>JAPPVO010000031.1:18829206-19148481 GCA_030407325.1 Camellia japonica | reverse complement strand
TGCAAACAGAGGCTAATTGGGGCATCACAGTGGATTTCCGCGCAAGGCAACCTGAATATGCATCATTCATCATCTGGATTAGAGCTGAGGCGGTCCCTGGCTTGCATGCCAATTTATTGCTTTCCTAGATTAATTTGTTAATTAATTAGGATTTTATATTATTTATTCGGACTGTATTTATTTGGGACTGTATTATTCTTTCGGACCCTCCGAGTGAGGGCCAATTGTTGTAATAAGGGTGCGTGCGTGTGTGCATGTCTTCCAATCCCCTTTCTTTCTCCCTTTTATTTAACTGCTTATGATGGTTAGATTAGGGCATGTTTAAATTAGCATACAGTATGATCGCATGTTTGCATTCATTCATCTGTTTTGCATGCACCGGCTCGGCGCATCATACTAACTGCATTTGAATTTCAATTTCAAATTGAATATGTGTTAGCTGTAGCATTTCACATGCCATGTCTAGAATAGCCGAGCCTGCTATAGTTGTATTTTGCATGTGTGCATTAGGCATTTCTGTATAGTTAGGATCATGCATTGATTTCTAACTGATTTCATTGTTTTGGCACGGAGTACGATGTAAGTATTTATGCTTTAGCATCTCGCATGAGTGTGAATGTTAACATGACATCATGCTTACCATGTGGCTAAATGCTTAGTTGATACGACTGCCTGAGTGCCTGTGGGTGAAGGTTGGATTACTTGAATTAGGATAATTCATTGAAATCCGCGTTTTAGCCTATTTGCAAGTAGCAAATTTCAAACATTTTCCAAACAAACGGATATGCAATGCTTTGTTCCAAATTAGGCGATCTAGTCTACACTTGTTGTGCTGTGCGCATCACATAGTAATTCTAGCTAATTAACCGGAATAAGAATGCATGTGTTTTCAAAAATGAGATATCATGGTTAGTAGAGGCCGATCTTCGGATCAGGCGAGCGGGGGTGCTCACGAAGTGACCTTCCCCAATCGTACCCAAGTTCCCGAGCCGAGGCAACTTTGGTGATGACGGACACGTGGCCTTTGGCACCGAGTCAGGGTTTCCTAAATTTCCCCATTTAAAAAATATTTAGGTGGCGACTCTGTATCTGGCAAAGCAGTCCATGTTTGGCACTTCTTTTCTAAAAATATGTTTTCTCAAAATGATTTGCCGGATTTGGACTCTTTGGTTCAGATTAAGAACCGTGACAATTTGAGTCCGAACTGTAGTGACCCCAAAATGAACAGAACGGGACTCACCCTCCCGGGGCGTTCGGGAGACGTCTACAGCTGCTCAGCCGAAGAGGGTGAAGAGGGCCTCTTGGTCTTGAGCTTGATGGCGCCGATGCATATGTGTCTGCTTTATTTTTCTTTTTTACATGTAGTTGTAGCACATTGTACAGCTTAGGCTGTTTTATTTTTCTTCAAAACTTGTACCCTTTTGTAAAATGTTGTAAAAAGAAGCCATAGTGGAATGAAAATGACTTTTTATTCAAAGAGTGTTGTACTTGTATTCTTAGCATCGCATCGCATTGCACCATTTTGCACAAAAAAAAAATTTGAATGAAAATTAAAACAATTTGTATTACCAAGTCAGGTAGTGAACCGACGCAACAAACTAAACAACTTAACTCACTAAGAAACAAAACCTTAGCAAGTTTACAACTTCATAAGCAACGAGCAACAACTCGATAAACAAAGAGCAACAACTCGATAAGCAAAACAACTCGAAGAGCGAATGCATTTTGAGACAAACAAATTGACAAAATGCATCCGAAATAGAGGTAAACTTGGACCTTCAGTACTCTCAGCACACAGGAAAGCTAGAGACTCCCTTCTAGAGACAAGAAACAGCTGGAAACCAGCTTTTGGCACATGGCCGACCACTTTTAGAGCCTGCCGACCAGTTGTTCTGCCTGCAGCTCAAAAAAGTAGCTGGCCGACTAGAAAAAGTGGTCGGCCGACCACTTATCCTGGGAACCTCTAGTTTTGTGACACCTGTCCTCCAAACAGTGCATTATCCTTTATGAAGGTTCCAGCTTTGTGGTTCCCTCATTCCAACTCAGTTTTGCACCAAAATGGAGGCGTTCCTCATCCAAAATCTCACAAGTTGGATCGTTTCCTTGGATGGCTCGGAAAAGGTGAATTTTCGGGGGTTTGGCATAAATGCACTATTCATGTTGAGCCACACCCCGCTGTGTTTTCCATTCCTTCATGCCGTGGCAAGGTTTTGGAACCCGGTAACACACGTCTTTAGCTTTGGTAGACAAGAAGTGTGTCCCACATTTGAAGACTTCCAAGCTTTAATGGAATTCGAGCGCGAGGAAGAAATTTTGCCTCAGCTGCGGTTCGGCCACGTCCAAGTCTTAGGAAGGATATGTGGCCTTACTTTGCATGACGTTCGGTCATTGATTCACGACGGAGAGCTAGACATTCCGAGCTTGGTTTGTCGATTTTCTGATGCCGGCGACCGCGACAACCATCATTGGCAGGGTTATCGGCGACATGCGCTTTGCTTGTGCATGCTGTCTCATTTCTTGCTTGCCCCAAGCTCTGGTGGGTTTAGCACTCGTTTGATTGAGGTCGCCGAGGGCTTACGAGAAGGCAAAAGCTGCATCGCCATGACATTAGCTGAGACATTGATAGGCTTGGACGCTTTTCATTGCCGGGAGACGGCTAGATTCGCGGGGAGTCCACTACTATTGCAGGTAATACTTCCCACCTTATCTCACATATATTGCTCACATCACTCGGCCCTCAGGCTCGTTTTTTTTTTCAAAACCTTTTTCTCACTTTTTCTCTCAACGAACATCTCTCTATTCTTTAATCTCTCATTTTTAATCCCTTCCCAGATATGGTTGATGGACAAATTCAGGATTGTGGACTCCTGCCCCGCATACTCAGCTCGCAGCTATTTCTTCCGACAACGTCTAGTCGATGCCCCTGATGAGAGATGGTGGTTTGACTAGATGTGCAATTTGTCCGCAGACCACATTGCTTGGCGCTGCCCTTGGCTCAATTTACCGGCGATGAGCTACAGCATGACTCGCCAGCCCGGGATTCAGTTAGTTGCCCTGACACACTATGTCTTTTACTTTCCATTCCGGATCCGGCGCCAGTTTGGATATGATCAGACTTGTCCGGAGAAGGAGATAGAGTACCCTACTACATTTCCGATCCAAGGCACATAGCTGGCCCGGTATGCCGTGACATGGAGGACTAGAGAGCTTCTGGCCCCCGCTCCCACTTTTAGCTGCACCCTCTCTGATGAGTGCATAGATTGGCTCAATGAAGAGGCACAGGTAGGGCCCACTTTGGCATCAGAGGCTTCGACCAGCTCTGGGAGGGGACGTAGAAACACCTGAGTTATCTATGCCCCGAGTTTATTGCTTTATCAGTACTTTCAAGTTTTTTTTTATGAATGTAACCAAAAAGCAACTTCAATTTGTATTCAAGAGTTGGGGAACTCTGTATTTAAGTCAATGAAATTAAAGGTTGTGGGTACTGAAAATTTTCCGTTTGGTCCAAAAATGGTCTAAGTTGTAAAAAGATTAATTTGAACAAAACCAACTTTTATTAAAATACAAAACCATTTTCGATATGGATCAGAACTGGACACACCTGAGATCTGTCACTGAGACGTACAACCCGGATTCCAGCAACTGGAAAGTTGCCCCTAGTCTGAATAACACTGCAATCGGAGATCACAACCGAGCTCTTGAATGCTGAATAGACAAAGATGACCAAACATGATCACATGGACAAAGTTGATCGGGGAAGTGTTTATGGCTAGACTTCAGGATGAAGTTGCCTACGTATCCCAAAGATGGGAATCAAGCCTTACGTAGTTCAGCTCGGGTTCACTCGTGTATTAGCACTCTCCTTTTGCGCTCTAACTTTTGCCAAGGCGTCCATTTGCGGGTTTTCAACCTTGCGAGCTCAGTTTTTATAATTTCAAATTTTATGTGCTCTAACTTTTGCCTAGGTCGCCCTTTCGGGTTTTCGGCCTAGCGAGCCACTCAGGGAAAGTATTTCTTCAACTTGTCCATGTTAATCGGTTGGGAGAACTGTAGGCCGTCTAGGTCCATCAGAACGACGGCTCCACCTGACCAGATAGACTTGATGATATAAGGACCAGTCCAATTGGGTCTGAACTTGCCCCTAGGGTTGTGAATGGGAGCTCGGTTGTCTTTGAGCACTAGATCCCCTTCTTTCAAATTTCTGGACTTAACCTTCTTGTTGAAAGCCCTGGCAATTCTTCGTTGATACCCCTAAACATGGTACAGTGCTTTCAGCCTTCTCTCATCAAACAGCATGAGTTCTTCGAACCTACTCTGCTGCCAATTTGCCTCAACTATTTGACACTCAGCCAATACTCGTAATGACGGAACCTCAGTCTCGATAGGGAGAACAGCCACCATCCATAAACCAAGGAATACGGAGTCGCCTCAGTAGAAGTTCGAATTGAAGTCCGGTAGCCCCACAGAGCAAATGACAACTTATCTGGCCAGTCCCGGTAGGTTTCCACCATCTTTTGCAGTATATGCTTGATGTTCTTGTTGGCGGCCTCAACAGCTCCGTTGGTCTGCGGCCGATGTGTAGATGACTTATGAAAAGCCACGTTGTACTTCTCCAACAAGTTGATCACCTCCTTCTTGAAGTGGGAACCATTATCTGAAATGTTCTCGTTCGGGACCCCGTAGCGACAAATGATGTTGTTCCTGATGAACTTGGCGACATGCGAAGCTTTCAACACCGTATATGACTGGGCCTCAACCCACTTTGTGAAGTAGTCTATCGTTACCAAAATGAACTCATGCCCATTGGACCCCTTCGGGGTGACAGCTCCAATCACATCAATCCCCCAGACTGAAAATGCCATGGCGAAGTCATGTTGTACAGCTTTGACGGTGGAATGTTCATGCGGTTGCATGGATGACATTTGTGGCATCGCCGAACAAAGCCAATACAATCCTCCTCCATGGTGGACCAGTAGTAACCCTGTCTAAGGATCTTCCAGGCTACATCACCCCGTTCATGTGCGCTCCACACTCTCCTCCATGGATGGCCTCCATCGGGAGCTTCGATTCTTCGGTATCAACACACAGCTTATGCATCCCGAGATGACCTCTCTTGTACAGTTGTCCTCCGCAGATGATGAACTGAGCAGCCATTCTTCAAATTGCCCTCTTATCTTTGGCATTTGCCCCTGGTGGATATGCCTCTTTTTCCAAGAAGTTCCAGACATCGTAATACCAGGGATTCTCATCTTGTACCTCTTCTATGGCAGCAAGCAGCTCGTAGGCCGGCACAAATTTCTGTTCGATGATGATCGGACGCATCCGGACTCCAAAAGGGATGTCTATCATGGAAGATAGAGTTGCTAATGAATCTGCGAACCTGTTGTTCTCTCTTAACAGATGAGCGAAATTCAGCTTCTCAAACCGAGGAATCAGTAAGTCCAGGGTCTGGTGATAGATTCTTATTTTTTCTTCTTTGACTTTCCAATCTCCTTTAGCTTGAGATACAACAAGGTTCAACTCCCCGATGACATCCAACCGTTTTGCCCCTAGTTCTAGGGCGGCTTCTAAACTGGCAATACATGCCTCATACTCTGCCTCATTGTTCGAGACTTTGAACCGGAGTTTGAATGCTAGAGGTATACGGGAATTGTCGTGTGCTATCAGCAATACCTCTATCCCATACCCGTATTGGTTTGACGCTTCGTCAAAGTACATCGTCCAAGTTTCGTCTTCAACATGCAAAATAGCCTCGTCTGGGAATAGGTACTCAACTGCTTCATTCCCGTCCACTGGGTGATCGGCTAAGAACTCTGCTACCGCTCTCCCCTTTACTGACTTGCGCGTCACATACTTCAGATCGAATTCGGAGAGCAGAAGCAACCAACGAGCTAGCCTACCTGTAAGTGCTGGTTTCTCGAAGAGATATTTGATGGGATCTAATCTGGAAACCAGTATTACCGAGTGAGCTAACAGGTAGTGCTGCAGCTTCCTGGTAGCCCATGCCAAGGCCAAACAAGCCTTCTCCAGTGGAGTGTAGCGGGTCTTATACTCCAGCATTTTCTTGCTCAGATAGTAGATAACCCTCTGCACTTTGTCCTCAGACTCTTGTGCGAGCATACAACCCATTGTAGTTTCAGTCACTGAAAGGTACAGAATCAACGATTTCCCCGGCTCAGGCGGTGACAACACAGGTAGGTTCTGTAAGTATTGTTTGATTTGTTCAAAAGCAGCTTGGCATCAGCCGTCCCATTGGAATTTCTTTCCTTTCTTCAAGAGACCAAAGAGTGGTTCACAAGTCAAGGTTAATTTTGAAATAAACCGTCTTATGAATTGCACTTTACCCAGAAAGCCTCGCACCTCCTTTTCAGTCCTTGGTGGTGGCATTTCTAAGATGGCCTTGATTTTGGAAGGGTCGACTTCGATGCCCCTCTGTGTGATCAAGAACCCCAGCATTTTCCCTACTGTAACACCGAATGTACACTTCTGAGGATTCAGCCATAGCCTATACTCTCTGATCCGTTGAAAGAATTTTTGCAAGGCGATGTAGTGGCCCTCTCTTTCCTTGGACTTGACAATCATGTCGTCCACGTACACCTCAACCTCTTTGTGGATCATGTCGTGCAATATTGTGGTTGCAGCCCGTTGATACGTAGCCCCAGCATTCTTCAGCCCAAACGGCATCACCCTATAACAATAGGTTCCCCACGGGGTGGTGAAAGCAGTCTTCTCCCGGTCTTCGGGTGCCATCAATATCTGATTGTAGCCTGAAAACCCATCCATGAACGAGAGCAACGCATGCCCAGCAGTGAAGTCCACTAACTCATCGATATGCGGCAGAGGAAAGTCGTCCTTCGGACTAGCTTTGTTCAAATCCCTGAAATCCACACATACCCGAATTCTGCCGTCTTTCTTCAACACCAGAACGATGTTGGCCAACCAAGTTGGGTATTCAGATACCAGCAGGAACCCTGCGTCAATTTGTTTGGTGACCTCTTCTTTGATCTTGAGAGCCCAGTCTGGGCAGATCCTTCTGAGCTTCTGCTTAACAGGTCGGGCCTCTGGGTCAAAGAATCCGGTGCTGTACAATCTCAGGATCGATTCCAGGCATGTCTTGTAGGACCACGCGAAAACATCTTTGAAATTTAATAAAGCGACTAAGCGCTCGCGTTCCTCCGAAGACAACGTGGACCCAATCTGGACCAGCCGCGGGTCCTTCTCAGTACCAACGTTAATTGGGTGATTTCGTCAACCAAGGGTTTAACAAACCTCTCCTGCTATTGATCAAGAAAATATTGCAAAACCGGAGGAATTTCTTCCTCGTCGTTTTCATTAAAATTTTGAAAATCCTGATTAATGCAATAAATTAAGGGCACAGAAAAGTAATCGAAGGCCACAGCCGCACAATTCTCATTAAGCACTTCCAAGTCGCCTGATTCCTCTGTTACAACAGACTCAAAGGAAAAAGAAAAAGACGACCTAGACAGGACTGTGGCATCCGGGTTGTCACTCCCAGGAATACCGGACTCAGACTCAGACGAGCTGGAACCTGATTCCGACTCACAAGACTCAGTGGAATCAGATTCCGGCTCACTACCTGACCCGGTGCTGCTCGATAAGAATCCTTCCTCGTACTGCCAGACGAGGGAAGGTGCAATGGATGCATCCAGAATGTTTGAAGGTGGGCTCGCAGCCGTTTCATTCCCAATCATGGACACTGAGAGGTCATCCCCCAAGCACTCATGTACGATCGGAGGATCTGAAAGTAGACAAGCCAGTGCTACCCCCATTTCAATCTCTGCGCCCTCGGAAACCTCCTCTTTGTACTGTTTAGCCTCAGCTATCGGGTCTGTTTGTTCCTCGGCAACATCATCCTCAGACAATTGTAAGTCAAAGAAGATCTCAAACCCCGGCAAGCTTCTCCTCTCTGCGTTCAATCATGGCTCTGGGAAGCCGCAGAACGGGAAGTCCTCCCCCTCCCGGACAAAGCGTCCGTTCAGGGTACCCTGAATAAGTCGGTGCATCAACTCAAAATGCTTCCCAGTCTGCTTAGCTCTGGCCTTTCTGGCCATTTCTTTCCCTTTTCTCACCCAGTCCTCCTTGGTAGGCAGGTAACCTAAACCAAAGGTATGTGGGTTATGTGGCACTTCGGCCGACGTTACAGCGCCTTTCCAGCCACTTCTCCCTAATTCCATCCCGGGGATGTGCTGGAGTTTGTTCATGAGGTACACAGACTGTGCACTGACATATAACCCCTCATCGATAGCTAGTATGTTCTGTACGACCCGAGCCTCAGCTAGGCTAAATCCTGACAAGAACATATCCTCTGCACCATGTTCGATCTCTAGAACCGGCGTAGACACCTCTGGCGGCGGATGGATTGACGAATTCCTGAAAACTATAGCCACCCCCTTTCCATGGGGGTACTTCAACACCTGGTGGAGGGTGGAAGAGACTGCCTTTACCTGGTGCAGCCACGGCCGCCCTAGGAGTAGATTGAAGGTCGCGGGAACGTCCAAGACATGGAAGTCAATATCGTGCTGTCCTGGACCAACCTTAGTCCGAATCTGCACAGTCCCCATCACTTCTCTGCTGGTATTGTCATATGCCCGAATCACCTGGGCAGTGGGTGCGAAGTCCGCGGGCTTCAACCCGATTGCATATGCCGTCCTCGATGGACATACGTTGATGGCGGATCCGGTATCAACAAGAACTACTGGTATCCATTTGTCTCTACACTCCACAGAGATGTAGAGTGGTTTGTTATGGTTTGAGCCTTCAAGCGGCAACTCCTTGTCAGTGAAGGTTAACGTCGGGGAAGCTCCTCCCGGAAAGACCAATCCTACCAGCTGCTCAGGCGTGGTGTCGATTGAAAGTTTTGCCTTGTCCATTGTAAAGAGGACAGCTTGTCTGTGTACCCTTGAAGCCATAAGCAGTCCCCAGATGGAGATGTCTGCTTGTATCTTCTTCAGCTGTTTCAGCACAGCCTCCTCTTCGAGCAGCTTTTCTTTCTGCTTCTCCGCCTCCTTGTCCTTTCCGGACGCCTCTGGTTGATCTAGGTGTGGGGGCTTGAAATACCGCCCACTTCTAGTCATGTGGTCAACTTCCCCAATATACCAGGTATCATCCGGTCGGTTGTTCCCCCAATCCTCGTCCGTGTGGGCAAGACATAGGTCATCATCTTCCCACCACATGCCATCGGCCATCGACAAGCAGCTATCCGGTTTTGTCACCACTGTTCCTGTGCGCACAGCACATTCCATTCCCGCGCCCTCAGCACATTCTATCTCCACGAGGGCTTTGGCCTTTCTAGCCCTCTCCTGATCTTCGATCTTCTCTTGCTCAAACTGTTTCAGTGCAGCCTGCTGCTCAGCATCCTCTGTACTCAAACTGTTCTGATCCTGAGCAAAATTCTTAACACCGGTGCTCCCCGGCGGTTCATTCTGATCTCCGGCCACTGCTGATGATATTCCAACCCCTAATTGCCCCTGGTCTGGCTGAAGTTCTTCAATAGCATCCGGCTCGTCACTGAGCCACCCAGTAGCTTTGCTGACCTATCTAAATCAAACCAGTTGACAGTCACGTCCCTCGGATCCTGTTCATTGAAGAATTGAAGGTTGGCTATGTCCTCTTCCAATTCCGCTAGGTCATCTAGCCCCTGATTAGGTCCATCCTCTCGAACGACACAGATCTCTGCTCCGGCCGGTAGTTCTACCCTTGACTTAATCTGCCCTGTTGGTGTAATGTAACCGCTCGGGTCGTACACAAATCTTACAGACCCCTCAGGCTCTGAATAATCATTTCCATCTGTTCCCGCAATCATCCCGGTTCTATCTTCGATAGTCACCATCACCGGCTCAGGTTGGGTTTGGGAGATGTCCAGTATGCACAAATCCGTGCTTTCTGGAATGAATACCTCTGGCTTAGGTAGGTGAGAAGGGGTGATATATATGCTAGGGTCGTATGACACAACCCCGGTTTGGATGAAGTTGATGCGTTTGGGAGGTGGAGCTTGGTTATGTGGTGGGAGTGGGTTGGTTGTGACGTTTGGTTTTTCCGGAGGTGCGATCACCTTATTGTCAACGAGATCTTGGATGTCGTGACGCAGTCTAAAGCACTGGTCGGTGTCGTGACCATGCTGTTGGTGATAGGCACAGTACTTAGCTGGGTTATGAGAGGGAGGAAGTTTTTCTGGCAAGGGCCGCGGCTCTAGGGGCTTCAGGTGCCCTTTCTTGATCAAAACCCCCAAAGCTTTGGATAGGGGCATGTATAGTGGGGTGAAGGTTCTTTGGCCTCTGGGCGCATATCTAGCTGTTTGTGAGCTACTACCGGACGCACCAGTGAATGGGGTAGCTGTGAGGGTTTTGGGAAGGGTGGTGGTGACCATCCCGACATCTGACGTTCTGCCAGCCGCAGCACTACTTGTGCCTGCATTTGTACTGCGGTTAATTACCCTCCTGGGCTGCTCTCTCTCATTATCAATGAGGCCTTGTTTCATGGCGTCCTCTATTTGCACCCCAATCTCATGTAGGTCTGCAAAGGTGGGTAGGGGGAGGACGATCATCTTCTGCATGAGCTTGGGTTGGAGGTTGCGCACAACCATCCGTATCTGATCTTTGTCCACAGGCCTGATGGTCATCATCGAGGCTTTAGCCCTCCAGCGGGTCATAAAATCGGAGAAGCTCTCCTTCGGTTCTTGCCTGGTGGTCTTGAGATCACGAGTTGTGACCCCGATCTGGGTGTTATAAGAGTATTGAGCTATGAAGGCCTCAGCCATCTCCTCCAAACTTCTCTTAACGGAGTCTTCCAATTTTGCATACCAAATAGCCGCTACACCCGACAGGGTCTGGCCAAACAGAGAAAGCTTCTGTAATCTGGAGAGGCCCATCGGTCTTAAAATGTCTGAAAACAGCCGCAAGGTGTACCATAGGATCTCCAGACCCATCAAAGCGGTCTATGTGCGGCATTTTAAATCGGTTGGCAGAGTCACGGCCGAGTCGGTGTATCCATCTTCAATATCCGGAATGGATTTCACACCTGAGACTTCTTGAAAAGCTTTTCCAGCTTGCTTACTTTTAACGCCGTTGGATCCACCTCGAACTCGAACGGTGAATCCACAAGGTTGGTGGTGCTTTAGATAGCTGGGTAGGATTGGGGCGGAGCTGGCCCTGTGGGGATGTCCGTATCTTCCTGGACATTAGCTGTCTCCCCGAGTATTGGAACTCTTGGTGGGGGAGGAGGTGTGTGTGAAGCAGACGCTCCGGTTTGCTGCTGTAGCCTGGTAATTACCTCTGCCTGTTGAGCCATAACCTCGGCCTGGCGTGTAGCAAATTCTGTTTGACGGGCAGCATCCTGCTGCATAGTTTTCATACTTTCCTGGAGTTGACGCATCATCTCTTCCAAGCCTGCCATGTTGTGCTGATCTAACTGAACAAACGGTATCTCTGACTCTGTAATAGAAACTGAGACCTCAGCCTGACTGTTCAAGGACCACTGATCTGACAACCTCTGTACTGATACACTGCGCCTTCTTGACCTCCGCCTAGCAACCGAGGGTAAAGAAAGAAACACTACTTGTCCGTCTATCAGATCCCTGGATCGATTAAGTCTTCGACCTCTGACCTAGAGTGCTCGGGGAATATCTGCCTGGTTGGATGCAATTATGCTAAACTACTTTGCAAAAAGATAAATAAAACATAATAAGGAAATAAACAACCAAAATGCGCAGTGTGCTATGTTATGAACTGAATAAATTAAAGGCAACCACAGTTGGCCTGACAACACACAATCAGCGTAACAACACATAGTCGGTATTTGTAAGCTGAACACACTGTCCTTAACTCTGATCGCTGTTGCCGAAATAGCTGCCCCAAAACTGAATCTGATACCCGTAGATATAACTGATTCTCAAAATACTGATGCCCTCAGGCCTGATACCTAGACTCGCAAACTGATACGCAACCTGTAGAAACACATTCTAACAGCACATAACAAGCAAGTGAGAGCCAAAACACCCCTATGTTGGGGTAGGGTTTCCCTGTCCTATTTTGTCAAGAGCTAGGGTTACACTACGCACACAACGGTTTCAAACAACCTAAAATCGGGTAAGCAACCTGTCCTAGTTTGGAATAGTCACTATGGATTCCGATATGTGCTAGGTCGAATGGTCAAAAAGGGTGCCTCAGTAAAAATCGAGGTTTGTGTTCCCGTCGTGGCAGAGCCCGCAACCGGTCAGCCTTATGGCACGCTTCTCAAAGCGGCCTCCAGCAAACCGTTCAGGAATAGCATACGGCAAACACGGTGTCCTAGGCGCACCAATGCAAATGCAATGAAAGAACACATAAGTGTAATCAAAACAAGATATCATGAGTTCGAGTCAAGTTCTCTAAATCCTAGCAAAGTCGCCAGAAACTGTAGACGCGCCCGAGAGCTCCCGAGGGAAAATCTCGTTTGTTCTCTGAGCTACTACAGTTCGGACTCAAATGTCACGGTTCTGAATCTAATCTCACAATGTGCGATGTGAGACCGATAAATCACCAAAGAGTCCAAATCCGGCAAATCGTTTGGAAAATTGATTTTATAAAGAAGTGCCAAACATGGACTGCTTTGCCAGATACAGAGTCGCCACCTAAATATTTTATTTTGGGGAAATTTAGGAAACCCTGACTGTGCCTAAGGCCACGTGTCCGTCATCACCAAAGTTGCTCGGCTCGGGAACTTGGGTACGATTGGGGAAGGTCATCTATGAGCACCCCGCTCCCGATCAAAGATCGGCCTGTACTAAGCATGATATCTTTTTTTGAAAACACATGTGCTCTTATTCCGGTTAATTAGCTAATCTTACTATGTGATGCGCACAGCAAACAAGTATAGACTAGATCGACTAATTTGGAACCAAGCATCGCATATCCGTTTGTTTGGAAAATGGTTTGAAGTTTGCTACTCACAAGTAGGCTAAAATACGAATTTCGATGAATTGTTCCAATTCAACTAATCCAACCTTCACCCACAGGCATTCAGGCAGTTAATCACGTAAGCAATTAGCCTCATAGCAAGCATGCTTTCATGGCAACATTAACACACGTGCAGTATGCTAAAGCGTAAACACTCATAGTGTACTCTGAGCCAAAACAAAGAACTAGTTAGAAATCAATGCATGATCCTAGTTCATGTTAAGATGGCTAATGAAACACACACGAAAACCCAACTAAAATAGGCTCGACTATTCTAGAATGTCATGTGAAATCCAACTTGGTACATGTATTCAAATTGGAATTGAAATACAATGCAGTTAGTATGATGCGCCGAGCCCGGTGCATGCAAGACAGATGAATGTATGCACGCATGCGAGCATAAGGTATGCTAAATGAAATATGCCCTAAAACTAACCATCGTAAGCGGTTAAGTAAAAGGGAGAAAGAAATAGAGGTTGGAAGACCTGCATCACACACACACACGCTTATTACAACAATTGGCCCTCTCGAGGGAGGGATCGAATAAGAAGCTAACTAGCTAATCTAAGCCAATTAAACTAATTATTACACAACAAATTAATTAACTAATTATTACAGAATGAATTGAATAGCTAACGTATTAACTAATTAAAGTACAAACCAAAGCAAAAGCAAGCTATCTAAGCATGGCAGCTAGGAAAGAAAGCAGTAAATCAGGAGCCTCAGAGGGAGAGGAATGCATGCAAGCCCAGTCGCCTTGTTCGGAAATCCAATGCGATGCCCCGATTTGCCTTGTTTCATTGTCCTCAGAACTTACACCAAGCTCCAGAAAGCTGAAACTTCACCTTGGGATCCTGTGAGAGGGTGGCCGACCACTTTTGGTCTCTAGAAACACCTGCCGACCACTTTTGGTTGTTGAAAAACCAGAAAAGTGGTCGGCCAGCTACTTTTTCTGGCTGGCCGTCCAGTTGTTGCTGCTGAACTGCAATTTGCTGCAACAGAGAGCAAGAAAGGGCATGGCAATGTATTTGCAAGATATGTGCACAACCACCCTCCCTATCATGTCATGAACTCAAGGGAGTGTAGGTTCTCGACCCTCGGGCCACCAATCGCACATTTCCATGCATGATGGCCGAGAGCGAAATTGCACAATTCAATATGAAATGAATGCACAAGTAAACACATAAGGCCTAAAACTCTATCATGTATGATCAGGAGCGTCGGCGACCGGGAATTAAGGAACGTTTCATCACTTTAAGTATGAAACGTCCCTCGTTTCTCGTGTTTGGATTAACACCTATTCCAAACACAATGCAACACAAGCACGGCGTACATGTAATGCAACTACATGGCATACACAATGCAAGGGACATGCATGCAACAACATATAATGCAACATAATCAAACTACCAATGCAAATGGCATGCAAACAATGCTAACACATGCATGTACAATGCAATGCTACAAGGGCAACTTGGCAATGTTAGGAATATGCATACTCAATGCAAAGAAACAACTTGGCATACACAATGCTATGAACTACATGGCATACACAATGCATAATGTAAGATGGCATACTCAATGCAATGAAACAATATGGCATACTCAATGCAATATACATGGCATAATCAATGGACTTAAACCAAAAGGGGTGGACCTCAGTCATGCCCAAATTAGTGGCCATTGGTGATGAAATGAAGGCACATAAAGCAAGGCATGCATGCACAATGCATTGGCCATCAAAGAGGCCAAAGAGCACAACTCTCAAGAGCGCTCAATGAGTGACAGAAATGGAAGTGTAACAACACTAAGTGCACTGAAATGTAGCAAGAAATGATGCCAAATCATTCAAACAACATAAGTAAAGCATGCTAGGGTCCTAAGGCATGAAAGCTAGCAAAGAGCAACACAAAGGAGGCATGCAATACATGGCACAAATGCATGAACTAAGCATGGACAGAGCTCAAGTAGGTCAAAAACAAGGACCAAAACATGCTGAGATAAGGGCCCAAAGACCTAGGCATGCAAGCATACGAGCCAAGCCATAAGCTAGGCAAACATGGACAACACTTAGAGGCATTCAAAGCATGAATGAAGTAGGAACATAAGCATGCTATAAGCTCTGAAGTGTCATGTTATATGATGCCAAATCATGTACACAACACAAATGAAGCATGCAATGGTGCTCAAAACTTGAAGCAAGCAAGAGCACTTGTACTACAAGTATACAAAACATGAAGCATGTGACCAAGGCAACCCAAAACAGTCCTAGAACATGTTAAAATGAGTCTAAAACATGCATGGAAGGAGGCCAAAACATGCTCGCATGAGGGGTATAAGACATGATACATACAAGGCAAATAAGGTGGATTACACTACACCTATTAAGACCAAGCATGGGATGACTTAAGCAATAAAAATCAGAGTTATATCATGGCATAATAACCCCAAAAACACATTGAAATGGTGGCTTGCAAGCTATGGCATGAAGGCATACGCAACGGTTCATGTTAAGGCATAAAGGGGCAAACCCTCCAACGTATTGAATGAGTAACAAATGTGAATGCATGGCCATGAAACATGGACTGAAATCACATAACAAGTGATGCCAAATCATTGAAATAAGCCAAGTAATGCATGCTAGAGGATTCAATACACAAAGCTAACAAGCTAGATTGAACCAAGGCTATACAAAGCAAGTTATGCATGACCAATACAACACAAATCAGACCTTAAACATGCTAAAACATGAACAAAGTCTTCTTTAAGCTAAGCCAAAAGCATGCTAAAATGACATGTTACAACATGATGCATGTTAGGTTATTTCATGAGATTGCACTACAAGTGCATGGAGCATGCAAAGGCTAACCAAACCAAACCCTAACAAAGGTATTACATGGCAAAAAATCCCCAAAAACATGCTGAAATGGAAAGAAAACAAGCTAGAATGACATGCTATTTCATGAAGCATACAAAGCTAGTTTAAGGGATTTGCACTACAAGTGTATTAGGCATGCAAGAGCCAACCCAACCAACCCAAAACAGATCTAAGGCATGTTAAAACAACACCAAAAACCCACTGAGATGGCTCCAAAACAAGCTAGAAAGACATGTTCAAACATGAGGCATACAAGACTAGATTGTGTGATTTACACTACAAGTGTATTAACCATGCATGGAGTGACCAAAGCAAGAAAAAATAGTGGTATGCCACAGCAAAATAACCACAAATACAAGCTAAGATATGGTCAACATACACTTAGTAAAGAGGCTCAAACATGAGGCATATTAAGGCATGTATTGAAGATGCAAGGAGAGGGGATGGCCCTCCCCTTCTTAGGACCTTAAAACACCATCCCCACCACTGAGAAGGCCAAAACAAGGTGGTCCCGAAGCTCACAAAAAAAGGCTAAAAAACAAGGCCAAACAAGGCCTAAGAGGGGGTAAACAACCCCAAACACAAAAGTGATCATAAACAAAGATCAAAAGCATGCAAAAATAGAAATTTTATCGGTTATAAGTCAAGCTTAAAACAGCATGCAAGATAGGCTAAAAGCTTAAGCAAGAAAGGGGGATTTAAAGGTCAAAAGCTCACCCTTGAAGACCCTCTTTATAACTGCAACTCCAGCAGGTTTTCAAGCTCAAGACAACCCAAGAACACCAAAATCAGCCCCTAAGCACCTCAGTAGCAAAAGGATGGTGTTTGAGTGTGTGTTTGTGTGTTAAAGTAATAGACAAACCTACACTTTAAGGCATGAAAATGAAGCAAACAAGGTAATATAGACACAACACTATATCTATCCTCTTCCCTCAGATTTTCTGAACCTGGAGGAGGGAAGAGGAGCCTCCCTCTTATAGAAGAGGAAAGCCAAAGCTTCTTGGAGAAGCTAAGCTTGAATGTCATCCCTCCATACACGTGTATGGAGGATGGCTCAAATGCTCTCCAGCTGTGCCAGCTGTCCCAAAATATCTCCAAAAAGGTGTCAAAAAGCAGCCGACCACTTGAAGTGGTCGGCCGACCACTTTAAGTGGTCAACCAGAGCAAAAACTGGTCGGCCATAGGTGGGAGAGGTCAACACACTAAATGCAAGGTGGTGGTGTGGTGGCCGACCAGAAAAGATGGTCCAAAGACCAAGAAAGCCAGTTATCTAACAAGAAAACTAGCTGGAAAAAGGAAAAGTGGTCTCCAAGGAGAAATACTGGTCTCCCAGCCTTGTACCACCTTCCAAACAAGGAAAACAAGGTTTGTACCAAAAACAAACCAAAGCGGATGCAAGACAAGAAATCGGGAGGCGAAACACACAGCCAAAAGCCACGAAAACTAGCTGGCGAGCATCAAAAGTGGTATGTAACCACAAAAGTGGTCTCCCGGACCACAGTGTTCCTCTAGGCAGAGGCAACAAGGTGTGGTTCAAAAACCACGCCAAACGGAGAATGTTAAGCAGTCCCGAGACAAGGCGCGCGGCCAAAGGCTCTGAAAATCGAAAACTAGTCTCCAAACGGGAAAAGTGGCCTACAACCACGAAAAGTAGTCTACGACCACAGAGAGATGGTCTACAAGACCACTCCCTCCCTTTTGGAAGGGAAAACAAGACTTGGTCCGCAAATCGAGCCAAAGCACAAAAAGTTCCGAGGCCCGGAGGCAAGGCTCTCAGCCAAAACTCCGAAACCTCAGAACGAGCACAACATGCACCATCACCGATCGCTCAATCGATGACGTCTGAGTCTTAAGGTCGGTCAAAAATGGGGTGTCTACACATACACACAGGTTTCTTTTTTGAATGAGAAGCATTGTGTAGAACACAGACATAAATAAAAGGGAGACTATTGGGAAGAAATAAACAAAAACGGCCCATGAATGGTCTATGTTCAAGTCAACAACTTCCACCAATTCCACCAATTTTCAATTCAACAAAAAAAATGGGAAGAAATAAAGAAACACAGCCCATGAATGGTCTATGTTCAAGTCAACAAGTTCAACGACCTTGAATTCACTCAACAAATTCCACCAAGCATTGTGTTGAACCTGTAATTCAATTCAACCTAAAATGGAACAGCCACCAATTCCATCAATTTTCAAATGAAGCCAAACAATACAATCTGAAGTTTACAAATGAAATTCACGTACAATTAGCACTTCGAAACTAAAAAAAAAAAAAATGGGACATTCGGATCCCCGTCAATGTTCAAGTCAACAAATTTTGATGGTACTGTTGAACTTTGGGGGTGTTTGGTGGGGCTTTTTTGAGCCAACTTATGGTTTTTGACTTTTAAAAAGTTATTTTGGACTGTTTGGTTAAACTTATTTCAAACAGTTTCTGATTCTAACAACTTATTTTAAGTCAAAAAAGCTGATTCTGAAAAGCTGCTCATTCCTTGCTTCTGATTATCAACTTCTGCTGTGGACATGTTAATTCACGGTTATACTCTTAGATTTTTTTATTTTTTATTTTTTAAAAATAGAAATAGACACAAATGGACTATAAAATATTATTATTATTTTTTATGAGAAATGTAGACAAATCGTAAATAATAAAAAATAAAAGTTAATTGAAAAAACTACTTCATAGCTTCTTTAACAAACACTACTCAACAACTTAAATCTATAATCCAATAGCTATACCAAAAATTAATAGTTTCTGATTAAAGTCATAATCTATAATCTGTTAAGCTATAATCTATAATCTGTTTTAACAGTTACACCAAACAGGACCTTTGACTGCTAATATTGTTGACCTTTCTAACTTGAGTATAAGATGTGTTTCCAATGTCGTCCTCTGTTGTGCTAATCGGTGCCTGTAAAAATAAAGTAAATATTACCAAAAAAAAAAAATCCACAAACATATTCACCAATATAAAATTTAATTTGTCACAAGAATACATTCAACACTTACCGGTACATACATACTGGTACATACATACTGTAATTTGAAGAACTAAAATACCAACCCATAACAAACAAAGTGTAATATATTAAGTCCATTCAATACATACCGGTACATACATACTGTCTTCTATGACATCCATAGAAGGACAATAGTAAGGTTGATTTGGCGGCACCTTATGATGAAATAGTAACACAAGTTAATTAGTAATTTGAAACAATAAAATTAAAATCCAAAAAAAAAAAAAAAACACAAAACAACCTTCATATTTAACACGTACCGGTTCATACATAGTGTGTTACACACCTCCCGTGCAAGGAAAGCTTAACTTACGAGGTCTACCTTAACACACTTTCCGACCCTATAGTACCAGACATTGATGAATATTTTAAGTTTAACAAATTCTAAAATATACATATGTAGTGCGGAATGAAAAATGTACCTGTACCGGATTAGCCTTCTTATTCTTTCTCTTCAATCGATTCACTATTGCATCAACCTTGCTAACCTTCCGTTTCGTACATGAACGGCCTTTTCGGCGAGCAACCAAAGGACTGAGTACCTTGTCAGTCATGCTTTCTTTTGTAGTATTGATACGAGGCGGACTTTTTGGTGAAGTATGGAAAGGTGGTAAAGTACTACTTGAAGGTGGTAAAGTACTAGTACATGGCACATTACTCGCACTACCTGATTGAACTGTTCTCACTCCATCCTTGATATTCATCAACCCAAGTTGAATCACTTTGTGTTTACCATCATCATTGGTAGTAAGTTCCAGGATCTCATCCAATATGTTGTGATATTTATCATGTAACTTTGGATGTAGAGCAGACCCAAAGTTAGTATATGTGGTTGGAATGCATGTGTACCCTCTTTCCAAGTCTGTTCTCCATCTCGAAACAATGTATTTATTTGGCACCTCATATATGGATCTCTCAATGAGCACACAAAGTGAATGGGCACATATAATACCTCTAAACTCAAACAACCGACACATACATTGGAGCTCACATTCAGTTGCATTAAAGTACACAACAAATTCCACTTTCTTTATCCCCTCACCTTGAAAAATAGCCTTCCTCACATGATAGGTACAAATTGCTCCCTCCTCTTTGATAAGATTTGCACGACAGTACACTAGACGCTTCATTTCTACTTGAACTTCATTAAATTTTGAATTAGCATAAGCTGCACGAAATTGCTTCTCAAAACGATACACCGTTAAGCAATCATACAATTTGTTACGAGACTTAAAATCTTCTTTTGTCTCCTTCTCTACCTTACTTCTCATCAAACGTTAATGCCTCATATCCCCTCGCTTCAACAACTATGGAATGAAATTCCTAGCCACCCCATCCCTGCTGTATCGTTAACTTCTAGTCTCCTCTTCACTGGAGTAAGAATTCTCTTATTCATTGCAAAATGCCGTGAGTCAGTCGAAATCAAATCATGAGTGTGCTCAAGCACAACTGTGGTTAACTTCCATCATTTTGTAGATTGGCTCTTATCCTTGCTTTACAATCAATTTTTGATGACAAAGATGGTTTGAGGGGGATTTACTTCTGATCTTTTTGTTCTATTGCGCACTCGAGTACATTCAATTCCAAAGTACTTTACTTCCCCATCCCTTGTTACATTTTGTGTTCTATAAGCTATAGCAAATCCAAGCTGTTTTGCATATTTTGCATAAAATGTGTATACTTCTTGCTTTGAGATAAAATACATCCCCTTCTTCGGTTCTTCAACTTCACCACTCTCATTAAATTCAACATTATTATCTTCTTCCTCAACTTCCTCACTTACATTGAATGAATTATTGTTTGAATCAATATCCATTGTAGCTTCAAAGTGAAATAGAATAGACATTAAGAGAGTTAGTAGAGACAAAACATTAATTGCCTCCACCACCATTCTTATCACACAACAAGCAACATTATAAGGAAGCAAGATACAAGTTCATTTTTACACTTCCATTGCAAACTGAAAATATATATGTATATATATTTATTGTTTCTAAGCACAGATACATGGAACATAGGGGGTGGTTTTAATGGGTCTCAAATGACAATTTTATTTTAGAAGTAACATAATTGTCTAATCTAAAATGAAAATTTTGAAATTATTTAACATGAAGTTCACTACATAAATTTTCAGTCATTTGTCATGGATTAATCAATGAGTTATGAAAATTTAAAAACATAGGCTCTAACAGATTTTTGCACACACAATGTTCCTTATTAATAGTGAAGTTCACTACACAAATTTTCAGTCATTTGTCATGGATTAATCAATGAGTTATGAAAATTTAAAAACATAGGCTCTAACAAATTTTTGCACACACAATGTTCCTTATTAACAGAAGATTCAACATATTTCATCAATAGTGTGTGCAAAAATCATATGAGTATGACCAGCAGATTTTTAATTATTTTTAATCATATGAGTATGACCAACAGATTTTTAATTATTCACTACATATTTCATCCTCTTAATTCAACACAAAACCAACTAATGGGTCAAGGAGATGAATCATAAGCAGATTTTTGAATATTTCCACATAGCAGGTTTTTGCAGAGTTCAATGCGAAACCCTAAATTCAAAACAAAACCAACTAATGGGTCAAGAAGATGAATCATAAGCAACATGAATCATAAGCAACAGAATATTATCATAAGCAGCATGAATCAAGGAGCAGCGACGACACCTTTCGGCACACACACCAGCAGTGGCAGCACCTTTCACACGCACGGCAGCAGCGGCAACACTCGTCGATACTAGTAGAAACAGCAGCAGCCTCGTCAACGGCACCCTTTCGCACACACAGCCTCATCAGCGCTAATAGGTCTCCTCTCTCTCACTCTCTCTACTCTGTTCTTTTTCTTTTTTCTTTTTTCTTTTTTCTTTTTTCTTTTTTATTTTATTGCAAATGAAATATGTTGAGTTCTGTTTGTAACAGGGATGACCTGTACAATGAAATGATGTGAGTGTACAAAGAAGTCGGGCCTTTCGTGCCTTGATATTTCAAGCTACGAAATGGAGCTGGATACAGAAGGGGGCAAACAATAAAAACACTATCATGGAATGCTCCCTGTGGTGGTTCTAAAACGATGTCATTTTGGTTTTTTTTTTTTTTTTTGGTCCTTCTTTCTTGTTTTCTCTCTCATTTGAAAAGACTGTTATGATTTTGACTAGTGTAAAAGCCTGAACACATTTTCCTTTCACTTTTCTCACAAAACAAAACAAAACAATCAAACACTTCAAATCCAGTCATCTGTATAACCCTCTTTTGAAGAGTAGAGTTTTTAACTTATTGTAGATTACATTATCTTTTATATTTTTTACACATTTTAAAAAAATTAAGTTTTAACCATCTTCCCAAAACACCTTATATATATATAGCATCATCGATTCAGTGAAGAGCTATTGTCCCAAATGGAGCTAGAAGATTCAACAGTCTATATATATAGGATCTTGAGAAGAAAGAGAAAATTGAGTAAATAGGGGTCATCTGATTCACAGTCGCTTTAGATCTCCGTCGCGTCAAATCTTCAATATCTGATCTCCGCTTGCATCAACGCCGTCTCTCAGATCGATTTGTCATCTCACAGATCTATAATTTATAGATTAGTTTGTTGCTATGTCTCGCGGTGGCGATCAAGCTTCGTTGGAACTAGAGCAATTGATGATTGAAGCAATGTTTTGAAAAGGGAAGAACGAAGCTTCAAATTTCACAATATTAATTGAAAAAAAAATGGTATAAATTAAGATTTTTTTCTGGGTCTCTAAAAATGAAAATTGTGTTGTAAAAGTCATTTACACTGTATTTGATTGTGGGATTTGAGAAATAATTTAAAAATAGAAAGAAAAAATATATATGAAATGTGAATAAAATATATTTACATTTTACCTAAAAAAAATTTTCCCCTTTTCAAATCTCTTCTCAAATTCCCTAACCAAATACAATGTCAAGGATCAATTTCTTCATCGTGAAGATAGTCACTAAAGGATCATCTCAAAAAGTCAAAAACAAGACTTTAAGCGACAAAATTTTAAACATGTCACTAATAAATACATTTTTAGTGATCTTAAAAATGTTAATTTTTTTAGACAAGAAATTTGGTTTAAAAAATGTAATAATTCATCATTAATTTTCAATTTTTGTTGTTAAAAATATAATAACGACAAAAAAGTTAGAACTAAATTTAGACTCTAAAATATAAATTCTTAATTTTTTGAGTTATAATTATAAAAAAAATAAAAAAAATCATAACTAAACGTAATATTAGACAAAACTAATGAACTAATGCATCATAATTTAAATAATATCATAACTAAAAAAAAATAATTATAAAGCAAATAAAAAAATAACATAACTAAAAGGGGATATGGTACACCTTTTTTAAAAATAATATATATTAAAATTTTCCTAAAAACACCATCCGTTTACATATAGATTGATGCTTGGTGCCTCGACACTTTGAGGGTCGAATGCCTCGAATCTTCCTCTCTCACTCACTCTCTCACTCTTTTTGTTCTCTCTCCTCAAACCCAAGCAGCTTAGTCTCTCTTCTCTCATCCCTCTCGCCCTCTTGCTTCCTCTCATCCCTCTTGTCCTCTTGCTGTCGGGTTGTTGTTCAGATTTGTAGACCAGTTGGGGTGGTTGGTGGTTGTTAGGTTGTTGATGTGGGTCGAGGTGGAGGGTGTAATGGGTTGTTGTCGGGCTGTTGTTTGGAGTTGTAGAGAGAGAAATTGAAGGACCTGACTCATTCTAAAATGGACGGAGCTTAGAGTAGGGAGTTGTGGTGGTAGTGGTGTTCGTCGTCCGGCGATAGCGACGGTGATGGTTCGTGGTGGTAGGATTTGAGGTTAGAGGTGATGAAGATAATGCTGATCATAAAGTTAAGGACGCAGAAGAGAGTAGTGGATATGAACCAGCTTGTCCTCTCGCTTCCTCTCATCCCTCTTGTCCTCTTGTTGTCTTGTTGTTGTTCAGATTTGTAGACCAGTTGGGGTGGTTGGTGGTTGTTAGGTTGTTGATGTGGGTCGAGGTGGAGGGTGTAATGGGTTGTTGTCGGGCTGTTGTTTGGAGTTGTAGAGAGAGAATTGAAGGACCTGACTTGTTCTAAAAATGGATGGAGCTCAGAGTAAGGAGTGGTGGTGGTAGTGGTGTTCGTCGTCCGGCGATAGCGACGGTGATGGTTCGTGGTGGTAGGATTGAGGTTAGAGGTGATGAAGATAATGCCGATCATAAAGTTGAGGACACAGAAGAGAGTAGTGGCTATGAACCAGCTCGCCATAAAATCCTACATGTTCTGCTTCGTCCTTGACTGGTTAGAGAGAGGAGAGAGAGAGAGAGAGAGAGAGAGAGAGGGGGGGGGTTAGGTCTCTTCAATTTTGTGATTCACTCCTAAGGCTTGAATTGAAATAGCCATGAATATGTTCAATTTTGTGATTCACTCCTCCGAATATCGAAGAAAAATTAATTGAAAATAAAAAATTTCAGTTTTGTGATTCATTCATTAAGAATACTAAAGAAAAATTAAATAAAAAATCAAACTTGACAAGTTTTTGCTTTGTAAAATTTTCACTTTTAGACACATGAATTCGCTTACATATATACATGTATGTATGTGTAGAAAGGAAGAGAAAAATAAGAAGAAAGTTGCAGAGAGAGAGGATGCAGGGGGGGTTGGTCAGAGTCGGATCGGAGCCCCAACGTTGAAGGAGAAAGAGAGAGAGAGGGGTGGGTAGGCGGCGATGGCGGTGGGTGACAGGAAGGGGTTGCGAAGGGGCGGTTGAGGGTGGAAATGGATCGCTGGAAGTGGGTCCTCTGTTTTTGTTTGGATAAGAAGAAGAAAGAAAAGAAAGGAGGGGTAGTTTTCCATGTAGGGAAAGTCTATAGTACATTTTGTTTAAAAAATGTATGGTACATCGAAATCAATCAATGGCTCAGATTGAGCCACATCATTAAAAGTGACCTGGTAAGCAGGTCACTTTTTATAGTTATGAGCCAAAATCATATTTGTTCATAACTAGAATCAAATTAATCATAACTTAGTTATGAGCTCTCATCACTTATCTTATAACCATATCTCATAACCAGCACCATTTTGTTGATAACCAATATCACATATTTCATAACTACAATCACATATCTCATAATTACATCTCATAACCAATATCTTTTAGCTCATAATCACACCACTTTGATCATAACCACTATCACATATCTCATAACTATCAATCACATATGTCATAACTACTACTCATATGGCTCATAACCACATCTTATAACCAATCCCCATAGCTCATAACCACATCTTATAACCAATCCCCCTTTGACTCATAACCAACATTACATATCTCATAATCAACACCCTTTTGCTCATAACCACATCACTTTGATCATAACCAATATCACATATCTTATAACTAATAACCACATATCTCATAACCAAACACCCTTTTGACTCATAACTACATCACTTTGCTCATAACCAAAATCACATATCTCATAATCAACAATCATATATCTCATAACCATTACCCACATATCACATAACCAACACTCTTTGGCTCATAACTACAATCACATATCTCATAACTACATCTCATAACCATATCCTTTAGCTCATAATCACACCACTCTGATCATAACCACTATCACATATCTCATAACTATTAATCACATATGTCATAACTACTACTCATATAGCTCATAACCACATCTTATAACCAATTCCCATAGCTCATAACCACATCTTATAACCAATCCCCCTTTGACTCATAACCGACATTACATATCTCATAATCAACACCCTTTTGCTCATAACCACATCACTTTGATCATAACCAATATCACATATCTTATAACTAATAACCACATATCTCATAACCAAACACCCTTTTGACTCATAACTACATCACTTTGCTCATAACCAAAATCACATATCTCATAATCAACAATCATATATCTCATAACCATTACCCACATATCTCATAACCAACACTATTTGGCTCATAACTAACATCACATATATCATAACTACTAATCACATATCTCATAACACCCTTGGGCTCATAGTCACACCACTTTGATCATAATTAACATCACATATCTCATAACCATTAGTCATATATCTCATAATCAATACTCTTTGGTTCATAACCATACCACTTTACTTATAACCACTAATCACATATCTCATAACCAACATTCTTTGGCTCATAACCACACCACTTTACTCATAACCACTAATCACATATCTCATAACCAACATTCTTTGGCTCATAACCACACCACTTTACTCATAACCACTAATCACATATCTCATAACCACATCTCATAACCAATATATTTTGGCTCGTAACCATACCATTTTGATCATAACCACCATCACATATCTCATAACCACATCTTATAACTAACATCATTTTCACCCATAACCCCTAACTTTGATCATAACCAACTCAAAACCACTAACCACATATCTCTATTTTAGATTTATTTACTAAATACAATAAAAAGGGTAATATACAAACAATATACATTTTAAAATATTTATATACACATAGACATACATATAAATAATTTGACTAAATTTTAATAAAAAATGTGTTGAAAAATTTTATCTACGATTCACTACAAGAAAAGTGGGCTTATGAGACGAAACTTTTTGCGACGGCACAACTTGTCGTCTCAAAAAATGTGATTTTTTGAGACGGCACAACTTGCCGTCTCAAGCAAAAAATGTGACTTTTTGAGACGACACAACTTGCCTTCTCAAAAAATGTGACTTTTTGAGACGGCATAACTTGCTGTCGCCAAAAAATGTGACTTTTTGAACGGCACAACTTGCCGTCGCAAAAAATAGAGTATTTGTGACAGCAAAAATTGCTATCGTAAAAAAAAATAGAGTATTTGCGATGGCAGATATTGCTGTCACAAAAAAAATAGAGTTTTTGCGACGGTACCAGCTGCAGTCGCAAAAAAAAAAAAAAGAAGAGTTTTTTGCGATTGTAATACGTACCGTTGCACAAAAAAAAAAAAAATTTTAAAATATATATATATATATATATATATTGTGGCTTTGAGACGGCTTCATATATATATAGTCATAAAATGGTTTAAATAAATGCAACGGTATTTTTCTATTATAAAAAAAAAAAAAACGACGTCGTCTTACTCTTTTGAACATTTCTCTTTTCACCCATTTTTTATCTATCTCTCTCTCTTCTCTCTTCTCTCTCTCTCTTCTCACTCATCACTCTTCTTTGTCTCTCTATGTCTCTGTCTCTCTTCTCTTTCTCTCTCTCACTCATCACTCTTCTCTGTCTGTCTGTCTGTCTCTCTTTCTCTCTGCTGTGTCTCTCGTCCATCTTTCTTCTCTTTATCTCTCTTATCTCTCTCTCTTCTCGTTATCTCTCTCTTGCTCTCTCTCTCATTTATCTCTTTTCGCTCTTTTTTTTTCTCTCTCTCTCTCTCTCTTTGTCTATATCTTTTCATCTATTTTTTCATCTCCATCTCTCTCTTCTCTTTCTCTTTCTCTCTCTCTTACTCATCACTCTTCTCTCTCTATTTGTCTATCTATTTGTCTCTCTCTCTCTCTCTGTCTCTCACTCATCTATCTCTTCTCTCATCTCTTTTCTCTCTCTGTCTCTTTCGTTCATCTCTCTCTTCTCTTTATCTCTCTTGCCCATCTCTCTTCTCTCTATCTCTCTCATCTCTCTCATCTCTCTTCTCGTCTCTCTCGCTCATCTCTCTCTATCTTTCTCTCGTCTCTCTATCTTTCTCATTGTCTCTCTCGTTCATCTCTCTCTCTCTATCTCTCTCGTCCATCTCTCTTCTCTCTCAGTCTCTTTTCTGTCTCTCACTCTCTATCTCTATCTCTATCTCTTTCTCTTTCTTTTTTTCTCCCTCTCTCTCTCCCACTATGTTTGCGTTGCTCACTTTCTCCCTTCCATGTTCTCTATTTACTGAGCTCCCTCTCGATTTATCGATCCACTACAAGAAAATGCACTTTTAGCGACCACTTTGTCTTTCTCTCGCTCATCACCCTGTCTCTCTTTCTCTCTCTCTCTCTCTCTCTCTCTCTCTCATTCATCTCTCTCTCACCACCCATCTCCTCTACCACCTTCACCACTACTGCAAACGCCATTCCATCACCACCACTATTTCCACTGTCGCCACTTCATCTCTACGACTACCATGACTACTACCATTGCCACCACTCCACTACTACCACCACTACTACTACTATTACCTCTCATCCACCGCCACCACTCCATCTCTCATACCACTACCACAACTTCATCACTAATCTCCTTCGCCACCACCACCACCACCACCACCACCACCTCTTATCCATCACTTTCACCACTACTGTCGCTCCCTTTCCTCTACTACAAAAAATTTGTTTGGTTATGATTTTTTAATAGAGTGTTGAATTGAGTTTTGAATTGTATGTGGAATTGAGTTTTGAAAGTTTGATGTGACATGTAAAATAAAAAAATTTGTTTGGTGATGAGTTTTCAAAATGGTTTTCAAAACTTAATTCAACATATAATTGATAATCAAACACACAACTCATAACTCGATATCCGTATTTTTGATCAACAGTCATAACCAAACTATTTTTAAAATATTCAAATAAAAAAATATTTTTTTTTCAATTAATTGTTTTTAAGTAATTTTTTTGAATATTTTTTTTTTCAAATCATTTTTTTTTCAAACAACTTCTATATCAATTATTTTTCTGTCAATTAATTTTTTTGTCAATTAATTTTTTAGGCATGTATAATCATTAAAAATATTAAAAATATTTAGAAAATTAAAATATTAAAAATATTTAAAAAATTAAATATTAAGAATATTAAAAATATTCTGAAAATCTAAACCTAACAAAACCTCAATTTGCCCCCTATTTTTTCCCCGTCTTTCCCCCATTTTTTTTCATTTCCTTTCAGGTTTGTAGAGCCCAAGTTTCGGAGCCCTAACTTTCGAAACAACAGTCTCTCTCTCTCTCTCTCTCTCTCTCTCTCTCTCTCTCTCTCTCTCTCACGGAGGCGACGACGGGCGGCGATAGTGGTGGCTAGCGACGATCGACGATCGGCGATCGGCGACAATGGCGGCGAGCAGCGATCGAATCATCGATTCGAAGGTATTCTTCTCTTCTCTTCTATTCTCTTCTTCTCTGCTCTTCTCTTCTCTTCTCTTCTCTTCATTGCTTTATGAGATTTGGACCTCTCTCTCTCTGTTTTTGATTTGGACCACTCTTCTCTTCTCTTCTCTTCTCTTTTCTTCATTGCTCTATGACATTGGGAAGTGAAGGTGAAGAAGATGTGAGATGGTGAAGAAGGTGAAGAGATGTTATGAAAATCACAGAATCTATTAAAATGTAAATCAAATTAGAAAAATTGATGTTAGTCAATTTAATTTTGATGAAGTGTTGTGGTGATGTTGAATTAGATGGACAAGGCATCCATAATCAAAGATGCAATTGACTACATCCAAGAATTGCATGAGCAAGAGAGGAGGATCCAAGCTGATTTAATACAGCTTGAATCTGGAAAATAGAAGAAAAATGCAGTTTTTGACTTAGATCAAGAGATTCCAACCTTGTCAAGACTCAAGAAAAAAAGAATTGATCATAGTTATGATTCAAGGAGATCAACCACTTCTTCCATTGAAGATCTTGAAGTAAGTCTTTGATTAAGATTTGATTAATAATTGTTTAGTTTCTGGATAATTTTGTTTTAGTTAGTTAATTTGTTCATAATTTATACTATTTTAAAAAAATGAATAGAGGGATAAATTGGACATGTACATATGTATTAGTGATGTGATGTGTAGTTGAAATTCAATATTAAAAATCTTAAAAGTGATTTTTTGTACCTGGCCATTAAATCTTAGTTACACAACACATCACTTATTCTAAAATTACTTTAATAAAAAAAAAAATCACTCTAAAGGATCCATACTAAAATTTTATATATAATGTATAAATTGTTGTTTTTTGCATAGTGTTCATGTGAGGAATGAAACTTTAATGGGTTTTTAATATTTGAGCATTCCACTTTCATAAAAATGAAAGAAGGGTTCTATAATTGTAAGCACATTGTGTGAAGAGGACTGGAGTTCTGCATTTTTATGAGCACGAGCTTCAAATTTTATGATCCAAACACATCCTCAAGGAAAGAAGTTGATACGGATGCATGAGGTGTTGTGTTTGAATTCATTGTGACAATCCAATATCTATTTGCCTGCAGGTCAGGTCAGCTCTGAAGTGGGAGATAAAAAGTAGAGAAAATCAACGGAGAAAGATAGGTGTTATGTTTATGTGAGAATGGTAGATCATGCTTGAGATATGTTCGTTTTAGGTTTCCCCTAGCAGGATCCTTGCTATGATCTGCCTTTGTGGCTTTGTATTATGCTACCTTTGTCTCATAGAAAAGTTATGTATGTCTTGTTCAATTTCCTTCCCTTCTTTTTTTTGCCTTTTCCTTTTCCTTTTTCTTTTCAATAGAAATATATATCCAGAAATACCTTCCAGTGCAATATACCTGCAGTTCTTTATGTGATGATGTTTTTCCTGGGTATCGGTTGTGGTCTTCCTTTTTGGTGCTGTTGTTTCAGACGTTGGCTGAAGATAAAAAAGAATGTCTTCAATTAGTCTTTTCTAAAGGGGAGAAGAATACAGGCATACATTTTTTCTTTTCTTTTTTGTTTAAATGGTCATTTTGAACAACAGGAGTTCCCTAGGGGTGGTCTACATTGCGGTGTGGATTTGACTGGTAAAATATACTCAATTTTCCACAATTGAATACAAGTAAATGTGTTAGAAGGTTTTCCACAGAAAATTCGACTGCTTGGTATTGTATTGATTTCAATCTGTTTTGATGTTTGCAATGTGTATGGCATATTTGGCAGATTTCGGATTTGCTTAAGTTGAAAGTCTTAACTTCATGTATGAAGTTAATGTATTATGAGATTAATTTATACTCATGTCAATTATTTGAATCATTTATTTCATATGATAAGATGTGAAGAACACGCAAAAAATATGTTGCTCGGGGAAACCTAAATGGAACATTTCAAATCTATTGCAATAGTTCCCATTGTTGTGCATTGACCATGTAACAGTTGCCATTACCCTGGCAATAGTGTCACCCGAAGCCCTCTTAGCTCTTTGCAATTCAGAAAAATTGACTCAACCCACAGTTCCATAGGAAAATCTCAGAATCAAATATAGAAACAACAATATTAACCATCACTCTGTTGTCAACTAAAAATAACATCTTCAACCACCTTTGTGGTAACCTTAAAAAATAACTGTAGAGTGGTAACATCACAATAGTCACAAGAGCATATTTTAATTTCCCCTGCTTCCTTGATTATAATTTTTACTTGCATATAATTAAAAAATATACGCTTCTCATAATTAACTACCCAAAATAGGACGGCTCATTTAGTAAGGTTACATCTATCAAATCACATGTCATGTATCAATCTCATCTGTTTATCAAATATCTTGTGTATCAATCTCATCTGTTTATTGAACATCTTGAGTATTTTCTGTCCCTAATGAATTAACTGCATATCGGCAACATTTCTCCAAGACAGCATCATGAACCTGCAAAATATCCACCACTCATCAACCAAGGAGAAGATTGGAAAATTTTAAATATTATGGCCAGAACAAATAAAATAAATAAATAAAAGTACCTGCAAAATAAAAAATAAAATAAAAACAAAAATACAGGTTTCAGGATCAGAAAGCTATAAATGCAAGATATCGTGAAATAGACAACACATCCAATGGCTGTTATGTGTCCAATCCCATATACTTCACAGAATTTCAATGGCCCTTTTGTGTCCCATGAACTCTTGGAAACCTGGTGAACCAGAGTTAGCATCTATGCATGATAGATTAGATGTTCCAAACTAAATGGGACCATTAAGTTACCACACTTAACCAGATTGTGAAATGGACATGCCTGCCCAACAAATTCTTGAAGAACAAGCCCCCGACTGGGATGCTAGTGAATCTATGGATATATCTCTTTCATAAAATAAAAAATATATATTTTAACATAAAAGGACTTCAGAGGAATGAGTTCATCATAATGTGTTCTAAATGCCTGTGAATGACCAAACCAGCCATTTAAGATTCCTAGGAGCTGATGAACCATGAAGTTCATGAGAAATTGTTCAACAAGCTAGAAAGATAAATCCAATGAAGTGATTGGGAATCTTCAGAAGATTAGTCAGTATAACATTGTGATTGGGAATCTTCAGAAGATTAGTCAGTGTAACATTGTTTTTCTTAAACATGAACTACTCTGTGTCTGTCAAGTAGCCACATTGATCTGGGTTTATAGCACGTACATAAATGATGTTACGATCATTAATAAATTCTTTATTCGTAGTTTAGTGGTGGTTTTGTTTAATGATTTTGAAAATGTATATATTTGAGGAGAGAAACTCACGTTGATGGCAGGAAATGATTATGACTTCATAAAGCATATAACTTTAGCTGTGCACTTTGAAGCATCTCAGATGTGGGAACAATTGAAGCAGTTCTTCACGACTTCGTCTCTGTGAGGGAAATATATACACATCAAAAAAAGGAAAGAAAAAAAAGAAAGAAACAACAGGAGAATCTACTAGTGTGTTACACGAAAAAAAATAAATAATAAAAAATAAAAAAATAAATAAGGGCAAAATACAAAGCCCACAAAGCCGTAGTTAAACTCTTGCTCCAATGTCAAAAGTGGCAAACCCCAAGCAAATCAAATTGACAACCAAAATAGGAAAAGCTATAAAAAAACAACAAATCTAATGGAATTCCTATGGTGACTTAGAAGAATTTGAGTGGTGTAAAAGTAGTTAGGTTGACTGATTTGTTCAACAAAATATTACAAACTAAGAAGATGGTTGATGATTGAAAGAAAAATGCTCTTGGTACATGTATATAAGAAAAAATGTGATATGATATACCTTGATGCCAATGCATCCATTCACATCGAGGGTTGTAAGTGTGTTTGAGCAGAACCTTGACAGGGCCTCCAAGCACTTATCAGTAACACCAATAATACCAAACAAGCTGCAGTTTTCCATCCATGAAATCAGTAACAGATGTTATATCAAGAGGAAACTTTTTAATAGCCAGAAGATGACTGCACGACCATACGATTTCACCATAACAGTATGGAATGGCCAATGCTCATCAATCTTGCTAGTACTCTGTATTTGATACTAGATGTGCATGTTGCACTAAAATTGTTTCAGCAAGGTTGCAATAAAATTCAATCAATAAAAAATTTGAACAATATGACAATGACCATCGTGTCATAGCTCAACTCAACTCAACTCGACAAGGCTTTATCCCAAATCCCAATTACTTTAGTGTAAGCTACATGGATCCATTTCCTTGAATTGATTATGATAAATACAGCTGCTTAAATTACAGATTTCATTTTAAGTTCATTCCAAATTATAGTTCAGCTTTCATATTTTCTGCATGCCATGTTCCAATAACTTGGGTATGGATGTCAGAGGTGTGTATGTGCCTAAAATCGGATTTATCTATTTCCAAATTTAAGAAATGAGGGACACAACTAAATGTGATATTACTTAATGCTCTTTTGTTTTTGTTTCTAATGCTAAAATGGTGTTTTTATGTAACATAGAGCATCAACCACCGATACTATACCCAATTTGAAGCAACAATATCCAATTCACATAATAAGGGAGTTTTGACTTCATGGCATAATCGCATGGCATGCTCTTAAAAGCTTCTAAAGGCACAAACCAGACATAAAATGCATCAATTTTTCACATTCAATAATATTAGTCTCATCAAGATTTAACCCCAAGGGGCCGAGTGGTAAAGACATAAGAATAAGATCCAAGGTCTCAAGTTTGAGTCTCCCAAGGGGCCACTAGAGGTTTGTGGTTGTTAACTTCAGGCCATATGCTTTCAACGTTCAATGCATACAAAATACGATTTTAAAATGGAATCCAAAAGCTTTGACTAAAAATTAAAATAAAACATTTCTACAACTTACACTAGAATGTTGAATTGGAGCACAAATTCCCATTAGTCCACATCCAAGATGCTCTATACCATCTTCAAATAATTGGACTATGTTATAAGTCAATTTTTACCTTGTTCTTTCAATAATCAAACAATAACATGTTTTCTGTAAGAAAAAAGCACAAAATCTGCAATAGCACAAATGAATAGAACATGCAAGTGATGCAGACATATTTTCCAAAACCATAATTAATTTTTTTTTTCTTGCCATACCCATTGAAAGGTTTTAATTTGCAATTGCAATCACTGCCAAACTTCCAAAGCATGGGTAAGTTCTGTCAATGGCCTATTGGCATAATTGATGAGTCATAGGTACTAACATTTCAATAAGAATAGTTGAAAACAAAAGGAATAACAAATGGCATACTACCATAAAAGTTGCTATTTAAAAGCAACTTTAACTTAGAAGTCAAGAGAGAAGGTCAAATAATGTTTCCCTGAAGAGTAGGTAACACAAAACAATTTACTAAGGGCTATTAGTTTTGGGTCCTCCAGGTACCACTCCTCATTTCCCCATCATGCTACCTAATGAGACGCTACAGATTCACCATAAATCTAAAATTGGTAAAAAAAAAAAATTAATACAAGAGATATAATTACTAATTTATTAAATATATGATTTCAAGGTCTAAAGATCGATACAAACAATCAAGAAAACTAATGGGTATAAGGGTAGATTATATGTATGCATATATACATACCTATATGCATATGATATGCTATCTCTATGTGTGTGTATATATATAAACAACGCCCAAATAGTACACATTAATATGTGTTGGGGAGGGAAAAGATTGGGTACACACCTAACCTTTGACATAGTACACAGAGTGGCTGCCTCGAGACTTAAACTCATAACTTCAAGGTTATTAGGCTAAGATTTTTACCATTGAACCAATGGTCACCCCTGTGTGTGTGCGCGCGCGCATATATATATATATATATATATATGTATATCTTAAATATACAAATATGAGAAAGTAACACTTCTCATAGGAAAGTAAGTTTCCAGTAAACCAAAAAATGGATAAACAAGAAGTATTATCATTGAATTTGTAAACAATGTTCAAGATTATCATTATCAAAGGGTTCAATAAAACCACAATACACATACACACAACGAAATGATTTTCTAGATAATAATTTTTGAAGAATTCATCAAGAAAATTGGTTGCACCTGTCTTCAACTAGCCTAAGTTGAAAGAAAAGAATTCATCAAAAAAAAATTATTTATATTTTTTGGAAAATTTTGATAAAACTCTAATTTGAACGAGAGTGTTAAGATGAGTTGGGTTTTCCCATATCACACTAATCTTGCACATAGCTTTCAAATCCAAAATTTCATATCAGGAAGTACTAAACAATCCAAGAAGGCTCTTTTGATTCTAACATATTAATCAGAAACTCAAACAAGGTCTACAATTTCTTACATATCTATTGGTTTTCATAAAAAAATCATATGATCAAAACAAGACCCAGATAACTTATTCTATCAAACAACACCATTCAAGCTCGATCCACAGATCATCTTAAGATAAGTAAAAACACCAATTAGATTATATTATTTTATTATAAATTTTCTTTTACACATTATTATGTTAAAATTAGTGTTTGTTTTATATGTCTAGATTTTTTATTTTACTTGTGTCTAATAAAAATTTGGATCTGCCAAACTTTTATATAAAAAAAAAAAAACTAAGACTTAAAAGTAATTTTGTAGCTTAAAAACAGAGAAAATTTATTTTATATAAAAATTTACATTGTAAAAAAAACTTGTTTAGATTTTTCTCCTTAGGTGCACTTTTAGATTTTCTCAAAAAAGCTTGAGCTGGGTCGCCTGTGTGTTTAATCAGCATGTAGACGTATAATGCTATATCAAAGAGAAAGCAATTAAACAAATGCCAATATGATTGAGAACCGATGTTAATTTTGAATGTGAACAAAACTTAATATCATCAGCTATTCACTTTTTAGGGTTAGGGTTTTGAAATCAAAGCCTTATTTTGGGTGGTTACAGATGTTAATTTTGACTAAGAACAAACCTTAATATTAGATATTCAATAAGGGTTAGGGTTTTGAAATCAAAGCCCCAATGGCACAGCTATCTTGGGTGGCTGTAAATAGGAACATACCTGACCTACAAAAGAGAGCTCTCGTAAATATTCAATTCGACTAGAAGGGAAAATATTTGTTGACAAACCCATGGTGGAGACGTGAACAGAGTGATGGCTTGTGAAGAAGATGTCGACAACGGTGGCGTGGATCGCCGACGGGGCTGGTGGTCTTTGGCCATGGCGGAAGCTTCGGCTATGGTGGAAGAAGACATATAAATACAAAATAAAAAAAAAAACAGAAAACATAGAAGTTAATGCACCAAAGCTGAAAGCTACTCACCCAGTTTCCAGGCTTAGTTCAGATTGAACATTGCAACCAACAGAACTGCAGGCTTGTTTCCCACAGATAGGTTCGCTCTTTGACATTGGAAACATTGCTTGGACATTTCGTTGAGAAATGGTATTATCCAATTCTGTAAGCAATTGGGTGCTGTTGGGAAAACCAGGTTGTGATGATTCCTTCAAACATTTGACTTCTACACTGTCATGAGCCGATCCTTCTAACAACGAAGGATTGACAGCCTCAGCCTCAGAAGTAGTTGAGAGGCAAAGTGACTTTGAGTCCTCTTCCTTTTCAGGAGCTGCAGAACCTGATGAATTAAACAATTTAACGTAACAAGACAAAGAATGCAAAGAAGAAAGAAAAATGATATGACATATATACGAATCAAACCTTCACATGCAGGCCTTGAACTCTCTCCCTCAGGCAAAGGCCAAGATTTTGGTTTTCCCAATTCACCATCCAAGCCATTCTTGTTATTGTTTGGGAACATATCAGCCAAGGCATACAGAGTCTCTACCACTTCTTCCTCATCTTTTGTGATTGGCCGGCTTGGAGATCCATCTGGATCTTCTGGTTGCTGCAAATCCAATTCCGGTGTTAAACACAAAATGGCATATTGAGGAAAATTGTAAAACATAATCTGAAATTCGGAGGAAGAGATTACTACTACATTCAGTCTGGATTTCTTTATGCCCGGTAATTCGACTCCATTGGTCCCATGGTTTGTCTCCTTCTTATCTGGGAATGGTGGAGAAATGGATTCACGGTTGCGCTTCTTCATGGCTGTAAATGTAAAAGAATAATTCCTCAACCTTATTAAAATCCAATCAAGTATAAATTATTGAAATCTAAAAATCTATCGAGAGCATTCAATTTTCAATCTTTTTTTTTTTTTTTTTTTTTTTTCTGATTTAGACAAGATATGATAAATAGATAGATGAAAATTGCAGAATACATAAAGTATATAATATCAAATAAAAATTACAGAATCTTTCAATCTGGAAAAGAAAGGAAAAGCAAAGGAACAGTTCGGCAACAAAGCATCAAAGATGAGGAAAGTTCCAATTAGACCCACCAGATAGAGCCGAATTAAAATCTGTGGTCTCCAACTAACTAACCCGAAAATCAATCAAAAAACTCCAATTGACAAGAAATCAAACAAAAAGTAGAAAAATTTATATTCTCGTTTCACAAATTACACACCTGACCGTAGCTTCCGAGGAACAGAGGCATGATCAACTGTGTTGCATTCATGAAAAACCTTTTGGGGAAACCTAAATCTCTTGCTAATACTTGTCGTGTTACGAATCTCATCTTCGAATTCAGACCCAGCACAACCCATTTCGCCGTTTTCGTTACTAGAATTCACTTTACCAACAACGCTCAATCTTCTCATTCTTTCTCTCTTCAATTTCTTCGAGAAAACAGTGCCCTCAAAATTATTATCCATACCTTCAAATCAAAACAAACATTCACAAGAAATTATATGAGTTTTGAGAAAAATCGAATAAGGGACAACAAAGAACAACCCAGAACGGGGCAGATAATAAGAAGACACCTAATATCAGCAAATGCTTATCTCAAAGCCAGGAGAAAAAAAAAATTAAAAAAATAAATAAGAATAAACAGGTAAAGACAGACAGCCATTGATGAGTTTTGTTGTTTAGCTACAACAAAAAAACGTAAAATTCAACATGTGAATTTGTCGTCAAATGATTACCAGATTGCTTAATAACTTGTCGATTCGCAGGCGAGGACCGACTCGCTCCTCCACGCCTCATGTCTCGATTCTTGTCCATTTCCTAGACGATAACAGAAACACAAACATCGAATTGAAAACGGCTTCAACGGCCCAAAATTCGATCGAACCCACCTCAGATAATGCTTCCAAAAACAAACCCTTCAGAGAAAGGTGAAGAGCAAGAGAGAGAAGGAGGCCAATCGTTCTTCTCTCGCAATGGTGGAAGAGAAGAGAAAGGTGAAGAACGGTGGCCCCGACGCTTGACCGTTGAACTTCGACAATCTCTGCAGCTTCGGCTATGGTGGAAGAGAGGAGGGAGGAGAAGAGAAGAGGAAGAGCACGGACCAGAGCAAGAGAGGGAGGCAACTGACTTGGGACCGTTGGACTTCTGATTTTGGCAACCGGTTAGACCGGTTGCCAATTCAAAATTAAATTATTAAAATAATTTAGTTATATGATAGTTATAAGATAATATGGTATATATAAATAACTAAATATAACTAAGTTATGAGTTAATATGAGAATAGTTATGATTTATATGATATTAGTTATGATATCAAACCACATAATCTCATAACTAATGTATGAGTTTGCCCCAAAGTCGTTTTGGGGTGTTCGAGCCATTCGCGCCGGACCTCATTCGAGATCTGTAACGGAGCTCGTACATATATCTTCGGGGGTGCTGAATCATGTTGTTTATTCTATACTCCATTTTCTTTCCCTTTTAGGTTATTTTGATTAATCGGTTTTTTTTCACATTTTTTTATATATTATTTATAAAAAAATAATTTAATTTAATAATTATAATTTATTCGTATGTTTCTCAGTAAAACATAGATAATCTATTTTTAAAAATATATTTACACTTTTTTGGACAAACATAATAAATTAATAGATTACAAATGTCAAATTCATTTAATTTTTTTTTTAATAAATGACATAATTATCAAATTTTGACCCAAAGGACAACCTTAGACTAGAGGGATTGATTTCAATTTTCATAAATTACTTTTAAATGGGTTTTTGTTTGTTTTTATTAACTTTTTTCATATTTTAATTAATTTATTTATTTTTAGATAAATGAAGATTACATGCATCTAAAAAATTAAAAAAAGAATGAACTAAAATATGAAAAAAAAAATCACTAAAAATAAATAGAAATCAAAAGAAAAATGTACATAAATTTTTATTCAAGTTTTTGTTTGTTTTTAGTGATTTTGTAAATATTTGAGTTTTTTTATTTTATTTTTTAGATGCGTTTTGATTACGTACATCTAAAATTAGAAAAAAAAACTAAAATATATATTTTAAAAAATCATTAGGATAAATAAAAATTCTTTTAAAAATAATTTTTGAAAAATCAAACGAAGGTGTTTCGGTTTGGAGATGGGATGGTTGCTATGAGGAGGCATAACATGCATTGTTGTGTGGTCATATGAGTCCGTTTCGATAATCCGAACCTGTTAGGACCTTTTGTTGTCAAATTCCATGGATCAACACCAAGGTTGTAACAAGAGTTCTTTAAGAAGTTGGTTTTCTTCAAAAACAGGATTACTTTGGAGTTCTGCAAGAAGTTGGTTTTCTACAAGAAGTTGGTTTTTTTTCCCAACTAGGATTGCTTTGGTTTTCTATAAATAGTTGGGTTTCTCCCAAATCTAGGCTATTCATTGATTCATTCATTGAATCTCTCCAGATCTTCTTTTTGGTTCTTAATGGTTATATCTGGAGATATTTTTTTTAAGTTTTCTTTGATGTTTTTATTGAGTATTCAACTCATGGTTTAAAGAGAGTACATCAAAGGTTTGTTTGTTATACACAAAATAGAGAGTTGTTCTTCAGTTGTGGATTCTAAAGAATTCGAGCCTGAAGCTTTGGTGGAATCCGGAGTGGCTCATCAGAAAGACAATTCCATGGTGAAGATGGGGTTGGAAGAGGCACATAGAGGTTGGTTCAATTAGGCGTTGTGGATTCGCTAGATAATTGAGAGTATACCTGTGTAATTCCTTTATATCTTCTTAGTGGATTGTCTTGTGGCAGTTGCCCGTGGTTTTTTGATCACAGTTGGAGGTGTCCAATTGTGGTTTTTCCACGTAAAAATCGTTGTGTCTCTTTCTCTTGATTGTTTGATTGGGATTGTTATATTCTGCTTAAAATTGTTACATAATCACAAATCAACATCTAGGGGGTTTCTAGATTTTTCAATTGGTATCAGAGCGGGTTGTTCTATTTTGTTTAAAACAAAAATATTTTTTTTTGAACGAGATCTTGTTTGATTTGTGATAATGGATTCAAAGAGGTTGGTTGAGAATACCACTAATGATGAATCCTCGGAGAGTGATAATGAAGAGCTTGAGCAAGCTTATAAAAAGTTGTATAAGGAGTCTCTTAAGTTATTCAAATTAAATGACAAACTCACAACAAAACTCAAAGCATGTGAATGTGAGAATGTCAAACTTAAGGAGGAGATTTCCGAGGCTAGAATCAATGCCATCAAGATAGCTGATGATCAACAAGTTCTTTGTACAAAACTGTTGACTTGTGAGACAGAGAGGAATGAGCTACAGGAAACCCATGCCATGTTTGAAGAAAAGATTGAATCTCTCGAGATGTCACAAGTTGCTTTGGAAGAACTAATGATCAAGAAAGAGGAAGAGCTCAAGTGTGCCATGGTTACCATTGGTCTTTGGAACAAAGGATCAAAGACTTTGGAGGATATCATTGGGTCTCAACAAATCTGTTCAGACAAGAGTGGCATTGGCTTTGGAAATAAGAGAGAGCAAAAACAGAGTGCTTCCACATCTCATGATACAAGAACTCAAGGAAAGGGAGGACAAAAGATTCAACAAGATGAAATACTTCTCAAACTTCCTAGAGTTGGTAAGGTAAAAGAAGAGAAGGTACACTCTGTACACCCTATTTTTATTTGTCATCATTGTGGTATGCATGGCCATATTCGCCCTTTTTGTTATAAGTTGCATGGGAGAGTGTCTAAAAAGGGTAGAAATTCGAATACTTTTTGGGTTAGGAGACAACCTTACATGTCTAGGCGGAATACCAAGATTCATGAGGGTGTTCACAACACTATGACACTTACCAAGTCTGCTAGACCTGATTTTGTTAAGACCAAAAAGATTTGGGTGAGAAAACTTGACTTGTGTTAATGTGTTTACTCTGTTTAGTTTTTTGGGTCTCTGTGTTTTTTTTTAATGAGAAAAAAAAAAGTGTGTGCATGTTTGTTTTTTTATCTTCCTTTGGTTAAAAAAAAAGAAAAAAAAAATCCAAAAAGATTTTCTTAATATGGTTTTGCAAGCTTGAAATTTTTGAGTGATCCTTGGTGCATATTGGAATTGCTAAGAATATCCATTACATGTTAATATGCGTGTGCTTTCTGTGGTCATTACTCATTTTGGAGTGTGTATTCTTTGATTAGTATGTCTCATTCTGTACACACTCTTGGATTAGCAAATTTTGGAATCTTCCATCTTAGTGATCATTTTTTTTCTATGGACTTCTGGCATTGTATCTTTTGCTTTTCTAGAGGAATTGACCTATACTAGCATATCATGGGTGATGTTGAGTCTCTTAACCACCTTCCATCTTTTTGCATCTCTATGGCTTTCCCCTCTATTTTTGTAGTCCAGACATGAGGAAAAGGCTACCTCAGAGTCACCAACCAGGCCATCCTTATTATATCCATGCTTCTCTGGTTCGGTTTCCATACTCTTGAGCGTGTCAGCCGCCAATGAGTGTGCAAAAGAAAAGAAAAAAAATGTGCACAAGAAAGAAAAAGGAAAAAAAATGTGCAAAAGAAAGAAAAGAAAGAGATGTGAAAAAATAAAATAAAATAAAGGATTCATTGATTGAGGGGGAGCCTCCGTCTTTACTCACTAAATACCCCTTGATTCCTAGTGGTTTGACTTTCCTTTGTTGTGCTTAGATTCTCTTGTCAGAGGTCCAGCTTTCATATCACTACTAGGATTTGAATCTAGTGTTTGTCGAACTCTAAGAGTCACACACACACTTTTATCATGGGATCTATGCTTTTCACATAATGCATCACTTTCTTTCATGAGGAATTTTCTAGAGGCTGTGCACATTGTATTTTCAAGTAATTGTGCTTCTTAGATAATCTTGTGTGTTTTAAGGTACAAATCTGAAATTCCTTGCTTGCTCCACCATATTATTTGTTCACTGTTTTCAGTGTTTGTGGTTGTTTTTAATGAGGGGGAGTTTGGTTCATCATTACCAGTGTTTGATGTATATTAATGGTACAGTGTTTTTACTTTTGCTTATATCATTCTTTGGTACAGTTGGATTGTTAGTAATTTGTTTATGGATTGATTTATATTTTGTTATTTAATCTAGTTCCACATATTTTGGTTGGCTTGTGTGTGGTTATTTTATAGAGGATAATTGTTCAAGAGAATGGATTTGAGTGTTGGTTCATAGTTGGTGGTGCTGCTTGAGAGATTTTGTTAGGAAATTTGTTTTAGATTGGTTTTATCCAGGATTTGACAAAGGGAGAGATTGTTAGGACCTTTTGTTGTCAAATTCCATGGATCAAAACCAAGGTTGTAACAAGAGTTCTTTAAGAAGTTGGTTTCCTTCAAAAACAGGATTACTTTGGAGTTCTGCAAGAAGTTGGTTTTCTACAAGAAGTTGGTTTTCTTTCCCAACTAGGATTGCTTTGGTTTTCTATAAATAGTTGGGTTTCTCCCAAATCTAGGCTATTCATTGATTCATTCATTGAATCTCTCTAGATCTTCTTTTTGGTTCTTAATGGTTATATCTGGAGATATTTTTTTTAAGTTTTCTTTGATGTTTTTATTGAGTATTCAACTCATGGTTTAAAGAGAGTACATCAAAGGTTTGTTTGTTATACACAAAAGAGAGAGTTGTTCTTCAGTTGTGGATTCTGAAGAATTCGAGCCTGAAGCTTTGGTGGAATCCGGAGTGGCTCATCAGAAAGACAATTCCGTGGTGAAGATGGGGTTGGAAGAGGCACATAGAGGTTGGTTCAATTAGGCGTTGTGGATTCGCTAGATAATTGAGAGTATACCTGTGTAATTCATTTATATCTTCTTAGTGGATTGTCTTGTGGCAGTTGCCCGTGGTTTTTTGATCACAGTTGGAGGTGTCCAATTGTGGTTTTTCCACGTAAAAATCGTTGTGTCTCTTTCTCTTGATTGTTTGATTGGGATTGTTATATTCTGCTTAAAATTGTTACATAATCACAAATCAACATCTAGGGGGTTTCTAGATTTTTCAGAACCATTCACATTTTAAAATATATCGAGTATAATATAACTGTAAAAAATCAAGTTGATTAGATATCGTTAACCCTTTCATCTATTAATATTTGTATTTAATTTTATATTTCAAATTACAATTGTCATTTATCTTTGTAAATGAAAATGTAATTCGATGAAATGATTAACGATGTCTAATCAACTTAATTTTTTATAATCATATTTTACTAAATATATTATAAAATATAAATAATTCAATTTATTAAAACAACAATGCTAGGTAGCTCAAAATTTTGTAACTCGACTGACTCAAATCACTCAAAACGACGTCGTTTTAACAGATTTAAACCATTTAAACTATAAAATTTTGAGCTACTAAACATTTTCCTTATTAAAATAAACTGTGAAACAAGTCATATGACTTTACAACCGCGACTACTATAACCATCCCCTTTTCGTTTGGGCTTCCAGTCATATCGTAGTTGAACAAACAAAAACCTTCCTCGATGTCTTGTCCATCTTTGGAATCGTCAATTTATTTTCACAACTTCCGGTGATGCTGCTGACTCTTCCCTCCATCTCTTAGCAAGATTGACTCAAATAACCATTTGAAATTTTAATTTTAGGTAAATTATTTTTGACGATTATAGAATTTTTTTTTATAATTTCAATAATTACACTAATCTCTTTTACTTTTAAAATTATTATCAAAATTCTTCCATTGTTACTATCTGTTAGGCTATTTAATAGAATTTATTAATGTAATAGGTTAAAATACCAAAAATGATAAAATTATCCATTAATTACTATATCTATTCAAATGAGAAATTTCACTTACCTCTCCTAAAATTTTGCATATATATATATATATATATTATGAAAGACCCATACATATTTTAGCATTTTTTGTTAAAATTCTTAAATTTCATGCAATGTTAAATAAAACCCTAAAATTGTTAAGACATTATTAAATCATTTAATGGAAAAGAAACTTAATTTTCATTAATAAAATACATAGAAATAAACAATCTCTCTAAAATTAATAGTAGATAACATCCTAATAGTTTAATATAAGACTTGTTCCACACTATATAAATAACATAAAATTTATCATTAAAAGTAATGCATTTATTGTTTGAATTTTTTTTAAAGTTGAAATAAATGAATTTATTTTTTTCCCCAGTAATTTGCATTACTTATTTATTCATATGTAAAAAAAATATTATTGTATTTTTTCTCAATCATATACTAGCGGGTAGTACACACGATAAGAGGAGTAAATGTTTCACTACACTAATTGAGGCTTTCACTTAATAATAGTATAAGGATATGGATATAGATATAGATAGATGAGGCCTTCACTTAATAATTTTCAAATTTTAATTTTTATTTTTGAGTTATTAAACTTCTAATTGATGCATATTTAAAAAAATACAAGTTAATATTTCATGATTAAAAAAATTAAAAAATATATATAAAAGTATAAAAAAAAAAAAAAAACCAAAGGCAATAACCAGAGATGATACACACATTCCCATTAAATATACCTCCTATATTTAATATGTATGTTATTAATTACTGTGTATGGATGTTATTAATTACATTACGACGTCTTTCTCTCTTTTAAGTCATATAATCTCTTTATTTTTTTACATATTTTTTTAAAAAAGACAAAAAAAATCAAAAAATTAATTTTTAGCTTACTTTCCAAAATAACCTGAGTTGCTATTATTTTATTTCAAAATTGTCATTGAAAAAACGGTTCTCATCTTAATTCTTCAAACTAGCCTTAAGTAGCAAATAAATAAATAAATAAATAAAAGTAAATACATGCCAAAACCCCTAACTTTGATATCATTAGATTTGAGTTGCTCGCTATAGTTAAGAATAATGTTTCAGATCTCGAAAATTTGCCCCTCCTAATCCCCCTAATGCCCAAAACGATGTCGTTTTGGGCATTAGGTTTTTTTTTTTTTTTTTCTTTTTTTTCTTCCATTTTCGACATTTTCGAGCTCAAACACACAGGGGGAAGAGGGAGAGGGAGAGGGAGAGGGAGAGGGAGAGAGAGAGGTAGAGCGGAGAGGAGAGAGGGAAAGAGAGGGAGACACACACACACACATGGGCCCTTGCATTCCGGTCGATCGGCCGATCGTCGCAGCTCCGCCATCGTCGCAGCTCGCCCGCCGTCTGCCGTGCCGCCGCCGTCTGCCTCTACTTCTTCTTCCCTTCTTCCCTTCTTTCTTTCTTCCCTTCTTCTTTCTTCATTTCTGCCTCTGCTTCATCTCTGATTAAACGGAAAAAAAAAAAAAAAAAATCCAACAACGACGAAACGACGTCGTTTTTGGTTCGGGTGATTCGGGGGGGCGTAAATTCGAGCGACGTAGCACTGCTGATAAATTAAAGGGTAAATTACACCCACCTATCTTAATATTTTAAAAAAATATAATTAATTATATATTTTTAATATAAGTACACTAAATTCTTTTTTAATATGTTTTTATATTTTTTTAGATGGGAGGAAACACAAAAACAGAAAACAAAATTATAAAGATTTCGAGGCTTCCAACGCAATCTGCAAGTCAAGAGAAGCAGGGCACTCTTCAATCCATAGTCGGTCATTAGCAACTTCCCAAGCCATTCGAGCTAGATGATGGGCCACTGACATTTTAATCCCGAACAATCACTCCGGCTCCCAAACAATTACGCTGTATTTGGTGGAGAGATTTGAGAATGCATTTGAAAATGAAAAGAGAAAAAGTATATGAAACTAGGTGAAATACAAGTATGTTTTAAATTGCGCCTCATCAAAATTAACTTTGAACCATCCCCGACTTTGGTGCCTGCCACTTGATTACCAACGTTCCACCCTGCAACCCCTGGATTATGCAATGAACCAATGAAAACTCAGCAACTAAATTGGCAACATAATCAACCGTCTTCTCTGGTTTACTTTACAACTTTTATTGGAAAAAATGGCTTGATTACGTGCCAACCAAATGCCCCAGCAACACAAAGCAATGATTACAACTAATACAAATAGTAGGTGAATATTAAAATAAACCAAGATACATATATATTGTTGGACAATCTTTACTGTATTTGAAAAAATAAATTATGTTTGTGTACTTAACAACACATGGAATACAAAAGAAATAAAGGAAATGAGAGAGTTTGTTTGATTACAAAAATCAAACCAGAAAATAAAATAAAATAAATAAAACAGAGTTTTATTTTGTTACAAAAATAAAATGAAAATCTGAATAATAAAACAGAAAATAAATTAATTACTTACCAAATTAATTTCTTGAATAAATTTTCTGATCAAATCCAGTGTTTAACACTGTGTCTTTAAGATAGATTAGTCATCTCCACAGTGCTTTCAGAATGTGGACGTCTATCTCTCAGGATAAAATGATCAACAACAAATAATAGCAGCACTACAAATTGTTTGCACAACGAACATACTAAGTGTTTACACTCTTTCTCACAGAAATTTAATGCAGCAAAATGCAGAGAATTATTGCAGAGGAGAAGTACAAAAATTGTGAATGAAAAATCAATAGAGGGTTTGTCTATTTATAGGAAAAAAAGTGGCTGTTTGGTTTGAATTAAACAGGTGCAGACCTGTTCAGTTTGAATTGAACATATATGGCACTGTTTGGGTTTGAATTTGAATAGATATTGAAATTGTTCCGGTTGAAATTCAAACAGATAAAAACCGGGCAGAATCTTGGTAGAGGGGAAAACCGGACAAATTTTTTTCGAAATTAATTTGAATTTTGGACAGAAATTTTATTTTACCAAAAAATAAAATAAAATTCAAATGTTTTTGGCCTAAAAAGATAGGTATTAGGCCGAACAAGCCCAACCCAATCTCACACCACGCACCCATGCCTAGCCCAGTCCACTCGACTGGACGACGGCAGCGGCAGCGTGCGCGTACGGTTATTTTTGGATCCAATGGGTCTAGCCCAATTTGCCCATAACCTCTCCCTTCTACAAACTTGGAGTGCGTCTTGGGGCCCTTCCCAAGTTATAATTCCAAGTTTTATAAACCCATAAATTTCTTCCCATCAAACCAATGTGGGACAAGCCTTTATTCAAACCTTTAAGGATTTTCTACCAAAATTCCATTTCCGTAGAGCACACTTTGGCTTTAATTTTCCATTCACCTGATAATAGTTTTGAGCAACCAAATATACCACGTAAATCACAACGCGGCATAGAATGTGTTACCACCTTGACCCGTGAAATTCGGCGCATGTGTCCTACCTAAAAAATAGACCAAAGTTTAAGGAAAAATCAGATTTTTTCAAAAACTTCAAAACGAATTCTAACAATCCCCCACATGAATGGAATTTGATGACAACGGAAATGCAACAATATGCAGAAATTGTCGAAAGAGTATAAATCGAAAATATCTTGCATTAGGATAGGTAGCTTTCGGCCTTGAACCTTCCCTAGTGATAACCTATCGGACTTACTAGCTAACCAATGGACGCGATAGCTTGAATTGTTCAGCCGTTTGTGTAAGCCAAGACAATAAATTTCACACAAAATATCTTCTGACACATCGTGGTTCTCACGGTTGTGTTCATTTTGGCCTTGAATGCTCCTGGTTTTCATGAGTGCTTCTAGAGAATTCATCCTCTTCATTCTTATAGAACTGGCCCCAGTTCGACACTTATATATGTGATTCTTATTATGAGTATCTCCTTATACTCGTCTTGATTTTTATGCCTAAATCAAGGTATAACTATACACTTACTCTTTTGTCAAACCTTTTGTGTGACAACCCTCACCTCTGATTAGTGTTAAACTGTGATTAAGCATGATAAGTAATTGATTAAGCTGAAATTCTGAACTGAATGCATAAGTATGTTGCTTTAATTGCATTTCTATTTGTTTGTCATTTAATGATCTGTTCATGTTTTGACTTCGAATTGCTAATTGAAGGCCTTATCGGCGACTGAATCAGAAATTGATTAGTGTTTTATGCTAATTAGGATTTATGTGATTTTATGGTAGGTTAAATTAGAATTCAATTTGGAATGATTTAGTTAGATTAAATAATGTTAAATTACTCGAGCCTAGAGTATTTACATGTTTTGCCACCTAGTGGGTTGATTCAAAGCCAACTCCTTTCCACTTCATACACATTTGACATATCATCTCTTCAGCCATTTTCTTAGACCAAAAACCGAGTGAGAGAGGGAGAGTAGGAGAAAAAAATTGATTCAACAAGAATTGCTTGGAAAATAAGAGGAATTGAAGGGGAATTGCAACATTAGGCTTCTACATTTGGAATTCAGGACCTAAGGTAGGAAATTCATCCTCTTGATCATGAGTTTAGGTTATTTCTTGCATGGTTCATGGAAGTTTGGAGTTTAAAGTCAAGAATTGGTTTAAAATGTTGAATTGAGAATTAATCCATGCATGCATGTGCATATTCTTGAATCTTGGGGTTGTTTCATGAGAATTTCCACATGCAAGTTCATATTTTTGTTATGGTCCATGAATTCACCATGATTTTGAGCTCAACATTGCATTTGATCTTGTTTTGGAACACTAGAGTTCTTGAGAACTCATGCATGTATGATTTTGCATTGTTCTTCATGTTTACACTTAATTTTGGTGTTCAATTGGCTTACTTTTGGGCTTGATTTCATAAATTGATCTTTGAAACATGTTGTGCTATGAGTTTTCAAATGTTTTCTAGAAAATTAGCCCAAAAGAATCGAGTTTGAAGCTTTTAGAGTTGAGTTTTGTGCTTGGGGATCAATCTAGAAATTCCAGATTTTGGATCCACGCTCGAGCGGAGGACTCCACGCTCAAGCGTACACTCTGAGTACATGCACTTCCGCTCGAGCGTAGGAAGTCACGCTCGAGCATGAAATGCATACGCCCAGAAGTTCATGTGTTTTGCAGACCGCTCGAGCGAGAGAATTCACGCTCGAGCGAGGGTCTGAGTCTCACGCTCGAGCGGAGGTCAAGCGTCCATCGAGCGTGAAAATCGTGCATCCTGTACTTTTTCATGAGTTTGCAGTCCGCTCGAGTGAGGGAAGTCACGCTTGAGCGGAGCTCCTTTGTCTGCATGTCTGCTCGAGCGTAGAAAGCCACGCTCGAGCGAGACCCCTGTTTTCAGCAAATTTTGAAAAGTGTTTTAAAGTACATCTTTGCATCCTCATTTCATCCTAGGCATTCCTAGGCCTAGTTTAAGGCATCTTAATGAGGATAATGTTATAGAACCACACCAAGGTAAGTTTAAGGGGGCTAAGTTATTAATCCCAAGTGTGTAATTTAGTGTGTGTGTTTGTTCTGTTACTGTGTAGGGTTGGCATCCGAGGACGCTCATTAACCTGTCTGTAGCCCAGTACTCTGTGAGTAACAATGTTGTAAAGATACGTTCAAATTATAATTATTTTCGAACGACTGATTGTACTGCTTTCTGAAATGGCATTGTTTATTGAATGAATGTTTGTCCTATTTGTGAACTGTATCCGTGGCATCCATAGCAATTTACTGTTACTGTGCTGTTACTGCTACTGTCACAGAGATCTCTGTTGGTTCCAATGTTTGGAACTACTACTGTTTATTGTTATGATGGCCATCAACTGACTGTTTGGTCTGTTAAGACCTACTGTACTATTTTGCTATTGGATGTATTACATATGACTACTATGGTCTCTAAATGACTGTATGGCATGAAATATGAGCCACTGATTGAATAATTAATCTACAGATGCAATTGACTGTTTCAATTACTGAAAGAACATTCATTCTTAACCCCTTTACGCATTTGTTATTCACTGGGCTTTAGCTCATTGTTTATATTTATATGTAGGTGTCCAGGCACCGGACCGAAGTTAGGAGCGTCAGGTTAAGCTCCCGTTTTGTCAAGCCAACCGTTGTACCTTGCTTCGAAGTTCCAAGTCTGTCTAAGCTAAGGCTGCTTTTGGGGTGTTTTAGATTCCCCCTTTTGTTTCCGTTTTGTATCAAATGAATAAGACTCTTGACTGCACAGTTATGGTATGGGGATTTGGTCCCTAACCTGCACGTGATGTATACCTGATATGTTTATATATATATATGTTTTGGTTATGAATGTGACTTGTTCATAAAATTCTTTTGCATTCAGATTTCCACAGCTCATTGGACATCTTTTATTTACTGTTTGGCTTCCACCAGCCCCTTACTTTGTATTACTGTCTTTACTGTTAAGCAGGCCTTTGGTAATCACAGATTACTGGCCGGTTACGATGCTAAACCCATAGGAGCGGGTTTGGGTCGTGACATTTTGTTAACGAATCCGCAATATTCTCTTTAGATTTTATATAATCTATTGAGATTATTCCATTTGAGAGCAATTGCCTTACAGTATTATGTCGATGACGAATATGTCATGACTTACCATTATACATATGATTCTGTGCCCTGCCTATTGTAGATTGACTATCATAATGAATACAGATAGCTGGCACAAGTTTTGGCCACATTGGAATGTCTTCTAAGAAGTAGCGAAGCCATTCTGCTTCTTCTCCTGCTTTGTCTAAAGCAATGAACTCAGATTCCATTGTGGATCGTGCAAAGCATGTTTGTTTCGTGGATTTTCAAGAAACAGTAGTGCCTTCCAGAGTAAAGACATATCCACTAGTAGATTTTAAATATTTAGTATCCGATATCCAATTGGCATCACAATAACCTTCAAGTACTGCTGGATATCAAATAAAGTTCAAACCATGATCATGGGTAAATCTTAGATATCTAAGAACCCGAATGATCGCTTCCAAATGGTCTTCTCTGGGGTTACTAGTGTACCTACTCAATTTACTGACTGCATGAGTTATGTCAGGACGAGTATAATTCATTAGGTACATTAGGCTTCCAATGATTTGGGAGTGTTTTAACTGGAACACCGCATCACCTTTATTTTTGATAAATAAAGAATGATTTTTATAGGTGTTCTAGCTACATTCATATCATCCTTGATAAATTTACGAAGAATTTTCTCAATATAATGTGATTGAGATAATGCATATTCGTCAGATGTTTTAGTAATTTTCATTACTAATATTACATCTGCGACCCCCATATCAAATCTTTTGTTTAGCATTTGCTTAGTTGATTTGATCATGTTTTGACTACTTCCAATAATAAGCATGTCATCAATATAAAGAGAAACTATGACATATCCTTGGTCAGTGTTTTTAACATAGACGCATTTGTCACATTCGTTTATCTGAAACCCATTAGTAAGCATAGCATGATCAAATTTTTCATGCCATTGCTTAGGAGCTTGTTTTAATCCATAAAGAGATTTTACAAGCCGACAAACTTTCTTTTCTTGCCCCGGCACTACAAACCCTTTGGGTTGCTCCATATAGATCTCTTCATTTAGATCACCGTTTAAGAAAGCTGTCTTAACGTCCATTTGATGTATTTCTAAATTATACAACGTTGCTATAACAATAAGCATGCGAATGGATGTTATTCTTGTCACAGGAGAATATGTGTTAAAATAGTTCAGACCTTCCTTTTGTCTGTAACCTTTTACTACAAGTCTTACTTTATACTTATCTATTGAACCATCTGCTTTCATTTTTCTCTTGAATATCCATTTATATCCAAGAGGTTTAGAACCAGGTGGAAAATCCACCAATTTCCAAGTATGATTTTGCATAATGGATTCAATTTCATTATTAACAGCCTCTTTCCACAAAGGTGCTTCAGGACCTGTCATTGCTTCTTTAAAGCTTTGAGGTTTATTTTCTAACAGGTATATCAGAAAATCTAGACCAAAGGATTTTGATGTTCTTGCTCTCTTACTTCGTCTTGGTTCATCATCAGTTAAATCCTGTTGATCGAGACCATTACTAGTCTCTCGTGTTTGATTGTCATTAGTCTCTTGACTTTGTGTACAATCATAAGTTCTTTTTTGTGAACTTAATTCCTATTCTTTCTTGTAAGGAAAGACATGTTCAAAAAACACAGCATTCCTTGACTCTATGTCACGACTCAAACCCGCCGTTATAGGTTTAGCATCGTAATCGGCCAGTAATCCTTGGATTACCGAAGGCCTCTTAACAGATTAATATATAGTTAGGGGCTGCAGAAGCAAATATACAAAATATATGAGGTCCAATGAGCTATGATGACATACATGAGACGAATAATCAAAAACTTTTATAAACACATGAGTGATGACCAAAAGATACAATATTTACACTCCCAGAAGTGTAATATCAGAGATTCATCCAAAACTTAACCAAACAAATAAAGTTCAAAATGATTACAAAAACAACAAAAACAGCCACAAAACTTGACTTCATCCGGAACATCCTCGGGAGGCACAAAGGTTGGCTGACAAAACTGAAACATAGGCCGTCAACTTTGGACCTGGTCACGTGCTTGCTCACCTACATACATAATATAAATAGTGAACGGAAGCCTAGTGAATAATAACGGAGTAAAGGGTTTTAATGAATGAAGTCCATACAAATTCAGAAATCAGAGACCAAATTCATAATAGTTTCACATTCGTATTCTTGTCCAGATCATATACAGAATTCATAGTTCATGCTTAATCATACGTGGTACATCCATTAGCGCTAATAGAACAGATACAGAGCAGATGCAGAACATATGGTGGTTATGAATAACCAATTCCATGAAGGAACCTCCGGATCCGGGTAATAGAGAATAAACATGCTGAGCCCCATGATGGAGCCTCCGGTACGGGTAACAGATGACAAACATAATAAGTCTCATAATGGGACCTCTGATACCGGGTAACAGCTAACAGATATCACATGTTGCTAAGGATGCCACGAATACATGTCAGAAATTGGACAATCATTCATTGTACAGAATATAGCATTTCAGAAAACAAATCTTATTTCATCATACAGAAAATAAATAAAGTTGAACATAGCTTTACTAAGTTATTACTCACAGTTGGCTTCGAGTGCAAACAGACAGAGCAGACTAATCGAGCGGTTTACGGCACGTGACCTACATTAACACATAACAAACACACACCTGAAACACACGTTTGTATTGTACTTACCCTACTTTATTTGTTCTTAGTGTGTTTCTAGCCTTTAACCTCATTATAGGATCTTGATCATGGCCTAGGGATGCCTAGGATGGAATAAGGATGCAAAAATGCATTTGAAAACATTTTTCAAAACTTGCTGAAAACAGGGTCCACGCTCGAGCGTAACTTTCCCCGCTCGAGCGGACCTGAAAACATATAGGGGACGCTCGAGCGCAACTTCCCTTGCTTGAGCGCTCTGTAAACTTTGAAAAAGTACTGGTTGCTTGCATTTTACGCTCGATGGACGCTCGATCCACGCTCGAGCGTGAGACTCAGACCCCCGCTCGAGCGTGACTTCTTCCGCTCGAGCGTGCTGCAAAACACATGAACTTTTGGATACATGCATTTCACGCTCAAGCGAGCTTCAGGTTGCTCGAGCAGAAGTGCATGCACTCAGAGTTCCCGATTGAGCGTGAACTCCTACGCTCGAGCGTGAACTCCTACGCTCGAGCGTGAATGCAAAAATCTGGAATTTTTAGATTTGATCTCCAAGCTTCAAACTCAACTCAAACACTTCAAAACTCATCCTTTTGGGCCAAAATTTTGGAAAACACTTAGAAACTCATAACACATCATGATTTAAAGACCATTTCATAAAATCAAAGCCCAAAAGCATGCCAATTATACACAAATTCAACTTAAACTTTATGAATGTTTTAAGAATGTAACATGCATGAATTTTCTTGAACTCCACCACTTCAAAACATGATCAAACTTGGCAAATTGATAGAAAACATGATGATTTCCCATAATTAAGCTCAAACTATGACATGCATAAGGGAATTCTTAGCAAACATGCTCCAAATACAATGAAATGAACATGCATACATGGATTAATCTTTCTTCCTACTTCTTAAGCTTACATCTTACATCTCATAGCTCAATTCACTTGAATTCATAGATGAATCAACTTAATTCCAAGACTAGAGACTTGACTTCTTACCTTGGGTGTTCAATTGGGCTTTAGGTGCTAAATTCTTGAGCTAGATAATCCAATTTCCCAAGCTTCTTCTTTTCTCCCAGCAACTTCTCTTGTTTGAGTTCAATTCCTAAGCCTAAGACCCAAATCTTCCTACTCTCTCCCTCTCTCACGTTTGCTCATCAAATTAGGGAGAAAATAGGCACAAAGTTGAACTAGTGGAGTTAATAAAATAACTCTCTAAGTGGTATGTAACAAAGTTAATCAAATGGCAGTAAATTAATCCAATTTAATCGTTCCGAACCGAATTTTAATTAAACCTACCATAAAATTCTATAAATCCTAATTAACATATAAATTAAGTCAATTTCTGACTCGGATGCCGATAAGGCCCTCAATTTGCAAACCGAAACGAAAATAAGAACAGATCTTTCTACGCTGAACAGATAGAAACACAAAATAATGCAATGCACATGAAATCAGCTTAGGATTTCTTCTTAATTACTTGTTAGGCGCACTTAAGCATGAATTAACATTAATTATGGATCGGGGTTGTTACACTCTATAATAGTGTTCACATTTATATCAGGTATTTCTGATTTATAAGTCAAAAACCGATATGCACTACTATTCTAGGCATAACCAATAAACACACAATCTACTATTTTTGGTCCTATCTTAGTTATTTTAGGAACAGGAACCTCAACTTTTGCCAAACACCCCCATACTTTTAAATATTTGTAGGAAGGTAGTTGACTTTTCCATAATTCATAAGGAGTGTTGTTGGTTTTCTTGTGGGGTATTCTGTTAAGAATATAATTAGCAGACAATATTGCTTTCCCCTACAAGTTCTACTATAAGCCTGAACTTAGTAACATGGCATTCATCATTTCTTTAAGGGTTTTATTCTTTGTTTCAGCAATTCCATTTTGTTGTGGAGAATAGGGTGCTGTAGTTTGGTGAATAATGCCATGTTGTGTACAAAATTCATTTAAAGGTGCATCATATTCACCACCCCTATCAATTCTAACCATTTTAATGGTTTTTCCAAGTTGATTTTCAACTTCAGTTTTGTAGAGTTTAAACATTTCTAAGGCTTTATCTTTGCTTCTAAGTAAGTATACATAACAATATCTTATACAATCATCGATAAATGTTATGAAATACTTTTTGGCTCCTCTAGTTTGAATAAATTTAAGATCACATACATCAGTATGAATTAATTCTAGAGGTTCGGCTTTTCTTTTAACCGATTTAAATGAAGCCTTAGTTAGTTTCGCTTCTACACAAATCTCACATTTGTGATTAGGATAAATTTCAAACTTTGGTATATAATCCAAACCAATTAATCTACGCAAAGCATCAAAATTTACATGTCCTAATCTACCATGCCATAAATTCGACTCAAGAATATAAGCAAAAAATGTGTTATTTTTATTCATAGCAAGTTTTGGTACAACTGTCATTACATTCAATTTGAAAAGACCATCACTCATGTATCCCTTACCAACATACATACCACTCTTTGTTAATACAAATTTATCAGACTCAAATACAAGCCTAAAACCATTGTTACTTAACAAAGAACCAGAGACTAAATTATTTCGGATGTTTGGTACATGCAGTACGTTGTTGAGGGTGAGTTCTTTCCCTGATGTCATTTTTAATATCACTTTTCCTTGTCCAGCCACAGTAGAAGTAGAAGAATTTCCCATGAAAAGTTGTTCACTGTTTGCAGCCTCATTGTAAGTTGTGAACATCTTCTTGTCCGCACATATGTGACGAGTTGCCCCAGTGTCAACCCACCATTCCTTGGGATTTCTAACCAAATTAGCCTTAGACACCACAGCAGAGAGGTTGATGTCATTTACCCCGTCAGAGATGTAATCTAATTCTGTCACATTGGCTTGATTGGTGGTCTTCTCGCTTGTACTTCCACGATCCTTCTTAAGGCGGCGGCAATCAGAAGCTCGATGTTCGGTCTTGCCACAGTTATAGCATTTACCTTTGAACTTTTTATTGCTATTGTTGTCGCCTTGTTTAGGACCATCTCCAATAAACTTCCTCTTTTTGTTATGTGGTTTGTGCACTTATTCAACCACATTAGCCTTAGACTCAATGGGATTTTTTCCATTCCTCTTTTCATCCTTTCGGTTAGCTTTCTCAATTCTCAATCTTACAATTAATTCATCCATGGTCATCTCCTTACGTTTATGTTTTAAATAATTTTCGAAATCTTTCCAAGCCGGTGGTAACTTTTCCATTAAAGCAGCGACTTGGAAAGACTCGTTGGGAGACATACCTTCAGAATGAATATCATGCAAAATTATTTAAAAATTTTGAACTGGAGAAATTACCGTTTGGGAGTCTACCATAACAAAGTCCAGAAATTTACCGACAATAAATTTCTTCGTGCCGGCATCATCTGTTTTGTATTTTTTTCTCCAAAGAATCCCAAAATTGTTTTGCTGTTTTTAGAGGGCTGTAAACATTATACAACATATTGTCAATGCCATTGAGGATGTAATTTCCGCACAGGAAATCAGAATGTTTCCAAGCGTCTTCAGCGGCAACAACTTGCTGATCACTTTTATCATCTCTAAGTACTGGAGCCTCTTCACGGAGAAACCGGACCAAATTTAGAGTTGTAAGATAAAACAGCATTTTCTGTTGCCATCTCTTAAACTTAGTACCGTTAAATTTTTTTGATTTTTCTCCATGATTTATTAAAACTTGAACATGGTTCTAGATAGGGACCGAAGTTGGTGTAACAATTGGAGTACCACTTCTTGTTGCAGTTTCAGCTGTAGTTGCCATAATATCTTATTACAAAAATTAGAAAAACCAAAACACAAATTAATTTCCTAGTTACTAAAACTAGAAAATAAATTATAACACAAAATAATTTTATTTTCCTTATTACTAAAACTAGAAAAATAAAATACCATAATAATTTTCTATAACACAAATTAATATTCTGCAATTGTTAATGACACCAGTATATTACTATTAGTTGTCAAAGAAAATAAACAGTATATTACTACTATTTGCCAAACAGTATATTACAACTATTTGTATTTTCTAATCAGAATATCACTTTGTGAAAATACAAAAAATTAAATACACTGAAATTGATCTGTCTTAAGATTGTAGGACAATCTTCACTGTATTTGAAAAAATAAATTCTGTTTGTGTACTTAACAACAAACGGAATACAGAAGAAATAATGGAAATGAGTGAGTTTGTTTGATTACAAAAATTAAACCAGAAAATAAAATAAAATAAATAAAACAAATTTTTATTTTGTTACAAAAACAAAATGAAAATTTGAAATAGAAAAATTATAAAGCAGAAAATAAATTAATTACTTACCAAATTATTTTCTTGAACAAATTTTCTGATAAAGTCCAGTGTTTAACACTGTGTTCTTAAAACAGATTCGTCTTCTCCACAGTGCTTTCAGAATGTGGACGTCTATCTCCCAGGATAAAATGATCAACAGCAAATAATAGCAGCACTGCAAATTGTTTGCATAACGAACACACTAAATGTTTACACTCTTTCTCATGGAAATTTAATGTAGCAAAATGCAAAGAATTATTGCAGAGGAGAAGTACGAAAATTGTGAATGAAAAATCAATAGAGGGTCTGTCTATTTATAGCAGAAAATGTGGCTGTTTGGTTTGAATTAAAGAGGTGCAAAATAAATTTTAGAAAAATAAATTTCAAAATAAATTTTAGAAAAATAAATTTCAAATGTTTTTGGCCCAAAAAGATAAGTATTGGGCCAAACAAGCCCAATCCAACCTCACACCACGCCCCCAAGCCCAGCCCAGCTCGCCCAACCAACCGGACGGACGGACGGCGCGTGCGTGTGGTTATTTTTGGGTCCAATGGGTTTAGCCCAATTTGCCCATAACCTGTCCCTTCTACAAACTTGGGGTGCTCCTCCCCAAGTTATAATTCCAAGCTTTATAAACTCATGAATTTCTTCCCATCAAACTAATGTGGGACAAGCTTTTATTCAAACCTTTAAGGATTTTCCACCAAAATTTCATTTCCATGGAGTATACTTTGGCTTCAATTTTCCATTCACCCGATAATGGTTTTGAGCAACCAAATATACCATGTGAATCACAACGCGGCATAGAACGCATTACCACCTTGACCCGCGAAATTCGGTGCATGAGTCCCACCTAAAAAATAGACCAAAGTTTAAGGAAAAATCAGATTTTTCCAAAAACTTCAAAACCAATTCTAACATATTTTACTTAAAAATAAATGATAATATTATTTTTTATTCATATGACAAATGAATTGTTAATTAAAAAAAAATCTAACTGTCATTGTAAATTAAAGCATTAAAAGAAACGAGTGTAATTATGTTAAAAATATAAAATTAATTGTGTTTTGCTTAATTTCAGGGAGCTGAGTGTAATTTATCCCAAGTTAAAGGGTAATGTTATGGTATATTCATCTCAAAAAGTGTGTTCCATATGCACAATTGTTATATATTTTTGTGAAAAATATTACGTATTTTTTTAATAGAGTTAGACAATCTGTGATTTAGAAATAAAGTTACATATTTTATAGTAATATTAAGCATTTTTGTGACAGTGTTATATATTTTGATAAGAAAATGTTTGAATAAAAAAATATGTAAGAGTAATACAAAAATTCGTAATATTATCACAAAATATTTCACTTAAAATAACTCTGCAAAATTACATAACATACCCTTAAAAAACAACCCATAATAACGTTTGTGAATTCTTTTTTATAAAAAGTATAGCTTCTTGTGACAAATATTATGAGCTCAACCTTGTGCGCATTTTGGGTTCGTTTGCATATTCTAGTTTTCATTTCGCTTTGGCAGTGAACAAATGGTACAAAATCATATATTTGATTTCGAATTCACAGTTTGCTTCCTTCATTGTTGATTGTGTACTGGCCAGGCAAGTTTGTTATAGTTCTCAATATTTATTTATTTATTGATTGTTTTCAAATTTGTACAAATTCATTGCAATTAGCCAATGTATAGCAATTGTGGCTCATACATACAGCATGTTTGATATTGTGTGTATGAAACCTGAAAAATCGAAAAACTCTCAAAATATTATTAATTTGTGATTATGTTTTAATTTTAAACAGTAAATATCAATCACAATCAAACAATCATTAACAAATCGACACAATGATCTAAATATGGAAAAAATCACAATTGGACACTTCCAATTATGATAAAAAAATCACGGGTCAAAATTACAAAACAATTCACTAAGAAGACAAAAGAATTATATATAAGAATCCTCAATTACCTAACGAATCTACGCCCAAATTGAACCAAACATGATATGCTTCTTCCATCACCGTTTTCACCTCGGAATTGTCTTGCTTAATGTTGAATTCACAACGTCGATGTCAAATCCAAGTCACTCCGGAATCTACCAAAACTTCAAGTCTAAGTTTCTCGGATTCCACCGAAGAACAACTTTCTCTTTTGTAAATGAAATAATAAAAACAAACCCCTTAATGATGTCAATATAAAGTTTGTAGATCTATCAATCACTCTTAAATCATCAAGGAAACCAATATAGAAAACCTTGGTAGCTCTCCTCTTTGAGAATTTACACGGGTTGAATCCTAAAAATAGCAAACAATGCACTTTACACCAAACAGAGCCGCGAATACTGCTTGAGCACACACTTTACCGCTTGAGCGGTGAAATTAAAAGGCGGTGCTGACATATAGGCCCATTGCTCAAAGGCAACATCTACGGCTCGAGCGGTAAAATTTGTCTTCCAGAAGATCAGATGCAAGTAGAGATATGGGATGAACCACATCATCGCTCGAGCGCATGAAAGACCGCTCAATCCTCGTACATAGTCAGTAAAATGGCAAATAAAGAATGTTCAAGATACAGAATTTCAACACAAACTCCTTTACACATGCACAATTTGAGTTGGATTTGCATTTAAATACTCATAGTTTCACTGAAACAAAAAAACAAATAAAATTAAAAATTAAAAGATTTTGTCAAACAGAATTGCCAATTATAAAAACCTAACCAGACCTACATCAAACAAGTATATCTAACATTCACTTTGTTTTAAACAACCCCTTTTCAAACTACCTTGTATTTTATTGTTTTGATTCTTTTCACACAAAATTGTGTAGAAAAATTGACGTAGAAAAGTTTTTTGGGATTGATTTGTGTTTTGTTTGCCGTGTGCGGTGTAGGACTACTTTAACTACCATTGCCGCAGTGTCAACTTTCTACAGCTCCAAAATTATCACCTTAGATCATAGGGAAACTGAACCGCTGTTGATATAGTTTATATAATATGGCAGATTTCCTCTTTATTAATTCATGATTTTTTTTTTCTTTTTTTTTTCCCGGAACTTCTGTATCATTGGTATGTGATTTTGTTTCCGACTACCTTATTTTGTATTCTCCGTGTTTGCTAATATTGATGACAATGTCTATTAAATTTATCCTTTAGTTTGTATTCATGTTATCAATTTGAAACAATTAGAAGTTAGTCTTAACAGAAGAGAGACAAAAAGAAAAAGGGAAGATCAGAGAAAAGAGAACAAGAACAATATCAAGGTCATTTTACAAATGCCAGTAACATTGCATTTTAGTCCAACCAAAACCATGCAAATGTTTTTTGAATAGGTTTAAATGTTACAAAAGGGTAAAGTGGGTTTTGCTCTAATTTTACAATTCTAACGGAAGTATGACTTAGGTATATACCATGTACCTCTGGAGTAGGTCAAAAATTGAGAAAGAAAGAAAAAAAATTAGACATTACGTGTCCTGAAAGGCATATAGAAGTACTATGCATAGGACTATCCAAAACGTATCTACTATGGTGCCACATGATAGCGTTCAACCATTTCATCAAGAAAATGGTGAAAATTCAGACTCACAGAAAACTATATCTAATTTATTGATTAGAACAACATATATAAAATTTTTATTACGATCAGTACTCATTAACTGCAAACTATTTGCGCACTTGCATGAAGAGAGGAAATCAATAAAATTACATGAACTTCAATAATAAATTACACACACACACATATATAAGCAACAATCTTTCAAATAAATATACTATTACTGCAGTTCACATGGATTCGTTAGTAGCTAGTTGGACATGGAGGGATTGATATATCAGTAATGCCTTCAAGCATGAAAACTAAGCTTTTCATTGAAGGATGAAGAGCTGGTTCATCTTGAATGCACCAAAGTCCCACTTGAACCATGTTCTCTAGTGTCTTCATGTCAACTTCATCACCCACAACAATTAATGTCTGAGTTTGCTTAACATAATTAATTCATCTTTAAATATAATGATAAATGTAGTTCCCATAGTAACTTTAGCTTCACGTGGTGGTGGAGTGACATGATCTGCAATTTAAAATCAAAGATAGAACCGTAAGTTTTTTTTTTGTTTTGTTAGCTTGCAAAAGAATGTTTGAAAACGCTAGAGCCTTTAAAATGTTTAGTTTTTGTAGGCTGTTGAGTGAGGCTTCAGGTATGTTGCCTCCCAGTATCATAGACACAAAAAATGCCCACCCTAAGAAAAGTGTTTAGCATGAATCTTTTTTTTTTTTTTTTTTACTCACACACAGGAATTTAAAGAATTAGGAGAATATTCAATCACAAAAATTAACCAAATCAAATCACATTCAACCAAAAACTGTCAAAAATAACCACATCGCATTCCCAAAACAAATTAAACACAAATTCAACCAAGAACTACCACATGAAACAACCAAAAGACATGTATACCAAATGACTCCAGATCCTAAAAAATCAGAGATTTTGAAGATAAAAAAGCTAGAAAGATTAGACAATTAAAGCTCCCACCGTTTCAACCTAAAATTCCAAAACCCAGAAGCAATCATCTCAGCCAAAAGAACAAAACACATCCCCAATTAATTTAGTAACACATAATCGTGAGAGTGCACACCCACCTTCAGACAGATGCCACCATATGCTAGAGAATTGCTAATTTTCATCATCTTTTTTTTATATTTTTACTTGGTTATTAGCAGAATATAAATTAATGCCACTGCTAGAATTCCTTTTTCTCAGGCATTTTCCTTGTAGCTATGATGTGATCTGGTTACTATTATAATTCATTAGTCGAAGTTCATTTCTCTTATCTATCTATTTAAATACATCAAGGAAACAGAACATAACACAGATTATAAACAATGGGTTGATTTTATTGTAATTATACCATTGAGACAATTCAACAAACACCATGCAAACAGCTAAAATATATCATACTACCCAATCAAAGCAAATTATAAGGGATACAAGCGGCTTTTTTACGTGTTGGTTGTCGGCTACCTAACACACAACTCTCCTCCTTTATCCGGGCTTGGGACCGGCAGAGTTGTTAAACAACCCCGGCAGAGTTACCCAATCAAAACAAATTCCTAAATTACATATGCTCAAATCCACCACTCAACGACCAAAACATGCTAAAAAGATTGAATATCCTTCATAAAAAAATTAGTGTTCAACACCAAAAACTTCATATTTATTGGTAAAAGAATGATCACAATCTTTTATCAAATGTCAGAAATTAAAAAGATTATACCAGATTAATGAGAAAGGGTTCTAAGGTTGATCTCAGCTTCCATTCATCCTAAAAAATCTATAATTGCTCCAGCTTCATTGAAACTTCATACTGTTGAGAGAAAACAAGAGAAAACATAGAGTTTTCTCATCACTTATTCATTAATAAAAATTAAAATTACATGAACCTCAACAATAAATTACATATAAACAAATATATTATTAGTGCAGTTCACATGGATTCCTTAGTAGGTAGTTGGACATGGAGGGATTGATATATCAGTAATGCCTTCAAGCATCAAAACTACACTTTTCATGGAAGGACGAAGAGCCGGTTCATCTTGAATGCACCAAAGTCCCACTTTAACCATGTTCTCTAATGTCTCCATGTCAACTTCTTCATCACCCACAACCATGAGCTTGTTCAACTCCCTCTCAGCAAAGCAGTTATAGACCCAATTAGACAAAATAACCTCCTCTGGTGTTGATACATTAACTTCCATGCTTCTTCTGCAACAAACAATTTCCAAAAGGACTATCCCATAACTGTAAACATCTGCTTTGACCGATATGGGAATGTTTCTTTGCCATTCTGGAGCCAGATATCCTCTAGTCCCTCTGGCTCCTGTAAAGGTCCGCGTTTGATCAGGCATCAAAAACTTGGCCAACCCGAAGTCGGAGATTTTGGCATTCCAAAACTCATCCATCAATATGTTTTGAGGCTTTATATCACAATGAATTATAGGAGCCTCACACTCTTCATGCAGATAGTGGATCCCTCTTGCGACGTTTAGGGAAATTTTAATTCTCTCATTCCAATCTGGGCGCCTTGGAGATTTAAAAAGAAGATCTGCAAGGGAGCCATTGCTCATGTACTCGTAAACCAAAAGCCTTTTAGAACCCTCAATACAGTATCCGAGCAGTTGGACTAAGTTTCTGTGGTGCCTTCTCCCGATTGCTCGCATCTCTGCCTGAAATTCCCTTTCGCCTTCTTCCACAATCTTCTGAAGTCTCTTCACCGCAATCAACTTTTTACCTCTGCACAAAGTGCCTTTGTAAACTGCTCCGAACGAGCCCTTTCCCAACTCTTCTTTGAACCCATTGGTTGCTTTTTTCAGCTCACTGTATGAAAACAAATGCAAGGTGAGCTCCTGCATAATACCCACGTTTCCATATTGCAACAACCTTTTGTACTTCAAAACTCTGAATTTGTAAACATATATGCCTGAGATGGCAAGAGCAACACATGAACTTGTAAGCAAACCAATAGTCATAACAAGTATTGACATTACTTCTTTTTTGCTCCGGCCCGAAACTAGTGTTTTTGGCAACGGCGGCTTCTCGCTTTTGACTACACGCACCTTAAAGAGAGCTGTGAACGCTCCCCCTCCTACGTCTCTTTCAAAATATCTAATTGGAAGACTATGTTTCCTGCAAGTTGAGTGCACGAATGAGGCTGCTTCGCAATTGCAATCTTCTAAACAAGACTTCTTGCAATCTTCCATTGACACCTGCATTATTTCAACATAGGGAAAGTCTCCCCAAGACATTTGCTCCATGGTAGTAATGTCAAATGAGTTGGTGTCGTTTTCTATCCCATCCTTGCACACTCTTCGCGAGAAGTTTTTGTCGCAGCCGAGAGACCACTTGTTGGGATCAATGAAACCGGTACCGGGAACACAAAGGCAATATGGCTGGTTATCATTAAATGTGCAGTAACTGTTGAAGCCACAAAAATTCCTCACTTTACATGGATTGGCCGGTTGTATCCATTCAGTTTGAATCTGGGATTCACCACCACTCGCATTGAATTTATGAGAGTTCAATCTGAAAAACCCATCAAAATCAAGTGTTGCGCGATAAATAATTGTTTTGTAGTTGTTGTTGCTAGTCAACCCTGAGTACAAGTAAATGATCGCTTTGAAACTAGTGCTGTTTATGAGAGCCAGAGTGCCTGTAGAATGATTGAAGGAAAGGAAAAGAGGGGCATACCCATTAGTCCCCGAGGCATAATAAGCATCGGTTGGGGTTTTTTCAATGTTGAGTGGGTACATAACGAGGTTCCCATCAGTCTGCAAAATGATTTCATACTGCCCGGTTGAGTGGTCGGTGTCTGATAAATGAGAGGTCAGCCTCATATCCATTGACAGATTCTGTCCTCCTAGAATTGTGTCAGTTGGAAAATCAAAACTCTGCCAAATGGGTTGCTGTTGCTGAGTGTCATTGTACAGAACAAAATTTCCAGAATCGAGCATGGAGGCAGAGGCAGCAGACCCTGTGGTGTTTGCTATGAGCTTCTCTTCTCCATGATGCTCTTCTGTTCTTAGAACAAGTTTCCCACTCGTGGTGAGCTCGAGTGTGGAATTGGAGGTGATTGGTGGATCATCTCTATTTGCAGTCCATACAATTGTTCTGTTGTCCTTGTTGCCCACAAACCAAATTCCGACCTTAAAGCTTGTATGTTGTGGGTAGAAACCAAATGCAAATAGGCCAGAAGGAGAGGACCAGAATGTAGGAGGATTAGTGGGAGAAAGAGAAGAGCTCAAACTGATTATCTGGCTTGCTTGATTTCGTTGGGGTTTCACAGTTACACACACCAGGAAAATGAGTATTGAGAAAATAGCACATCTCAAACCCATGAGAGGACTTAGACGGCAAAAAAGAGCTCTTGATAAGTTTGTTGTTAACAAAATTTAACAAAATAATTTAGGTGAAGAGAAAGAACATATTGAAAAAATACGACAAAGGAGGAGTCAAGAAATTACTCATGATAGTAATATATGATGAAAAGTGCCAACAAAATATATCTATATACATACATAAGAATCTCTTTAGTGAAAATGGTTTGTATTTTTTTTACTGGATTGCCCCATTTGTTTCAACAAATTACTTCTTTGTTAGGGCCCTTTTAGCAAGGCTTGTATTTTGGCATTTTTTTTAGAAAAGTCCGTTTTGTTATTTCATTTTCTTATAAATGTGAGGTTCATTTTTGGAATTTGGCTGCGGTTGACTCTTTCACCAGTTGAGCCGGTGGCTATTGTTTTAGAAGGCTGTCCTGATGTTTTCATGGGGATTTGTCTTGAACTTTTTTCGTTAATTTAAACTATTTATATTGTAAGGTTATTGAGTAAATCATTCATGTCAAAATAACAAATTGATTGGACCTCTATAGTTCGATAACAATAACACATTTGGGGAAAAAAAAACAAAAAGGGTTAACATGATTTTGGTAACTTTTTTTTAAAACAATTAGAACCTGATCATGGAGCTACACATTTTCGATTAATTTGATTTTTTTTACAAATAACATACTTGATGAACTTTACACTATGAACGGTTTGAATTAAAAATAAAAATAAAATAAAATTGAAACGAGCCCCTACCAAAACGCCACAAGCACTAACTTCGAATGTGTTTTAAAACATGATACTTTAGAAACATAACAATCACTCCAATTGATGTATTGAATTATATTAAAACACTACATTAATTATCCAAAATTTATATAATTTATAGGATAGAATTATTTCATTAAAATATTTATTTTACTCTTGGTTTACTAAAATAATGATAAAAAACGCTTTATAAATAAAATCTTTTTTCACTATTATAAATAATTGATCGTTTCGTTAAAAAGACTTAAGGAATGACTATTTTACTCTATTCCATATGACTTCAATGAACCAAACGAAACCTTAGAATCAAAAAATTTATTCAATTTTTGTACTCAATGTAAGTGTACAAAAAAAATCCAAAATACCATTTTCAATTGAGCTTAATGATTAAAACATCTTTTTTACATCAGTTTTACTTAATGAAAAAATGTGAATGGTTTAGACTGTGAAAAAATAAAATAAAATATTAGAGTTTAAATTGACAAAATAAAAAAATAGAATTTACTTGGTTACAAAGCTCAAATATTATTTCGGTAATTTTTCGTTAACATTTTTATGAAAAATGTATACTTATCTGATATTTTTCTGTAAAAAGAAAATTCATAATCCTCTATAGTCAAAGACTGGTTCACTTTTATTGGCACTTTTTTTTCCGTTATCCGTTTTCCCTCTGTGTGTGTGTGTGTGAAGAATAAACCAATGAAAAATGATTTGCATACAAACGGATTACGTAAAAAATCACATTTCGACTAATGTGTCAATGATATTTTTAAAATTATGAAAGGGGATGTATCAATAAATCTCAAATTAATAATTTATACACTGTTTAGTCCTAAAAGTTTTCTTATAGACTGAAAGGTCCCATTACAATGTTTCAAACATCAGATTAATGTTTCGAATATTAGATTTCAAACATCTAATGTTCATCAGATTTCAATAATGTTTGAAATTATAGGATGAATATTTCAAACATTAGATTTCACACATCTAATGTTCATTAGATTTCAATAAATTTTGAAATTATAGAATGAACCATCAGATTCATTTACATCATGAACATCATGATGATGTATAAATGGGCCTAAATGGAGCATAAGAAAACTTTTAGGACTAAATAGTTCAACTTTTTAGAAAATAGGATTTATGGGTAAATTTTCCATTATGAAAATGATATGTGCTTTAATTAGAAATGAATGAATCACATTATATTAGATTTTCGTTAAATTTTAATTTATAGCTCACTTCTCATAAATAATTCGATAGTCATATAGATGCAATTTTTTTAAATAATTCGGTTTATCTTTATATTTTCATGGGCAAATTACACAAATAGTCTCTATAGTTTGGGGCTTATGTCATTTTGATTCTTGACTTTTCAATTGTGACACATTTGATCCAGAATTTTGAATCTTGTTCCAAATAAGGACAATTGAAAATATCATTAGATTTTTCAAGGGTAAAATTGTCAATTTGATAAAATATAAACTAATTTGACAAAAATAAATGTCAAACAAATATTTTTGAATTTCTAAAAATTATTTTTACACACTAAAAATAAAATTATGTAAAATAGATAAATCTTTTAGACATTTATTTATTTTTTTATCAAATTAATTTTTATTATGTATTTGGATGAAGATCATGTAAAATTAATTTAAAAAAATTAATCATGTAATTTTTATTGATTTTACATAATTTTATCAATGGTGGATAAAAATAATTTTACAAAAATTAAAAATATTTTTTTGACATTTATTTTTGTCAAATTAGTTTATATTTTATCAAATTGACGATTTTACCCTTAAAAAAATCTAATGATATTTTCAATTGTCTTTATTTGGAACAAGATTCAAAATTCAGGGTCAAATGTGTCACAATTGAAAAGTCAGGGACCAAAGTGACACAAGTCTCAGACTATAAGGACTATTAGTGTAATTAACCCTATTTTCATACTATATGTATAAATTCATATCACTTTAGTTTTAATGAAAAAAATTAATATAATTATGTTAAAATTATATATTTCATTATATTTTCTCAAATTCCTATTATTTATAATGCAATTTTTTTAATTATATTACACATCTAATGATTTAGTCTATTCAATTTTATTAGAGAATATTCTCACTTTTAAAATTACTATAAAAAAATTTAAATATACCTTAATAATACAGGCCTTTATTTCCTTGTATATATATATCTATAGAAGATGATGGAATACCACAATAAAAAGATAAAAATAAAAGTATTTATAGTGATTGTTAATGTATATATGATATACATTCCTACATATATTAGGTATTAATTTCCTAAATATATTAGATATTGCCATAGTTAGGTCTCTTGTAGGATATTCTTCTCATAGCTAGATTTCTAGTAAGATCATTTTTCTCAGCCTATATATGCAGGCCTTCTATTGCATTCAATACAATTCAATACAATACATATTATTTCCTCCATCTCTCTACTATTCTCACATGGTATCAGAGTTAGGTTAAGAACCTAGTAATTTCGCTTGACCGACGAGCGGCAGCCTCGCCTTGCCTGCCTGCCTGCCAGATCTCAACCTATTTCGCTGTCATGTTTTCCTTTCAGTATTACTTCGTGGTGATCTCTTCCTCTATCCGCTGGTTTATTTCTACCCTAAATATCTCCATCATTTTTTTTTTTTACTCGTAATACATTTTTTTTTTCCTCTACTCTGTCTTTCTCTCTGCTTCAACCTCAAATTGGTTTCTATCTTCAAACCTATTTGAGTTTGAGAGGGATATTATACATATATCATGGTGAACATTATACACCATGCAAACCACCTAGTCGCCTTCTTTAGCGCATAATCCAAGCCGCACTCTCTGGTGCACAACTCAAGTCGCCCCTTTCTGGCACACAATCTAAGTCACTTCCTCTGGTGTACCATTAAACTCGCTCCCTGGCGTACCATCCAAGCCGCCTCTTGGCGCACTCAGTCATCTGTTGCCATCATCGTTCAGCACCACGTCATAAGTTATGTGTGTGCCACACTTGCTGGTTCAACATCCAGTCTCTACAACGATCTGATATGACTCCGTAAACTGTCATGACATTGATTTTGGTTAGCTCCTACATCGGTCCGGCATGACTCCTTTAAACTGTCCTAGCATTAGTTCAAACCAGTTCCTACAATGGTCCGATAAGACCATAAACTGTCTCTCAGCATTAGTTCCAGCTAGTTTCTATATCGGTTCGGCATGACCTTAAATTGTCCTGGCATTATTTTCAGCTAGTTCCTACAATGGTCCGATACGACCATAAACTGTCTCTCGGCATTAGTTTCGGCCTCTGATCTATTTCAAGCACCATTGCGCTCCCGTTCGGATTTTACAATCTATTTGCCTTTTATTTTATTTAGTTTTATTTCATGTTTTAGTTTCTCTCTCCAAACTCAAGATGTTTATTCTTCTTGAGATTGAGGGGGGATGTTAATGTATATATAGTATATATTCCTACAAATATTAGGTATTGATTTCCTAAATATATTAGGTATTGCCATAGTTAGGTTTTTTAGTAGAATACTCTTTCTCAGCCTATATATGCAGGCCTTTTATTGTATTTAATACAATTCAATACAATATATATTATTTCCTCTCTCTCTTTACTATTCTAACAGTGATAATCAAATATATGATTACCTAATATTAATTAGATTGGCTATAATATCAACTGAGAAGGATGTAATAGGAATATTTGAATATGAAAAGTTAATTAGTAATTTTACATCTCAGGAGGCAAGAAAAATAACTTTTTAGTAAAGAATTATGATGTGAAAATATATAAAATCGCTCCATTTGGATGCTTTTGGCCTTTAGCTGAAAGAAAGGTTGAGCTGAAAGAAAGGTTGAGCCGTTTCCGGAGAGGAGAGGAGAAGAAATTGCTAATGTTATTATAGCATCTCGATTGAGATAGCTAAAATAATATGTCAATTTGTGTTATATGATAAAAATTAGATCGAATTTGGTGCATTAGCTCCTACTTTTGGAGCATTACTTGGACTTATTCTTGGAGCATTGAATAATTTTTTTTGATAGTAAGTAGGTGCTCCAAATATGCATGGAAATTTATCAATAAGATTACCTTCTCTCTAGTTGGAATTGGAGATGTGTTGTTCAAAGTTTAGTGGGCTACCTATGGTCTATTTTAGTGAGCTAAACCATTTATCTCATTAGGCTTGCCAAACAAATTATCTTTGTAAAAAATTAAGTTTAATCTTATCTCATAAAAAACTGACCTTAAACATGATTTTGAAAATAGATTATTAATTTAATTTATTTCATTTTTAAATATGATTTGATCATATAATTATCGATTTCCGATTAATCTATTTTTTTGTATGAATGAATAATATGCTCGATAAATGAACAGTTTAAATCACTAAGGTAGGCTCAACATATTTGAATTACACCTGTTTAGTTAGGATCATTTGAAGAGAAGTTTGATCCTTTCCGATCAACCTGGAAATCGTTAGTCTTGTCTATTTCTCAATTTTGCTACAGGCACAGAAATTACTTATTGGTCTATTTCTTTGAAATATTTTTTTCGACAGAGACATTATTTTTCATGTGAGGGAGTAAGTTAACGAATACATTTTTAAGTATTCTTAACGTAATTATTTTCTTATAATACTAAAATTGCCTCTTTAAAATGATATCTATAAAATGTTATTTTAGTCATATTTATTCATAAATCTCTCTTTCTTTACTTATGTTCCACTTATTTTTTTTATGTTTCAATAAGTTTTATGAATGATATAATTATCAAAATAACTCTAATAATAATAGGGTGAAACGCGTATTAATGTTTACATTGACAGTTTAAATATTTTATGATATGAACATTCAAACTGTTAAATTTATTTAATGTGAATGTTCATATCACCAAATTGCTAAGGATTCAAAAAATATTTATAAGGGTAAAATTGTCTATAAAATACCTTAAATATGATAATTGTAATTTGATGGATCAAATGTCTAAAATAATAGGACTTATTGGAATATAAGAATATCTTATAAACTAATTGAGATACAAATACTTGAAAGATAATTTTTTTAATAAATTCTCCGTTAAAACTCAACAAGACATGAGAGAAGTCATTATCTTTCATTTTTTTTTTTTAAAACAATAGGATGTAAATCACAATCTTTTCCCTTCTTTTTTCTCTCCTAACTAGGGGTATACAAAAAAATCAATGGAATCGATAAACCGATCCAATCCAGTCTAAACTGCCGGTTTGGTTTAGTTTGATTTTTATTAGTTTCGATTATGGTTCTGGTTCTGAAAATGGTAGAGCTGTTCAAATTGGTCTGGTTCTCGATTCTAAGGATTTGGTCACAATTCCAAATCGAACCAGACTGTGACATATTTATTTATTATTATTTTTATATGTAAAAATTAAAATATCAAAAGTCTCTCATAAGATTTGAACACTAGTTTTCATTGTGAAATTGATAAACTCTAATCAACTTAACCAAATTAATTATTATTAATTTGTTTACTAACATAAAATATACATCATATTCATTGCTATATAAAATATCTAAAACCGTAAAATCGAACCGAACCAAATCAAACCAGTTCTATGGTTCTGTTTTGATTCGGTTCTAGTCTGGTTCCACAATGTAACGGTTTGGTTACATTTGTAATTTTTCTAGAACTAGTAGCCGGGCGACGAAGCCTCCTCCTCAGATAAAGATGTCTTCAACGCTACTCTCCCGGAAAGAACAACTTTTTCTATTGAGATTTTTTTGGCGGGTTCGGTCAGGAGGGACAAAAGAGAGATGCTTTCTATCAATCAAAAGCAGATACCGCCCCCCATGCTCCCATGGTCCGCTTACTGAGGAATAGAAAGGAAGGGCCTGACCAGACGAATCCGATCCGTGTATACCCCAACTCCTAACTTTCTCTTTTGAATTTCCAAACATATTGCTAAGCCAATCACATAAAAAAATATATAAACCCTGGCTTAAAATTATAAAAAAATAAAATAAAAATGCATTAATCTTTCTCAACCACATCAAACTTTAGGTTTTCTTTTTTTCCATAGTTTCCCAAAAAATGGACAAGTACAAATTTAAAAAAAACCCAAAGATTTAGTATTGTAACAAAATAAAACTACAGTTTTTAATGTTTATTCATGTCGCATGATGTAGTTGAGAAAATTAATGCATTTGTAAGATAAAAGAAAGTGAAAATGAAAAGAAATGAAGGTTTAGGAAAAACACATACTAGCAAAAATTTTGGGATGAAAAAAATATTAAAATAAAACAAAATTAAAACATGTAAAAATAATTAATTGTATTCACGTAGAGTTATAAAAAAAATAGCAAATGTTGTTTATAAGAAAATTTTGTGAAAATTCATTGTTATTCTGTTTTAGTTTTAAAACTTAGGGAAGGCAACCGCTTAATTTCTAAAAAGTCGAGGGGAGGCGAATCTATAGTTTCCATCCTTGACTTTAGTGGAGTTAGTTGTGGAGCCGATTTTCAAGCCTGCCTTTAAAGACTTGAGCATCCTAGGTCCATCTTTGATTATAGTAGAGTTGATTTTCAAGTCCTCCTTTAAAGCTAACCACAGACATAAGCATCCTAGTTCCATCTTTGATTGTAGTGGAGTCGATTTTCAAGTCTTCCATTAAAGCTAGACACAGACATGAGGATCCTAGATCCGTCCTTGACTTTAGTGGGGTTAATTGTGGAGCCAATTTTCAAGCCTTCACTTGTGCATCCTACGTCCGTCTTTGATTACAGTAGAGTCGATTTTCAAGTCTTCCTTTAAAGCCAACCACAAACATAAGCATCCTAGTTCCATCTTTGATTGTAGTGGAGTTGATTTTCAAGTCTTCCTTTAAGGCTAGACACAGAGGGGGTGTTTGGCGTGGATTATAGGAGGTGATTATAGCTTATTTTAATTTGAGAATCTGTGTCAGACTGTTTGGTGCAGTTTCTGCTTATACCTTTTTGGGCAAAAAGAATTTTAATAAGTTAAGAAAAATTTATTATTTAGAAGCCGAGGAATGGGTGCTTTTAATTTTTACTTTCTGATTGTCAACTTTTAGGTTATAATAAGTTACAACAAATAGCACCACATGAGGATCCTAAACCTGTCTTTGACTTCAATGGAGTTCATTGTGAAGTTGATTTTCAAGTCTTTCTTTAAAGCCAGCCACAGACACGAGCATCATAGTGGGGTTGACCCAAATGTTACGCTAAGAGTATCCTAAACCTGTCTTTGACTTCAATGGAGTAGTCTTCCTTTAAAGCCAGCCACAGACATGAGCATCACAGTGGGGTTGACCCAAATGTTACGCTAAGAGTATCCATATCAGGTTTAACAAATTTGAGTTAAATTATAACAAATTTTTTTATTTTTTTTATTTTTTTATTTTTTTATTTTTACTTTCATTATTTTAGCTAGTATTATTTTATGTACACACTTTATCAAGCTTTCTATTCTAAAATTTAATTTTATAAAATATTCATATTTATTCATTCTCATTTCCATTTAAATAATTAAAAAATATTCAATGGACAACTAGGTGGTCGACCACTTGGTGAAAATTGCCCAGTTTTGCCATATTAAGGTGGTCGACCATTTGGTGAAAATTGCCCAATTTTGCCTGTAAAATAAATAATAAAATAATGTATAACATGTGAATAATACCTCTCTTCATCAAGCGAGGTACTGTAGCAATGGCAAATTTTGTTTTGCAATAGTTAGCCTGATGGAGGATTGATTTGGAACATTGGTTTGCTAATATAACCCTAAAACCATAATAAAGAGCCTGATGCGGATGCTCACTAAGGCCCCAAATTGGCGAATGTCCAATTTTTTGTGGAAAAATTGTATTTTAGTGGAACAATGAAGAAATAATTACATTTTTTCAGTGGTGCAAGTATCTTGTGTGCGTTGTAAAAGTCTATTCGTATCCTGTGCGCATAGTAAAAGTCTATTCTTATGTTTGGTGCAAATCGTTCTGTGTGTCAAAATTACACCAGAAAAGATTCTCATCTATAGTGCAATTATTTTGTAACTGTCCCACTTATTTGTAATTTACTCATTTTTCGTAATGTTTATGTAATATTTTTTTTTTAGTACTGACTAACAAAGTTTAAAATAGTTGTAATCTTTTAAAATAATACAGAACAATTTCAAACATCCTAATAATTAGTTTTAGCAAACTCGTTATTAAAATAGAAAATGCTATGGACCCTAAATGAATTATTAAATTTTTTACCATACCTCTCATACGGGTGTGGGACTCATACAAATCACATATGTGTGGATCTTACACCCATGTGAGAAGTTTAGTAAAAAATTTAGTAATTCATTTGGATCCATAACATAACTTTATTAAAATTTATACATTTTAAATGTTTATCATGTAAATTCCTAATCTTTGGGAATAACTTCTTTCCATTGGGAATTAGAGATCTGATGCCTGAGTTTGGTGGGCCTATACAGTTTTAATTTAATAATTTAAGTTGTTCATCTTATTGGACTTGCCGAACATATCATCCTTGCTAAATATTAGATTGATTACTTATAGATAATCACATGATCAAATTACAGTTGTCTTACAAACGTCAATTATGATTTTGAGAATAAACCATTCAAATATTTTTATAACAAAAACGATCTGATCATATGATCATGTCATTACGCCAAAATTGGGCTTTAGCGGCGGTTTTTTAACGCCGTTAAAGGCTGTAAAACTGCCGTTAAAGCCTTTAACGGGGGTATTAACGGCGGTTTCGTTACCGCCGTTTATGCGCGTGTCGGAAAAAGTGAAACCGTCGTAAAAAGGTAAATTACCGTCGTTAAAAGTCGACCAAAAACGGCGGTAATATAGGACAAAAAACGGCGGTTTTTTACCGCCGTAAATAGGTTCAAATTTTTCAAAAAATAATTCTTTCTTCTTGTACTCCCCAAGTTTTGAACTCAAGACCTCTCATCCACCCACACCAACCACTCTGCCACAGCCACTCTTCATGAAATATATTCCCTAAATAAATATTTAAACATTACTTTTACTTTATTGTAGATGGTTTCGCCGGAACTCGCCGGAGTTTCGCTGGAGCTCCGCCGGCAAAGACTGCCATCATTAACGGCGGTAATGGTTGGGTATTAGCGGCGGTTTTGTTACCGCCGTTAAAAGTGGGCATTAACGGCGGTTTCGTTACCGCCGTTAAAAGTGAGTTTCATTACCGTCGTTAAAGACACTTTTAGTGGCGATTTTTTTAACGGCGGTAACGAAACCGCCGTTAATGATACATTAACGGCGGTTTTCGTTACCGCCGTTAAAAAAATCGCCGTTAATGCCCTGTTTTGGCGTAGTGTGTTGTGCTTGGCGGTCCACACAAGGTGAATGATTAGGATTTCAAGAAATTTCTTAGCCCAAAAATTTATTTGCTGTCCATTTCTTTGAATTTTATTTGTCAAGTTGGAGATGATCATAAATTTCTTTGTTCATTTCTTTGAAATTCTTCGTGGGGCACTACGTGATATTCTTGAAACACTATATGCTCATGACTGAATACCACCAAATAACTTCTTGCGACGGGAATTAGTTAAAGATCTAGCATTGATTTGCGCGTCAAGTCTTGCTTTAAAGCAAACCTACATATCCATAGCAGAAAATTATGCTTAGTGGTGTTTGGGAAGCCACCACCCAAATTTTTTATCTCATTTTTTCCATTAAAAGATAAAAATTTTACAAAATCAAAAAAAACACATCTAAACAAAATATCACATCTAACCCCATAATTATTTCACTTTTTCTCTCACAAACATCACATCCAACCACATAAAAACCCAACTATCTTCCCAAACACTAAAAATTTTTTATCTCATAAAAACCTACATCTCCTAAAATCTACATAAAAACTCACTTCCCAAACACCCACGTATTTTATTATGTATTTTTGTAACAAATTTTATGTAATTTTCTAGTAGAGACGACAATTTAAGTTTCAAAAATAAAATTAAGTATTTTGTGATAATATTATACATCTTGTGGTTAGAATATTTTTTGGATAAAAAAAATATATAGTATTATCACAAACTAAATCACAAATTATCATAATTTTGTTAAAAAAATGCATAACATTTATTATAAAAATGCTTAATATATACCACAAAAATTCATAACATACTCTTTGATGGTATGGATCATAACATGACCCATCAATAGCTAACCAAATGAAATCACCATTAAGAGTTTTTTTTTTTTTTTTTTTTCCTCTTATTCTTATTCTTATTTATTTATTTTTTTTACTTGTGTGACAAAAAGCATACTTTTTCTCAACCATATGTGACAATTGAAGTAGAAGTTTCTTTGTCCACTGGATCATGTTATTTTAATTGTGTTAATTTTATTTTAATATGTTATAATGCTAAAATGACATAGATATTTTAATAGTTTTACATGAAAGAGTTTACAGTGAATGCTTTTTTCGCCTTTATGCTCGCTGCAAAAGGGCAGCACATACCCACATTTTGTAGGGTACCCTACAATATAATCTAGAAAATTTAATTATATTCAGTGAGGTTCGATAGCATTAGCTAGGGAGTGTCCTGCTAAAATTGTAAAGCATGCTTAAATTGAGTTTATGACTTGGTGAAGCTATATATATATATATATATTATAACTTAATATTTGATTTAATTTGTTTTTGTTTTCAGGTTTTGCATGAAGACTAACTAATTAATAACTGATGAATGGATGAATTAATGGTGGCATGGATGCTAATTTTATTTTTAGACATATTATATTATGGTTTTAGATGTCAAGCTTTTTGTATTTAATATTTATTTTTGGACATATTGCTATATTATGGTTTGTATTGATTAAACAAGTTTTTGTTAATATTTTGATGTTAATGAAGCTAAGATGATGATAGAATTTGTGTAAATATTTTTGGTTTTTTATTGAATGAATGAATGTCTATTGATTGAATGCATTTTTTTTTATTGGATTTCAGTAAACATAATACAGGTATTAATTACAAAAACAAAATAAATTTTTTATGAAAAATATTTATTTATTTTATTTATTTATTTATTTATTTTTTGCGACGGCAACTAACAGTCTCAAAAACCTATACAGGAAAAACAATGTTTATAGATGAATTTTTTTAGAGTCAGCCACCGACAGATGCAAAAAAAGTTATAGCGACAGTAATGTACTGACACAATAATAGTATTAGAGACAGCATGTTTGCAGACACTAACCTAAGTGATTTTTGATCTTTTTTTGCGACAGCAAGAGATCGTCTTAATTAATACTCTTTACCGTCACAAATATGTGTAGACACCCCATTTTTGACCGTCCTCAAGACTTGGACGTCATCGTTTGAACACTCGATGATCATCCATGCTCGTGTTCGTTTTGAGTTCCCGAAGGTCTCGGCCGCGTGCTTTGCCTTAGGATCTCTCAACGTGTCTGTTTTGTGCTTGGTTGTGGACCAAGGACTTGTGGTTTTGTTTCTGAGGGAATAGGGTGGCTTGTTGGCCATCCCTACAACCCATCGGCCAAGCCTTGTGCTTGTTGGCCTTGTTTCCTTGCCATCGGCCATAAGTGGTGGCCGATCGACACTCTTTTTGGCCGATCGGCACTCTTTTTGGTCGATCGGCCATATTTTCTGGCCGAGACCTTTCTACCTGCTTTTGCAGATATTTTTGTGCCAGCTATGACAGCTGATGAGCAGAGTTTTCATCCTCCACACACGTGTATGGAGGGATTGATTCAAGTCCTTAGCTTGCTCAACAAGCTTAGGAATTGAATTTCTATAAGAAGTGAGACCCCGCTCCCTTTCCAGAGGTTTTGAAAAATTGAGATAGAAGTTATATCTCTCTCTCTCCTCTCTCTCTCTCTCTCTCTCTCTCTCTCTCTCTCTATATTTGCACTTGTTTGTGCTCAAAAGTGTAATTTCTTCACACTTTTGCACTAAAGCACCTACTAGAACACCATACTCTTCTTGCTGAGGTACTTGGGGGTTTTGTTTGAACTAAAAGTTTGGCTTTTGGGTCAGAAAGTTACTGGAGTTGCCTCTTTGAAGGTGTTCTACAAGGGTGAGTCTCTAACCCTCCTTTAAGCTTTGTGTTCACTACTTATTTAGCCTTATTTGCACGCTTATTTTGGCTTAACTCTTAACTGTAAAAAGCTTCATTTTCATGTGTTTGAAATGATTGTTTAAGGTCTTGTTGGTGTTGGGGGTGGTCTATCCCCTCTAAGGCCTTGTTTGGCCTTGTTTTGAGCCACCCCTTTAGGCTTTTGTTTTTCTCTTTGCATGACATTTCTACCACTGAATTCCAGAGGAATTTCAGTGGTGGAAAATGTATTTTGAGGTCTTAAATAGGAGAGGGTCACCCCCTCTCCTTGTGTCTTGTATGCTTGTATGGATGGCTCATCAAAGTAGCATGTTTGTCTAGCATGTTTTGGTTCCATTTCAATAAGTTTTTGGTGTTATTTTAGCATGCCTCAACTTTGTTTTAGGTTGGTTTGATAGCATCTTGCATGCTTCACATACTTGTAGTGCAATCTTGCATGCTAGCATAACATGCATCATATGTTTGGACCATCATTCTTGCATGTTTTGGCTCAACTCCAAGAAGCTTTTAGCCTTGTTTTACCATGCTTAAGCTCTGATTTGTGTTGTTTTGATCATGCATGCCATGCTTTGTATAGCCATAGTGCATTCTAGCTTGTTAACTTTGAGTTTCCAAGCCACTAGCATACATTACTTGGACTACTTTCATGATTTGGCATCATTTGAAATGTGATTTCAGTACATGTAGTGTGGTCATGCACTTGCATTTGTCACTCTTTCAATGCTTTGAAGGGTTGGTGTTTCATGCCTTAAGAATGGGTCATTATGCATGCCACCATGCTTAGGCCTTTGGGCTATCATTTCAGTGTATTTTTGGTCTTGTTTTGCCATAATATAGCTCTGATTTTTGTTGATGAAGCCATGTCATGATTGGTTTTGTTGGGTGTAGTGCAATCCCCTTTGTTGGCCTTGCATACTTCATGCCTTATGCCCTTCATGTTGGCTTGTTTTGGCTTTGCTCCATGCATGTTTTAGCATTATTTTGGTATGCTCTAGGACTGTTTTGGGTAGCCTTGGCCATATGCTTTATGTATCGCATAGTTATAGTGCAAGTGCCTATGTTAGCTTCAAGCTTTGAGCCATCTTGCATGCCATACTCGTATTGTTTGGTTGATTTGGCATCATTCCATGCATGATTTCAGAGTTTATAGTGTTATTACACTTCCACATTTGTCACTCTTTGAGCACCTTCGAGAGTGGTGTTCTTATGCTTAATTGATAGGCCAATACATGTGCATGAATTTTCTTATTTTTTCATGCCATTGTTTCATCCTTTTGGCCACTGTTTTGGACCCTCTTAGGTCTGTCCATATGCGGTTTAAGTCCACTAAGTGTTGCATTACATGGTCCATTGCCATTGCATTGTTGTTTGCATATTGTTGCATGACATTATAATTTGCATGTTGTAGCATGTTGTTGCATGCTTGTTCCATTGTATTGTTGTTGCATGCTTGAGTTGCATTGCATGGTGCTTGTATGCTCATGTTGCATTACATTGTTTGCATGCCATTAGCTTTGTTAAGTTGTGCATGCATTGCATTGTGTTTGGTTTGGGTGTTAAGCCAAACACGAGAAACGAGGGACGTTTCATACTTGGAGTGATGAAACGTGCCTTAATTCTCGGTCGCCGACCCTCTTGATCATACATGATAGAGGTTAAGGCATTTACGTGTTTTTGTGCATTCATCAGGCATTAATTTGTGCAACTCGGCCTCTTTGGCCATCATGCATTGAGATGCGTGATTGATGGCTCGAGAGTCGAGCATTACACTCCTTTGAACCTTAGACATGATAAAGAGTGTGGTGGCACACACATTTTCTTGCAAATACATTGCCATGCCTCTGTTTGTGCTCTGTTGTAGCAAAAGAAGAGTTTGCAGGAAGACTTGGCCGATCGGCTATCTAGTGTGCCGATCGGCTATCAATAATTGGCCGATAGCCTCAAAATTGGTCGATGACCTTTATCCTTTGGCCGATGGCCATACCTCTTGGCCGATGACCTCTCAGCATGTCCATGAGGTGGATCAGAAGTGTTTTGGAGATTGGCACAATTTTCAAAAGTCTAAAACAGTGCAAACAGAAGCAACATGAGGCATGGTAACAGATTTCCGAGCGAGGCGATCGAGCATGCATCTTCGAACTCTTAGAACTGAGCTGAGGCTTTGTAATTTGTAATTAGCTTTACTTGATTAGTTAGCTTTTGAATTTGTAATTAAACTAGCTAATTTGTTAATTAGTTAACGTGTTATAATAACTAGTTTAGTGCTAGCTAGTTATTCAATTTGATTATGTAATAATTAGTCTAATTAGATAATTAGATTAGTTGCTTAGCTTAGCGTAGCTAGCTTAGTGTATTCATTCAGACCCTCCTCCGAGAGGGCTATAGACAGCCTCGGAGGAACTCCCGATCTCCGCGCCGGCGAGGGCGTGAAATTCGTTTTGTTTCTCTAGCTACTACAGTTCGGACTCAATGTCACGGTTTTGAATCTAGTTTCACAAAGTGCAATGTGAGACCGATAAGTCACCAAAGAATCCAAATCCGGCAAATCGTTTTGGAAAACTGATTTTTAGAAAGAAGTGCCAAACATGGACTGCTTTGCCAGATACAGAGTCGCCACCTAAATATTTTATTTTGGGGGAATTTAGGAAACCCTGACTCGTGCCTAAGGCCACGTGTCCGTCATCACCAAAGTTGCCTCGGCTTGGGAACTTGGGTACGAGAGGGGAAGGTCATGCAATGAGCACTTTCGCTCGCCCGATCAAAGATCGGCCTGTACTAAGTATGATATTTTGTTTTTGAAAACACATGTGTTCTTATTCTGGTTATTAACCTAGAATTACTATGTGATGCGCACAGCATACAAGTATAGACTAGATCACCTAAGTTGGAACAAAACATTGCATATTTGTTTGTGAAAATGATTTGAAGTTTGCTACTCGCAAGTAGGCTAAATCGAGGATTTAATGAATTGTTCTAATTCAAGTAATCCAACCTTCACCCACAGGCATTCAGACAGTTAATCACTTAAGCAGTTAGCCTCATGGCAAGTATGCTTTCATGGCAACATTAACACACATGCAGTATGCTAAAGCGTAAACACTCACAGTGTACTCTGAGCCAAAATAGAGAACTAGTTAGAAATCATGCATGATCCTAGTTCATGTTAAGATGGCTAATGCAACACATGCGAAACGCAACTAAGATAGGCTCGGCTATCCTAAGATGTCATGTGAAATGCGACTTGATACATGTATTCAAATTGGAATTGAAATACAATGCAGTTAGTATGATGCGCCGAGCCTGGTGTATGCAAAACAGATGAATGATGCACGTATGCGAAGCATAAGGTATGCTAATCGAAATATGCCCTAAAACTAACCATCATAAGCGGTTAAATAAAATGGAGAAAGAAATAAGGGTTGGAAGACATGCATCACACACATGCACGCTTATTACAACAATTGGCCCCCTTGACGGAGGGTTCGAATAATGAGCTAACTAGCTAATCTAAGCTAATTAAACTAATTATTACAAAACCAAAACTAATTAACTAACAAGCTAATTAATTAAGCTATTATAATGCAAATAAGCAGCTGTACGGGGGCGAAATATCCTCTGCTTTCCGTACTCCTTGGACGTCAAGCTTCTTGTGACGGCGTCTATCTTTGCAACACAAAAATGGTGAGCTGCCCGGCAGTGGTGTACCGGATAAACCCTCCGACGATCAAGTCAGACCACTTGAGGAAGAAGAAGGCTATCAGAGAGAGAGTGTATTTGATAGAGTGAATTCGCTTACCTCCAATGTTCCTCTTCCTCCATATTTCTAGGCTGGCCATGCAACCTCAAGATTGTGCGCGCACTACCTCTGCCGTCCTTCCCTGGACAGGTGGCAATGCTCGCCTCTCACCACCTTACGCGTGTAAAGGCCTAGTCCTCCCACCAGTACACACAGAACTGCCCAACGGTATTGAGGCGTGCGTGGAGCAGATGTCCTCTCCCTCACGCTATTGGCCCAAGTGGCACACCTAAACCGGTGTACCACGACCGGCCTATTGCTCGTGTAGAATGGCCACCACAAACACACGATCGGACAAAGTGTCGCCGGCTAGTACCTTGGCACAAAGGGCCAAAGGGAGACGCTCACGGCCGATCTATTTATGACCGGTCCTCCTGATTGCCCGGCCGTGAAGCACGCTGGACTCCCACCGTTCTTCATTCATCCGAGATTATCTGGAATTTGCCCATCCCGGCTAACCGGTCAAAGGTGTGCCGGCCTTTGCCCCATCCGCGGTTCAGCCCGAGCTATCCGTTGCCCAACCTTGCCATTCAACTGCGTCCCCCGCCGAATGTCTGCAAGTCACAGCTCAGCCAGGCTTAGTTTGCGCCTGGGCAACCGTTCTCGGCCGAGCAGAACAGAATCGCCGGCCGTCTTAGTAAGGGAGGTAGCGCGGCGCCGTAAAGTCTTTCACGTCCCGCACCATCTTAGCTCGGTCGTACTAACGGTGCAAATCTCCCCTCTCAATTGCCCCTTAAACCCATCCGAGATATCGTGATTGGGTTTACCTCGGTGACCAAGCATGATTTTGGACATATCAGTTGCTGAGCTCCCCCATTTGGCTGGCCATCACCGAGCCGAGCACGATTGGGTAAATATCTGTTGCCGGGCTATCCAATTTGGCCGGCCACCCCCTCGGCAGTCTTGTCAAGGATCGTATTGCCGTACTGACAGCCGCGTTTTCAATGCCACGTGGCTCCATGCCACTGGGTCGTGCATCCAGCTGTCGCCCACGCTCCGAATTTCAAACGGCTACGCCGTTTGGGTTGTTCCCCCCTTTTTATGCATCAGTGAAGGGTCACTTGCCCCCTCACTATTCACTCTTGCCTCCAAGCCGAAACCCTAACCTTCCAACGCTCCCAATCTCTTCTCTGCTGCTGCGCCATTCATTCATTCTTGCTTGTTGGTGCCACTGCATTCGAGCTCGCGAGGCCTGCTTCTCCTTGGCTCCAGATTTTGGTAAGTCTTTCCTACCCAACTTTCTCATTCTTTGAACTTCATTTTTTTTTTGAGCTCTAGCTTGCATTTTCTTCATTTTTGCTCCACTGTTCTTTACGTTTTTGCTTGGGGCTATTAGGGGTCCCTTTCATTGCTTAGAACCAACACACCCTAGGGTAAACGAAAATAGTGGGAATGGATGGGGCCTTCATGCCCCTGGTTCTTCCTGGGTTTGAACAGATCCGTCCCATTTCTGGGATGAACAGTTGGAATGTGAATAGAACCGAGCTAAGTACTCATTTAGATCCGCAATTAAGGCTATAGCCGAGCAAAATCAGGTTTGTGGCTTCTCGTTGAGGTCGCAACCGAACTGAATACCCTATTAGATCGGCAAATGGGGATGAACCGAACTAAAACCCCGTAACCTCCGCTTGGAACCTTGACCGAGCTGAAGGATCAGCTAGATCCTTGAATAGGACTGAACCGGTCGAAAGACTGATTTTTACTCGGGGATTTGACCGGGCTGAAAAGCTCAAATACACCCGTAGATAGGCTGCACCGGGCTATAACTTATTTTGAGCTGGGACCAGAACCAAATTAGGAAGCTAGATCAGCCACGTTGACGAGCCGAGATAGGGGATAGACCGGCCAAACGCCTAGAGCCCTTCGAGCTAGGACTTCCAAAATGGGCCGTGCAATTTATGCCGTGCTAACCCTTGGGCTTATTTTTTAACATGCAGAACAAATAAGACCGACCAAGCTAGTCCCGCACTATAATTGGTAGAGCTCAAAGTCCGAGCAAACACACAACATTTTTGACCGAGATACACACTAAGCCAAATAAAATCGAGATAATGGGGAAGTACCGGTTCATGGTTAGCTCGCCCGGCGCGATGGCGGAGTTTCGAAAGGAGTACAATGTTCCTGACGACGTCATCCTAGAGCTCGCCAAAAAAGGGGACACCCCATGGGGAGACTTAGACTGGTGCCCCTTCACGGTCGTTTCCATTGTTGAAGGAGGGCTTCGCTTCCCCGTGCAACCTTTGATCTGCGAGTTTTTGAGGCAGACAAGGCTTTGCCCGAGCCAAGTCTCAAATAACACATACAAGATAATAAACGGGGTCGCCGAGCTGAACTGGAGGCTCGGTCTCCATCTCGGTCTGGCCGAAATTTTCCATCAATATAGCCTTAGTAGAAATAAAAGCGGGCTTTACTGGTACCTCAAAGTCAAGAAGGGCCGAGCAAAGCTCATAGAGGGCAACCCGGACAAGGAGACAAACGACGACGACTTCTTGTTGGTGTCCGGTCGCTATGAAGACACCGAGGCACGCATACCGGGCTGGTACATTAGGAAAGATTTTGGCCGTGCTAGTAAGTAGCCCGGCTGACCGCACTATCTTCTTTCTGCATTTCATTTTTGTCATCTTTTGCCGGTCTAACACTTGTCTTCTTCTTGCAGATAGACACTTGGCAGCGGACTACCATCAGGCCGACCCAGAAGCCATCCGAGCTCTGCTGCGTCACCCAACCGAGGAAAGAGCGGCATCAAAACTTCTTGGTTTCGAGCAGACCTACAACTACACCGCACCGCGCAAGAGCCGGGTGACCAACTTCCTGCGTGCGCCATCCCCAGAACCAGATCCAACTTTGCCACCGATCAGACTCGTTCCTCTTACCACCGAGCAGGAAATGGCGAAGATCAGGGCTATCAAGTGCATGATTACTAGAGAGGAAGGGGAGTCCCAACCACCAGAGGCAACCGGGGGGACATCCTCCACACCCACCGGGCAAGAGGAGGGTGCGGTACTAGCACTTGCCAGCGAACAACAGGCTGGCCGGCCAAAGAAGAGGCCGAGGAAGGAGAAAGCCGGACAAAGCCTTGTCGATGAAAACTCCGCCGAGTTGGCCTCCACCGAGCTGGGAGACCAGACCGACCAGCCACAGCCCGGTAAATCCAAGGGCAAGGGCCCAGCCACCCCCCCGGTCTGGGAGCCCGAGTTCAAGTACCAGGGCCGGCCAGTCTCTGCCGAAGACTCAGTCTATGCTGATAAGGATTATTCCCTTGGTTTCAATATGACCAAGGGGCTAATCCTTCCAGCCGACATGAAGAGGCATGATGAGCTGTCTGACCTGAAAGTACTTCGCTCGGCAGCAAAGTCGATCGTTCTGGTAAGATGTTTACTTTTTCTTCAAGTTATTGCTCAGTCTTTGCTCGGTTTCTCGAATACTAACGATCTGTCATTTGTTTGTAGGCCGCGCAGAAGAATTACCTTGCCCACGACCGCATGATCAAAGTGCGGCAGAGTCTTCGTGAGGCCGTTGTCGAGAACGAGGCCCAAAAGGCCGAGATATCGAAGCTGAGGGCCGCGCAAGATGCTATCGCGGCGGAGCGGGATGATTTGAAGCAGAAAGTTGACCGAGCAGAAGTTGACAAACAGCGTGCCGTGAAGTCAACCAAAGCTCGATTTCTCGCCGAGCTTCGAAAGCTGCGTGATGCCCACAAGGAGGAAAGGGACAAGGCGGTCGACGCTGCAGAAGACCGTGGATATGCGCAAGGAGAGAGGACCTATGAGCGTCAAGTCCAAGCGACCAAGGACATCTTTTTCCAGTGCGGCTGGAAAGCCGCCGTGGATAAAGTTGGTCTTGGTCAGGATTCTGACATGTTCATCAACCCGCCTTCTGCATATATCCCGGTCTACATGTAGGCGTATGCCAATGCCGCACAAAACCGACTTATTGCAGAGGCAAGGAAAGAGGCTGAGGAAGAGGCCGCTGCCGCGCGGCAAACCGAACAAACTTCTTCTCCTGCGGTATCTCCAGATGCGGAAAATGAAGTTATTGATCGGGAGGTTGTCACGGTGGAAGGCACTGACAATGAAGCCGAAGAGATCCTGCCCGAGCAGACAATCGTCGCCGCCGAGCAGATGGAGGAGACGGCCGAACAGAGCCTTGGACTGTATTGATGGTTTTCCTCTTTCGTTTTCCCGCTTTTCTTTGTTTTCTTCTTTGAAGTGTAACCGGGCTATGTCCCCCAATTGTACTGAAATTTCCTACATTAATGAAAACGTCAACTTTTTGCTCGTTCATCGTCTATTTTTGTTCGATTGGCATGTGCTTCTTGATTCAAACATTGAGAAATCATAACTGCCAGGTCGGCTAAGCCGTGCAATATGCCAAGCTGGAATCAACCAGAACGTTCTCAAACTGATCTGGCAGCTCGGCTCCTGGAAAATATAAATGTACTGACGTTATAACTTGGCCGAGCAAAACCTGCTTGGTTTTGGCAAGTTTGCAGAATTATATAATTCCAATACATCAATGAGACCGAGCAAAAATCAGTTCGCCTTGCGAGTTGGTTGAGCTGCCAACATTTCCTTTCGGCCGAACAAAGTCAGCTCGGCCACATATCTGTTGGGCAAAACACCAACACCGCGAAATTTTGCCGAGCTAAATCTGCTCGTTTTGCTTATTGGACAAGACACCAATATGCCGACTGGGCCGATCAGCTCGGCCCTTACATTGGACAAAACACCAATGTTTAGTTAGGTTGGTCATAACGCCAACATTTCAACAGGGCGAGCAAAACCAGCTCGGTCCTAATGCGAATTAGTCCATACTCCAACTGTTTGTGCGGTCTGCTTCCATTCTGGCGAGAGGGAATAAGTCCGGTCCCATTCAGGTCGGTCTCCTTGCCCCTGGCATTCATGGTTGTCTTGTGTCCTTGCTATGTCATACAATGATGTAATACTAAACAACAAAAGGGCTATTTTTCATTACAAAAACATCTTTTACATCAAGTGCCAAAGGGCTAAAGGTCTGGAAAAGCTAAACAACATAAGCAAATTACATCTTAAAAGTAAAAGACTTTAAGGTTGGCTGCATTCCATGGTCTGGGGACAGCCTTGCCATCTAAATCTTCCAGATGGTATGCCCCTTTACCAGCAAGACCAATCACCTTATATGGTCCTTCCCAATTTGCACCGAGCTTTCCTTCACCAGGGACCACCTTGTTGCCAAGCACCTTTCTCAAGGCCCAATCCCCAATCTTGAATAGCCTGGGATGCACAGCCTTGTTGTACTTTCTGGAGAGTTCTTGCTGATAGGCCGCCACGTGGATCAGCGCTCGCTCCCTCATTTCCTCAGCAAGGTCTAATTCCAATGCCACGGCTTCACTGTTCAGATCGGGCTGGAAACCTTCAGAGCGGATGGTTGGCATGCCAATTTCCAGCGGGATGACGGCCTCCATGCCGTAGGCCAAAGCGAATGGTGTTTCCCCGGTCGACCGTCTTGGCGTAGTGCGGTATGCCCAGAGCACATTGGGGAGTTCCTTAGCGCATTTCCCTTAGCTTTCTCAAGCCGCTTCTTCAGCCCGTCCAAGATGGTCTTGTTTGAGGCCTCTGCTTGGCCATTAGACTGAGGATAGGCCGGCGTTGAATTATAGAACTCAATCTTCAGCTCTTCGCAAAATCCGCGAAAGAGTTTCCCGTCGAATTGAGTGCCATTGTCTGAGATAAGGGCCCTGGGTATACCGAAGCGGGTGATGACGTTTTGCCAAACAAACTTCTTCACATCCTTCTCCTTGATGGTCGCCAGTGGCTCGGCCTCGACCCACTTGCTGAAGTAGTCGGTGGCCACGATGAAGAACTTGCGATTGCCCGGTGCTGCTGGGAGTGGTCCGACAATATCCAATCCCCAAAGTGCGAACGGCCAAGGACTTAAAAGGGGTAGCAAGTCTCTAGCTGGCTGATGGATCTGGTGAGCGAATTTCTGACACTTTTCACACCGGCGAACGTATTTCTGCGCGTCCGCCTGCATACATGGCCACCAGTAACCTTGGGAAATTGCTCGGTATGCCAAAGATCTGCCCCCTGTATGGCTTCCACAAATGCCCTCATGTATCTCATAGAGGAAAGCCTCCACCTTGGCGGGGTGGACACACTTCAAATACGGCCCAGTAAAAGACTTCTTATACAATGCTCCGGATGGGGAGAGCCAAAACCGCTCTGACTTTGCCTGGATCTTGTGGGCCGCTTTCTTTGCTTCTGGTAGAATTCTATTTTTCAGGAAGGCGATAATGGGGTCCATCCAAGAAGGACCGAAGTCGGTGCAGAGTACCTCGGTTGCTTCTGGTTCTTCAATGCTTGGCCGAGGTAAAAACTCTATCATCAAAGGGTTAGGAAAAGCTGTCTGAGTGGAGGCGAGCCCAGCCAATTCGTCAGCCGTGTTGTTTTCTTCGCGGTTGATCTGTTCCACTCTTACCGCAGAGAACTTTTTGATCTCTTCACGTACCAACGCTTGATACTTGGCCATTCTTTCATCCCTTGCCTCATACTCCCCTGAGACCTGATTGACCACCAGCTGGGAATCACTGAACACCATAAAGGTTGTGGCCTTTATTCTCAATGCGCTTCTTAGTCCGGCGAGAAGGGCCTCATACTCTGCCTCGTTGTTGGACGCTGGGAAGCCGAGCGTAATTGCTTGCTCAATAATCAGTCCTTCTGGTGAAGTTAGCACAATTCCTAGCCCCGCCCCATGACGGTTGGACGCCCCATCAACAAAGAGCTTCCACATCTCGCCAATGAATAGTTTCCAGCATTCGGAGGGATTTTGGGAACTTCTCAAATCCAGGCCTCTTTCCTTGTCATGGCTAACTCCGCCCTCCAACAGGTCACTCGCCTTTGCTGGTTCGGTCACTCTTCGCCCCTCCTCTCCTTGCGCACCACCACTTGCTTCTATTGCCTGAACCGTAGGCTGTACCAAATCCGCATCAGCCAAATCGACTGGGCAAACAGGATGCGTCCCAAGGGCAAATTTCGCCACAAAGTCTGCAAGGGCTTGAGCCTTGATTGCGGTGCGCGGGCGGAACTTGATGTCGTACTGGCCTAATTCTACGGCCCATTTCAGAATCCTCCCAGTGAAGTCGGCCTTTTCAAACAACACCTTTTGTGGGAACTCGGTCAGCACAACTATTGTATGGGCATGAAAATAGTGCGCCAGCTTTCTCGACGCCATCATCAGGGCCAGCGCCAATTTTTCCAAGGGAAGATATCTCGTTTCGGCCGGGAGTAGAGTCTTGCTCACGTAGAAGATCGGTAGGTGCTGGATGCCTTCAGCACGAACCAATACCGCGCTCACCTCGTGTTGAGAAACAGTCAAGTAGAGGTACAACTCTTCACCCGACTGAGGTGTGACCAAAATTGGGGCCGAGGAGAGATACGTCTTTAAGTCTGCCAGTGCACGGTCGCACTCTTCATCCCAGAAGAACTTGGACTTCAAAGTTTTGAAGAAGGGCCTGCAACGATCCGAAGACCGGCTGATAAATCTGTTTAGCGCGGCTGCCATCCCGGCAAGATGTTGCATGTCCTTTGTAGAATTCGGGTGCTCCAGCTCTTGTATTGCTTTGATTTGGGATGGGTCGGCTTCAATTCCTCGGTTTGTGACCAGAAAACCCAAAAACTTTCCAGTGCCAACTCCGAAGGCGCATTTGGAGGCGTTCAGACGAAGCTTGTGATGCTTAAGTATGGCAAACATTTCTGCTAGGTCGGTGAGGTGTTGATACTTCTCCTTACTCTTCATCACCATATCGTCAATGTAGGCCTCCATTGTTCGGCCCAAGAGAGGAGCGAACATCTTTGTTACCATCTGCTGAAAGGTTGCCCCGACGTTCTTCAGTCCGAACGACATGACTTTGTAGCAATATAATCCTCTGGGGGTGGTGAACGATGTGATTTCTCTGTCCGGTTTATACATGGCTATCTGGTGGTAGCCGCGATATGCGTCCAGGAAGCTAAACCTCTGATGGCCAGCGGTCAAGTCCACCAGCTGGTCAATTCGAGGGAGGGGAAAGCTATCCTTCGGGCAAGCCCGGTTGACGGTTTTGTAGTCAACGCAGACTCGCCACTTGTCATTTTTCTTGGGAACAACCACCGTGTTGGATATCCACCGAGGGTATTGCACTTCTTCTATTGCCCCGGCCTCCAACAGATTCTTCACTTCCTCCGCCACTACTTCAGCATGGTGCAGGGCTGAGCGGCGCGTCCTTTGGATGACTGGCCATGCGTTGGGGAAGACATTCAACTGATGACAAATGAAGCTCGGGTCGACGCCAGGCATGTCGTAAGGCGTCCAGGCAAAGGCCTCCAAATTGGAAACCAAGAAGTTGACATAATTCGTCCACTCGGTGCTAGACAAAGATGATCCCAAGAGGAAGAATTTGGTTGGATCGTCTTCGTCAATGCGCACCTCCACCAAATCTTCGATCGATTTTTCCTCGGCCTTTCTCCCTACGTCTTCGAGGACCTCCTTTCCCTCGGGCCCCTCGATCATCTGGACAAACCCTTTGGCTGCTCGGCTGCCATTTACCGCAATGAAGCATTGTTTTGCCATCACCTGGTCTCCCCAAACTTCCTATATTTGCCCGCTTGGTGCCGGAAAGCGCATGACTTGGTAGAAAGTTGACGCTACTGCTTGCATGACATGTAACCAACCTCTGCCCAGGATCAAATTGTAAGTGGATGGAACTTTGAGCACCCAGAATTCTACTTGCTTTACAACCGATCCCGCTTTGACCGGCAAAATAATCTTTCCAATCGGCCATTCTGGTTGCGAGTTGAAGCCGACCAAAGGAGACGTTGCAGGGGCCAAGTCCCTGTCCTCTAACTTCATTTGTTTGAACGCGTCATAGTACATTATCTCGACCGAACTCCCCTGTCGATCAGGATTCTCTTGATATCAAAGTCTTTGACGCGAAGAGTCACCACCAAGGCATCATTGTGCGGCATCTGAACCCTTTCCAAGTCTTTAGTCGAGAACGAAAGGATGTCCCTCTCTTCGGTTTCTCCCTTCTCCACGGCGGGCTGGACAGAGAGCACTTCCCTCATGTGCTCGGCTTTGTTAATCATCCCTCTAAGCTCGCAGACCCTTGCTGGTTCAATGATGCCGTGGATGACGTTGATTACACCTTGCAGGGGCGCCTCCAGGGCAGCCATTCCATTAGGCTCGGTTTGTCCAGTTGGCGAGGCCTTGACCCCCTCATCTATATATTGGTCAAGATGCCCTGCCGCCACCAATTCCTCCAAGTGCTGTTTGAGCGGCAAGCAGTCTTCTGTCCGGTGCCCTCGTTCTTCATGGAAGGTGCAGCGGTATTTTGGATTGAAGCCACGCTGCGCACTCCCTAACTTGGCCGGCCAACGGACAAAAGGCTCACCTCGGATCTCGCTCAAAATGCGGTAGATGGAAATTTTGAAGACCGTGGTAATTCCTGTCCGCGCCTTTAGTTTTCTCTTGGCATCTTCCGCCGCGTCATGCGGTGCGTCAACTCGGTCGTTTCTGCGACCCTTGTTTCGGTCATCGCGGTTTGGTCCACGGCGTTGATCTTTTGACCGGTCGCTTGGGCGGTTATCCTCTTGCCCAACCGAGTGAACTTTTCCTGCCACCTTTCTGTCCGCCGTGACCGGATTAGACTTCTCGGTCGCAGAGGCGGCATCCTCCTCAACACGTATGTGTTCATTGATCCGCTGCATCAAGGACTCCATAGTTGTGGGCTGGCGCATCGTGAGTGAATCTCGCAGCCTATGTCCGACTGGGAGACCTCGCTTGTATTGAGTGATCGCTAGATTCGTAGGGCAGTCGAGGATCTCGTTGTATGTTTCCCAGTACTTTGCATTGTATGCCTTCAACGAACACCCAGACTCCATCTTGACGCCCAGGAGATGGTCGACCTCCTTCGGCGTTCGAGTGTTGGTCTTGAATTTGGTGACGAAGGCTTCTGCTAGCTGTTGCCACCCCTCTACACTCCCCTCCGGGAGCCTTTCGAACCACTTCAAACCCAGCTCTCCCAAGCTTGCCGGGAATATGAGACACATCAGAGCGTCGTTGTGCCGGTGGCCAGCCATCACCTGCCGGTAATGACTCACGTGCATGTACGAATCTTTCTTGCCGTCGTACAAAGTGAACTTTGGCTGGTGGAATCCGGCAGGGAGTGGTGCGCTCTCGATCTCTGGGGACAACGACGTGGCTGTAAGTCGCGCCAGCTCTTTGTCCTCCAGCGCAGGAGCTACCACTTTGGGAGCTGGCATCACCACCTCTTCACTACAACGAACTGGAGCGCTCAACCTCTGTAATGCCGGCACTCTCTGAGCCTCCCGACGGCGCGCCCTTTCCTCCAATACATCCCTCAAGTCCCTAGAACGTGTGGAGAAAGAGGATTGCGACGTCGGCGTCGGGCGTGAGGGGCGGTAGGTGCTGTCGCGAGTGAGGGATCTGCCTTCTCTTTGGTCGGAATCTCCCACCCCATAGTTCCTGGTGATGGAGATAGAGTGAGTCCTCCTCTGGCGGCGATTGCTAGAATGAGGGGAGGGAGTGCGCTCACTGAGGTTGCCCTCTCCAGCAACACCCTTCCCCTTAATCCGGCGCTTCAGCAGCTCCATCTCCGCCGCCATCTTGCGAATGAGGGCGTCTTGGTCTTTGAGTCTGTGCTCCAGGCGTTGCGTGCGAGACTCCCCCCGGCGTCGGCGGCCTTCTGGGCTCTACGAGCGATCAGAACTCCTCCCACGTTTGTCTCGCGCACCTCGCGAAGAGGTTTCCAGGCCCGCCATGGCTGGAACATTCGGGAGGCCATCTCTCCTTCGGACATACTCCGGAGTGACACCATCGACGACGGACAGCGGAACTTCGTCGTTGTTGGCCATGGAAATGGTCGATGAAGCTCGAAGAACAAGGGTTGTGAATCAAAACGTTTCCCACAGACGGCGCCAATTGTACGGGGGCGAAATATCCTCTGCTTTCCGTACTCCTTGGACGTCAAGCTTCTTGTGACGGCGTCTATCTCTGCAACACAAAAATGGTGAGCTGCCCGACAGTGGTGTGCCGGATAAACCCTCCGACGATCAAGTCAGACCACTTGAGGAAGAAGAAGGCTATCAGAGAGAGAGTGTATTTGATAGAGTGAATTCGCTTACCTCCAATGTTCCTCTTCCTCCTCCTCCATATTTCTAGGCTGGCCATGCAACCTCAAGATTGTGCGCGCACTACCTCTGCCGTCCTTCCCTGGACAGGTGGCAGTGCTCGCCTCTCACCACCTTACGCATATAAAGGCCTAGTCCTCCCACCAGTACACACAGAACTGCCCAACGGTATTGAGGCGTGCGTAGAGCAGATGTCCTCTCCCTCACGCTATTGGCCCAGGTGGCACACCTAAACCGGTGTACCACGACCGACCTATTGCTCGTGTAGAATGGCCACCACAAACACACGACCGGACAAAGTGTCGACGGCTAGTACCTTGGCACAAAGGGCCAAAGGGAGACGCTCACGGCCGATCTATTTATGACCGGTCCTCCTGATTCCCCGGCCGTGAAGCACGCTGGACTCCCACCGTTCTTCATTCATCCGAGATTATCTGAAATTTGCCCATCCCAGCTAACCGGTCAAAGGTGTGCTGGCCTTTGCCCCATCCGCGGTTCAGCCCGAGCTATCCGTAGCCCAACCTTGCCATTCGACTGCGTCCCCCGCCGAATGTCTGCAAGTCACAGCTCGGCCAGGCTTAGTTTGCGCCTGGGCAATCGTTCTCGGCCGAGCAGAATAGAATCGCCGGCCGTCTTAGTAAGGGAGGTAGCGCGGCGCCGTAAAGTCTTTCACGTCCTGCACCATCTTAGCTTGGCCGTACTAACGGCGCAAATCTCCCCTCTCAGCAGCTAAACGCATTTAACTAATTAAGTACAGACCAAAGCATAAACTAGCTAAGCAAATTAGCTAAGTAAAGCGGTGGTTCTCAGAGGGAGAAGACTGGATGCATGCTCGGTCGCCTTGTTCGGAAATCCAACGCGATGCCCCAATTTGCCTCTGTTTTCAATTGCTTTCAGAACATTGCACCAAGCTCCACAAAGCTTCAACTCCACCATGGGAACCTGTAGGAGGGCTGCCGACTAGTTGTTGAGGAGGGAGACCACCTGCCGACCACTTTTCTTTGCTAAAAACCAGAAAAAGTGGTCGGCTAGCTAGTATTACTGGTCGGCCGACCAGTTTTTGCTGCCAGATTCCACTTTGCTGCAACAGAGAGCAAGAAAGGGCATGGCAATGTATTTGCAAGATGTGTGTACAACCACTCTCCCTATCATTTCATAAGCTCAAAGGAGTGTGGTTCTCGACCTTCGGGCCACCAATCGTGCATTTCCATACATGATGGCCGAGAAGCCAAATTGCACAATTCAATGTAAAATGAATGCACACATAAACACATAAAGCCTAGAACTCTATCATGTATGATCAAGAGCGTCGGCGACCAAGAATTGAGGCACATTTCATCACTTTAAGTATGAAACGTCCCTCGTTTCTCGTGTTTGGACTAACACCTAATCCAAACAAATGCAACAACATGCAATGCAACTTAAGAATGCAAAGATGCAATGCAACATGAACAACCTAACAAGGCTAATGGCATGCACAATGAACAATGCAACTACATGGCATACACAATGCAAACAACAACATGGCATACTCAATACAATGTAACATGGCATGATCAACTTAACAAAGCTAATGACATGCAAACAATGCTAATGCATCTACATGGCATACACAATGCAAGGCAACATAAGCATGCAACAACATGACGCAGTGTAAGCATGCAAATAACATGAAAGCAAACATGCTCAATGGACTTAAACCAAAATGGACAGACCTTAGTCATGCCCAAATCAGTGGCCATAATGATGGAACTAAGGCATGAAGATCAAGACAAAACATGCACAATGCAATGGCCCATCAACAAGGCCTAAGAGCACAACTCTCAAGAGTGCTCAAGGAGTGATAAACATGGGAGTGTAACAACACCAAGTGCACTGAAATTAAGTAAGAAATGATACCAAATCATCCAAACAATACAAGTATAGCATGCAAAGGTCCTAAAGCATAAAAGCTAATAAAGAGGACTACAAAGGGGGCATGCAATACATGGCACAAGGGCATGAACCAATCATGGATAGAGCTTAATTAGGTCTAAACAAAGACCAAAACATGCTAAGATGAGGGCTCAAGGACCTAGACAAGATGGTATACGTGCTAGGCCACGAACAAGGTAACAATGTACAACCCTTAGAGGCATTCAAAGCATGAAAGAAATGGGAACATGGCAGTCCTATATGCTCTGAAATGTCATGTTAAGTGATGCTAAATCATGTACACAACACAAATGAAGCATGCTATGGTACCCAAAACTTGAAGCTATCATAGGCATTTGTACTACAGCTATACCAAACATGAAGCATATGATAAAGGCAACCCAAAACAGTCCTAGAACATGTCAAAATGAGTCTAAAACATGTATGGAAGGAAGCCAAAATAAGCTAGCATGGTAAGCATGAAGCATGAAATATGCAAGGCAAATAAGGTGGATTACACTACACCTACCAAGACCAAGCATGGGATGGCTTCGCCAGCAAAAATCAGAGTTATATCATGGCAAAATAACCCTAAAAACACATTGAAATGATAGCTCGCAAGCTTATGCATCAAGGCATACGCAATGGTTCATGTTAAGGCATAAAGGGCAAACCCTCCAACGCATTGAATGAGTGACAAATGCAAGTATATGGCCATGAAACATGTACTGAAATCACATAATAAATGATACCAAATCATTCAAATAAGCCAAGCAATGTATGCTTGTAGACTTGATACACAAAGCTAACAAGCTAGAATGCACTATGGCTATACAAAGCATGGCATGCATGACCAAGACAACACAAATCAGAGCTAGAGCATGCTAAAACATGGACAAAAGCTTCTTAGAGTTAAGCCAAAAGCATGCTAGAATGATAGTCAAAAGCATGGTACACATTAGGCTAGTTCATGGGATTACACTACAAGTGTATGAAGCATGCAAGGGGCCATCAAACCAAACCTTAATAGAGGTATATTATGGAAAAACAACACCAAGAACATGCTGAAATGGACTCAAAATAAGCTAGAATGACATGCTACTTCATGAAGCATACAAAGCTAGTTTATGAGGATTACACTACAAGTGTATTATACATGCATGAGGTGCTAAAGACAACTAAAAACAGTGGCATGCCATCTCAAAATAACCCCAAATACATACTAAGAACAAGCCAACACAAGCTTAAAAAACATGCTCAAACATGAGGCATATGAAGCAAGTATACAAAACACAATGAGAGGGGATGACTCTCTCCTATTTGGGACCTCAAAACCACCTTTCCACCACTGAAAATCCTTTGGATTTCAGTGGTAGAAAGGTCATGCAAAGGCTAGAACAAGAGCCAAAAGGGGTGGCTCAAAACAAGACCTAACAAGGCCTAAGAGGGGGTAGACCACCCCTAACAAAAAAGTGACCTTAAATAAACATTTTAAGGACTGAAAAATAGAACTTTTTGCAGTAGGAAGTTAAGTCTAAAACTGTGATATCCCTGTGTAGACGTCCCCGAACGTCCCGGGAGGAAAATCCCGTTTTGTTCGCTTGTGGGGCTACTACAGTTCAAGACTCAAATTGTCACGGTTCTTAATCTAAACCAAAGAGTTCAAATCTGGCAAATTGTTTTGAGAAAATAGATTTTTAGAAAAGAAGTGCCAAACATGGACTGCTTTGTCAGATACAGAGTCGCCACCTAAATATTTTTTAATGGGGGAATTTAGGAAACCCTGACTCGTTTGCCTAAGGCCACGTGTCCGTCATCACCAAAGTTGCCTCGGCTCGGAAACTTGGGTATGATTGGGGAAAGTCAGCTATGAGCACCCCCTCTCGCCCGATCCGAAGATCGGCCTCTACTAACCATGATATCTTGTTTTGAAAACATTATGCGTTCTTATTCCGGTTATTAGCCTAGAATTACTATGTTATGCGCACAGCAAACAAGTATAGACCAAATCGCCTAAATTGGAACAAAACATTTCATGTTTGTTTTGAAAATGGTTTGCTACTCGTAAGTAGGCTAAAATGCAGGTTTTGCCACCCTCGAGTGGGCTTTTTTAGAAAAGATGGTTTTGCCACTATCTAGTGGGCTTAAAACTTGCGTTCAATGCATTGTTCCAATTTAAACAACTCAACCTCCACCCACAGGCATTCAATCAGTTATAACACATAAGCAGCTAGCCTCATGGTAATCATGCTATTATGGCAACACTCACACGCATGCGGTATGCTAAAGCATAAAAGCTTACCTAGTACTCCAAGCCAAAACAGAAACTAGTTAGTAATCATATGCATGATCCTAGTTCATGTTAAGGTGGCTAATGCAACACATGCAAAATGCAACTATAATAGGCTCGGCTATCCTAAAGATGGCATGTGAAATGCTACAACTAACAAGTACTCAACTTGGAATTGAAATACAAGTACAGTTAGCATGATGTGCCGAGCCCAATGCATGTAAGACAAATGAATGGATGCACGCATGCATAGCATAAGATATGCTAAATTAAACATGACCTAATACTAACCATCAAAAGCAGGTAAGTAAAAGGGAGAAAGAAGTGGGGGTTGGAAGACATGCACACACTCACCCACACTTATTACAAATTCGCCCCCGCTCGGAGGGACCAAAAGAATAATACAATTTAATTAACCTACAAGCTAATTAAATAATACAGACCACCTAATTAATTAACAAATCAATTAAATACTGAAAGCAGTAAAAGGCCTCGGGAAGAGGGTCCAATGCATGCGTGTTCGGGTTTGCTCGGAAATCCACCACCATGCACAAGTTGCCTTTGTTTTCCTTGCTCTGCTCCTCTGAAAATTGCACAACTCCCAAGGTATGCTCTCTGGACACTGTGGAACACCACCGGCTGAGAGGAATAGCCACCGGCCAAGGGGAATGATCACCGGCCACTGATTAAGATATCGGCCACTTATGGATGGCCGGTCGGCATTGGAGATGGCCGGCCGGCCAAAGCTTCCTGCAGAATCCTGTTTTGACAGCAGCAGAGGGCAAAACATGGCATGGCAATGCATTTCAAGCAAATGTATGCACCGACCCACTCCTTATCATGTTTATGACTCAAAGGAGTTTGGGACTCGACCCTCGGACCACCAATCGCGCATTTCAATGTGTGATGGCCCAAGATGTCAAGTTGTGCAATTTGATATCAAATGTAATGCACACCAAACAAACATATAAATCCTAATCTCTATCACTTGGTCAAGAGACAAGGCATGCATGCAAGATGCAATGCAACCTAGGCATGTAAGCTAAGGATGCATTATGAACATGAGGGCAAGCAATGCAAACATGCAATGTATACTAGGTACACAACACTTAAGCATAAAGAGACAACTTTTAAGCACACTTAAAAGGAGATAATCATGGACTAATGGCATGCATATCAAGCTTTGAAAACATGTAGAAGATGATGCCAAATCAACCTACCAATGCAAGTAAGACATGTAACCAAGCCCAAGGACTTAAACTAGGATCAAATGACACATGAAGCAAATGACTAAAGTGAGTCAAAACAGCCATAAATCATGCAAAAGTAAGCCCCAAAAAAAAAACCACTTAGATGGCATCTAAAAGGTCTAAGTATGGAAGCATACACAAGGGTCCAAGTATGGAGCATAAGACAACAACCTTATAAAGCATTAAAGGGGCATCAAATGCAAGCATACAAGCACACCACAAGGACTGAAATGACATGGCAAGTGGTTCCAAACCACTGAAATGATGCAAGGATGGCATGCTAGAGGGGTCAATGCTTAAGGCATACAAGGGGGATTACATGGTAGCTATACAAAGCAAAGCATGGATGACCCAAATGACCAAAAATAGACTTCAAGCATGTCAAAACAAGCATAAAAGCTTCACAAAGCTAAGCCAAAACAAGCAAGCATAGTGGTCTAAATGCTAGATACATGTTAAGGCAATTTCATGGCATTACAAGACAAGTATGCGAAGCAAGCATGGTGTGTCTAAACCAACTTAAAACAGTGCTATAACATGGCAAAATAAGCACAAATACTAGCTAAGACATGGCCAACATGCACTTAAAAATGATGCTCACACATGAGGCTTAAATGGCACTTTTTGAATACAACAAGGAGAGGGGATGACCCTCTCCTTCTTAGGACCTTAAACCACCATCCACACCACTGAAATCCCTCAAGATTTCAGTGGTGAGAAGGCCCAAATAAGGTGGTCCCGGAGCTCACCAAAAATAGCACAAAATGGGGCCAAACAAGGCCTAAGAGGGGGTAAACGACCCCAAACACAAAAGTGTTCTTAAACAAACTTAAAAAGGAGCTCAAAATAAGACTTTTTCAGTTTATGACAAAGCTCGAAAATGCTTCTAAGTAAGGCTAAAAGACTGTGCAAAAACGGGGAATAAAGAGGGAAAATGAGTTACCTTTGTAGCCAAAAGAGGACAGCAGCCTTTGGTCCCAAAAACCAGTCCCTTAGCCTCTGAAAATGTCCTCCAAGAAGCTTAGATGGATGAGGGAGAGGTGTGGTTGAGAGGTGGTGTGCAAAGGGGCCAAGAACCAAGCAATTTGGAGTTCAAATGGAGGAGATATGGAGAGATATATGTATGGAGCTTTAGACCAATTCTTGGAACCCTTCAAATGGAAGAGGAGCTCTTCTATTTATAGAGCAAGGCAAAAGGCCTAAGCTTCTTGGAGAAGCTAAGGCAAAAGAGTCAAAGGGGGCAAGCTTCTAAGGGAAGCTAAGCAAAGGGGTCAAGCTTCTCTTAGAAGCTTGAAAAGTCAAGCTTCTTGGAGAAGCTAAAAAAGGTCAAGCTTCTTAGAGAAGCTAGACAAGGTTGCAAAAGGGGCAAGCTTCTCTTGGAAGCTTAGAAGGGTTTAAGCTTCTTGGAGAAGCTAGAACAAAGAGTCAAAAGGTTCAAGCTTCCTCAAGAAGCTAAACCCAAGGGTTCAAAAGGTTCAAGCTTTCTCAAGAAGCTAAAACCAAGGGTTCAAAAGGTTCAAGCTTCCTCAAGAAGCTAAAACAGGGGGTTCAAAAGGGTCAAGCCTCCCCAAGAAGAGGTCTCGGCCAGAAAAAGAGCCAATCGGCCAACAAAGATGGCCGACCGACCACAAAAGATGCCGGCTGGCCACCAAAGGTGCCGACCAGCCACAAAAGGTGCCAACCGGCCACCAAAGGTGCCGACCGACCACCAATAGTGCCGACCGACCATCACTAATGGCCGGTGGCAAGAAAACAGGGCCGGTGGCCTCAAGCCATGGCCGGTGAGGTGTGGGGATGTCCAATCAAACCATTCCCTGCCCTCAGAAGCAAAAACACAAGTCGGGAGGTCTTGAGGCAAGGCACGCGGCCGAAACCTCCGAGAACTCAAGATGAACACGAACATGGATAATCATCGAATGTTCAAACGGTGACGTCCAAGTCTTGAGGACGGTCAAAAATGGAGTGTCTATAGTTGCCCCTCTTTGACAGAACTCGAAAGTCATAACAATGACGGGAGTGATTGTCAAAGCCCAGAGACGACCCATTTTTGACAAGGCCGAAGACTTAGACAAAGCATACAAGCTACAGATAAAGATATGCGCCCGTAGGCAGGGGCAAAAATGCAAGAAACATAGGGACATATCCCGGTGTTTCGGAAAGAAGGAGAAACATAGGGACGTATCCCGGTGTTTCGGAAAGAGAGAGAAACAGAGGGACATATCCTGGTGTTTTGGAAAGAGAGAGAAACACAGGGACGTATCCCGGTGTTTCGGAAAGAGAGAGAATTAGAGGGACATATCCCGGTGTTTCGGAAAGAGAGAGAAACATAGGGACGTATCCCGGTGTTTTGGAAAGAGAGAGAAACGTAGGGATGTATCCCGGTGTTCCGCAAGGAATGAGAAACATAGGGACGTATCCCGGTGTTTTGGAATGGTGTGAGCATTGGAACGTATTCCGAGCGCTTTTAACCGAAGAGGGAGAAACATAAGGACGTATCCCGATGTTTCGGAAAGGTATAAGCATTGGAACGTATTCCAAATGCTCTTAACCAAGGAGGGGGAAACATAGGGACGTATCCTGGTGTTTCGGAAAGGTGTAAGCATTGGAACGTATTCCAAATGCTCTTAACCAAGGAGGGAGAAACATAGGGACGTATCCCGGTGTTTCGGAAAGGTGTAAGCATTGGAACGTATTCCAAATGCTCTTAACCAAGGAGGGAGAAACATAAGGACGTATCCCGGTGTTTCGAAAAGAGAGAGAAACATAGGGACGTATCCCGGTGTTCCGCAAGGAATGAGAAACATAGGGACGTATCCCGGTGTTTCGGAAAGAGAGAGAAACAGAGGGACATATCCTGGTGTTTTGGAAAGAGAGAGAAACATAGGGACGTATCCCGGTGTTCCGCAAGGAATGAGAAACATAGGGACGTATCCCGATGTTTCGGAAAGAAGAAGAAACATAGGGACGTATCCCGGTGTTTCGGAAAGAATGAGAAACATAGGGACGTATCCCGGTGTTTCGGAAAGAGAGAGAAACAGAGGGACATATCCCGGTGTTTCGGAAAGAGAGAGAAACATAGGGACGTATCCCGGTGTTTCGGAAAGAGAGAGAAACGTAGGGACGTATCCCGGTGTTCCGTAAGGAATGAGAAACATAGGGACGTATCTCGGTGTTTTGGAATGGTGTGAGCATTGGAACGTGTTCCAAATGCTCTAAACCAAAGGAGGTCTAACCCGTCGCACGCGCGAGGAGAAAGAAAGATAATTGCAAGTGAAAAGGTGCATAACAATGCAAGTAACGAGCATAACAATGCTAGATAGATGTGTATAACCAATGCAATGAATGAGCATAACAATGCTAATAAAGTGGGTGCATAACAATGCAAGTGGAACGTGCGTGACAACGCATATTTGGAACAAAATGCCGAATAAGGGAATACAAGCCTTAACAAGACCAATTCAAACACAACCTCCGATTTACCTCTCGGAGGGATCATAATATATTTCAAAAGGATACACCTCGTGCATGCCAACTGACGATGAGCTACGCATCGAAGACATGAATTGAAAATTCCACAGAAACAATTTGAGTTGAAAAGTGGGTTTCTCTTGCACTTCCTTGCTTATACTTCCAAACCGCAGTTACTACCTTTCCTTCCTGGCCATGTTCACAACTTTCCCTATTCTCCAACGGGGTGACAGACTAGGTTGGTTCAGTATCCAGGATTGAGGTGCATACACGCTATCTCAATCTATGGGGTTGCCATACAGATTTCAAGCCGGGGATACACCCCTGGGTATTTAAAGCAGACTTTAGTCTCGGAAATCCCAAACCTTTGTGTTCTAGGCAATAGTCGTTCGAACTCTAGTTTCCACCGTCGCAGTTGGTCTCCTAGGAACTCATTGCAAACACAACCAAGATGCCTCTGGCAGGGACTGGTTTTCTGAGGGAGCACTTTGATTGCCATTCTGGCTTGAAGCAGACCTGATCTTGAGCTTGAGGTAGGGGCACACCCATACTTCGGAGTAGTGACAAGGCCTGAAGAGGTACATCTAGAGTACAATCACGGAATTTGCTGAAGGTGAAACACACTCAGATGCTTCGATTTTCCCTCTTTTCTTTTGCTTTGCAGTCCGGAACCTATATGGCTTCAGATAGATCCTGATTTTACTGTTCTCACATGACCTGGGTTGAACCCTGCGGTTTTATGAAAGAATGAATCTTGTTTTGCACAAACGTGAAGAATGGCACAGCACTCTGAGCACAAAATGATTTTTTATTTTTTTAAATTAAGAAATGAGTTCTTAATCGGGTATTGAGCCTACGACTGAACACAGCGAAAAAGACTCAACAACAGAAAACAAAAGGTAAACAACCTAAACACATCGAGACACGCTCGGAACGACTCAAAACAAGAATCGAAACAAAACAAAAGACACGACACTCAAACGTGCACAGGGAGCCTGTTTCCTTGAGTAGTGTTTCCCACCCTTTCTCATTTGTGATTCTCACATCACTCGGCCCTCAAGCTCTGTTTTTCACGAAAAAGCCCTTTTCTCACTTTTTCTCTCAACTCACATCTCTCTATTCTTCAATCTCTCATTTTTTATCCCTCCCCTGGGTGGTTGATGGATAAGCTGGAAATTGTGGGCTCTTGCCCCTGGTATTCTACCAGATTCTCAATCTTGTTCACAACAGTGAGTTTCTCCCACAAAGGGGTTGCGCTACAACTGGGTGTGTAGCAAATCTGCAGCTAACATCGGTTGACGATGCTTTGCTGGGGAGTTTGGACGTAATCAGATCTGTCCAGATGAGGGAGTGGAATATCTTGATCCATTCCATTTTGTGCTTCAAACTTGGCTTGATACCTCGTTGCTTGGAGGATGAGAGAGCTTTCAGTCCTTTACGATTAGCTTCAGTGGTGCCCTTTTCTGGCGAGTACGGTGCCCTTTCCAGCAAGTAGAGTGTCCTTTCTGGCAAGTATGTTGATAATAAGGGAAAGACAGAACACCTGACTCAACTGTGCCCCTAGTTCATCATTTTGACCATTTTTTGTTTTTTGGCTTTCTACTAAAACAATTTTGACCAAAATGAGAGTTAGATTAACATGCTTGTTCGATTTTTGATTTAAAATCATGCAAGTCAGGCTATGAGCACTGAAAATTTTCCTTTTTAGGTCCAAGATATGGTCCAGTTTTTGAAAAAAAATGGAGCAAATTTTTTAGAGAATTAGTCAACCTCAGTAAAAATTCTCAAAAACTATTTTTTGCAAACGGCCACTTGCTCAACGAGCATGAAACCTACTCCTGAGATGCACAACCTCGGATCCAAAGGAAAACTGCCCCTTGCTTGAAGAGAGCTGCATGGCAATGGAAAGTTGCCCCTTGTTTGAACGGCACCGCGGCGCATTGAATGGCAACGGAAAGTTGCCCCTTGTTTGAATGGCACCGCAGCGCATTGTAGTCAGCCCTCAGAGTAACGAACACAACCAAATCCTCAGATACAAAAAACACAAAGATGACCAGAACCATCGCATGGACACAATCGAATTTGAATTGTTTTACGGCTGGACTTCAGAATGAAGTTGCCTACGTATCCCAAAGATGGGAATCAAGCCTTACGTAGTTCGGGGTTAAGGTACACTCGGGTATTAACCTCTCCTTTTGCGCTCTAACTTTTGCCAAGACCGCCCTTTCTGGGTTTTCAACCTTGTGAGCTTTGTTTTTCTTTTCTTTTCATTCTTTTTCATTTTTTTCTTTTCTTTTCATTTCCTTTTTCGCATTTTTTTTTTTCATTTCGTTGTTTTTTTTTCTTTTCTTTGCTCTAACTTTTGCCTGGGTCGCCCTTCCGGGTTTTCGGCCCAGCGAGCCTCTCAAGGGTAAAAGTGTAGCTTTGTCCATGTCAAATGGTTTTGAGATCCTGAAGTCATCTGAATCTAGGAGAATGGTTGTTGTTCGCTGACGATGTAGGAATCTATCCAATGGGGGCTGACTTTGCCCCTAGTGTTGTGGATAGGAACTCAGTTGTCCTTCAGTAAAAATTTCTTCTTTCTTTCCTTCTGGGATTTGGCATTCTTGCCGATCTTCATCTTTGACTCCTCGAGCACATTTGAAATTCTTTTGCCCCTAGTTCAAAGGGGTGCTTCTGATCTAGCTTCGCAAGCTTCTTTTTGACCTTCTGATCTTCTCGCCCTTAGTTCATGGGCTGCTTCTGATCCGGCCACACGGGCCTTACATTGTGGTTGAGCATTGAACATTATGACGCCAAGTTCAAGATTTAAAAGCAAGGGGTCGAGTCTCGAGGCTGAGAGCGATCCTAGGCTGCACAATCTCAAGAGCGATTCCGCATAAGTCTTCACAGGACTGCGCAAAACATTTTTTTGAAGTTTTTTAAGAAAGCGACTAATCGCTCGCGCTGAAGACAGTGTGGGACCAATTTGGATCAAGTTAGGATCCTTCTCAGTACTCACGTTAACAAACATGATTTCATTCATTAAGGGCTTAGCACGCCTCTCTTTCTCTCAATTGATCAAAGTTTTGCAAATCCCGAGAAATTCCTTCCTCTTTGTTTTCCTCACAATGTTCAAAAAGTTTTGAAAAACTCAGGTCATTACAATGACTTCAAGGCGCAGGAGAGCAGGTGAGATGCTCCGTCGTTTCATTAGAACTTTTGGCACAACTGGCACAAGGCAGAAGCGAATACAAGAATGTGAAAATCACTGCTGTTCATTCAAATCTGTTGGTGTAACTGGCTCCAGGCAAAAACAGACTCAAAACAAAACGAAAAGACAAATGCAAAACAAAATGGTGATGCCCGAGGTAACACCCCCCGGAATCACCCGACCTTTTGTACAATAGGACTGACTCGATACAACAAGACAGACCCTAAACAAAAAGACTGACTCAAAACAAAGAGACAGACTCAAAATAACACAACAAAACTGACTCAATACCCAAGCCAGAACGTACAAAACCCAGCATTCACAAATGCTCAAAACAGTGCATGCCATACACCACATCTGAAATAAACTGAACGCCGCTCGCAGGTGGTTCATCCCCCGATCACAGTCACATTATCCCCCACAGGTTCACTGATCAAGTGCCGATAGACTTTGCAGAGCTTGGTGCGACGATGATCTCATTGTCAATCAGATTTTGTATCTCGTGGCGAAGACGGACACAACTGTCGGTGTCATGACCGGTTTGTTGATGGAAAGAACAGTACTTAGTCAGATCATGCTTTGCAGGGAGAGGATCGGGTAGAGGCCGTTGTTCTAACGGTTTCAGATGTCCTTTCCTGAGTAGGACCCCTAGAGCTTTAGACAAAGGTATATAAAGCGGGGTGAAAACCCTCTTGCCTCGGGGTAGATAGTCCGAAGTTCGGGGGATTGGATTGGATTGGATGCACCAACAAAGGGGGTGGCTGTTCTTGGTGTGGTGGTGGCGACCATGCCCATTTCGGAAGATCTTGCAACTGCATCGCCACTGGTGGTCGCATTCGAACTGCGGGAAAATGCTCTCCTGGGCTGCTTCTTCTCCTGGTCAATGAGGCCCTGCTTCATAGCATCCTCGATTTGTACTCCCATCTCATGTGAGTCTGAAAAGGTGGGGAAGGGGAGCACAATCATCTTTTGCATAAGCTTAGGTTGGAGGTTGCGCACAACCATCCGAATCTGGTCTTTGTCGGAAGGCCTTGTAGTCATCATTGAGGCCTTTGCTCTCCATCTCGTCACGAACTCTGAAAAACCCTCCTTTGGCTCTTGGCGGGTGACTTCAAGATCACGAGTTGTGACCTCAATCTGTGTGTTGTAGGAGTATTGATTACTGAAGGCCTCAGCCATCTCTTCCCAATTCTGTTTCACAGAGTTCTCCAATTTCGCATACCAGATTGCGGCTGTCCCAGACAAGGTTCGGCCGAATAGTAACAATTTCTGGGCTGTGGTCAAACCCATTGGCCTCAGGATATCTGAAAACAATCTCAGGTGCACCATGGGATCCTCGGATCCATCAAATCGGTCGATATGCGGCATCTTGAATCTGTCCGGCAGCGTCACAGATGCGTCGGTATATCCATCTTCAATGTCAGGGATGGTCTTGACTCCCTGGGATCTCTTGAGCAGCTTTTCAAGCTTGCTCAACTTCAATGCTATGGGATCTGTCTCGAACTCAAAGGGGGAGTCTGGTAGGTTGGTGGGCATTTCGGATAACTGGGGTAGGATCGGGGGCGGAGCCAGCCCTATTGGAACGTCTGTATCCCCTTGGATGTTCTGGACGTTTGGTGTCTCCTCGGGTATGGGAACTCTTGGTGGGGGGAGGAGCCTGGTGTGAAGTAGATACTCCGGTTTGCTGCTCCAGCCTGGCAATTGTCTCTGCCTGTTGGGCTATGACCACGGCCTGTTGCTTGGCAAATTCCGCTTGACGGACAGCGTCTTGCTGCATGACTTTCATACTATCCTGGAGTTGGCGCACCATCTCTTCCAGACTCGACATATTGTCCTGATCTAACTGAGCAACCGGTATATCTCCCTGAGGTAAAAACAGATATCTCAACCCAACTGCGCACAGGTGAGATGGATAATGACTGCTGATCCGAAGACTGTTGAACTGATGATCTGTGCCTGACTGGCCCTTTTACCCCGTCTCTGGTGAAGGAACACTGATTGCCCTTGAACTGAATCTCTGACCCGCCAAAGTCTATCAGCACAAGTCCAATGTACCTGGGGGATAGTGGAGCCTTCTGAAGCTATAGTTCCAGGACTACCTAGCAAAAGAGAAAACAGATAGCATCTCAGCTCAATTTCACTGGAACGGATATGAGCATAGCGGAACGACTGTACTCAATACTGATCACTGTTCCCCAAATAACTGTCCCAAAACTGATACCCTCAGGTAAAACTGATTCCCCAAATACTAATGCTGATGCCCACAGGCCTGATACTCAAACTTGTAAACTGATACATGCGTTCCTGTAGAGACGTACTCTAAAGCACATAACAAACAAGTGAGAGCCAAAACACCCCTATGTTGGGGTAGGGTTTCCCTATCCTATTTTGTCAGGAGCTAGGGTTTCACTATGCACGCAGCGGTTTCAAACAACCTAACATCGGGTAAGCAACCTGTCCTAGTTTGGAATGGTCACTATGGATTCCGAATATGCACTAGGTCGAATGGTCGAAAAGGGTGCCCCGGTGACAACCGGGGTTTGTGTTCCCATACTGGCAGAGCCCGCAACCGATCAGCCTTATGGCACACTTCTCAAAGCGAGCCTCTGGCAAACCGCTCAGGAATAGCAGATGGCCAACACGGTGTCCTAGGCGCACCAATGCACATGCAATGCAAAGAAACACATAAGTGAAATCAAAACAAGATATCACGAGTTCGAGTCAAGCTCTCTAATCTCCCCAACAGAGTCGCCAGAAACTGCAGACGTCCCCGAACGTCCCGGGAGGAAAATCCCGTTTTGTTCGCTTGTGGGGCTACTACAGTTCAAGACTCAAATTGTCACGGTTCTTAATCTGAACCAAAGAGTCCAAATCCGGCAAATCGTTTTGAGAAAACAGATTTTTAGAAAAGAAGTGCCAAACATGGACTGCTTTGCCAGATACAGAGTCGCCACCTAAATATTTTTTAATGGGGGAATTTAGGAAACCCTGACTCGTTTGCCTAAGGCCACGTGTCCGTCATCACCAAAGTTGCCTCGGCTCGGAAACTTGGGTACGATTGGGGAAAGTCAGCTATGAGCACCCCCTCTCGCCCGATCCGAAGATCAGCCTCTACTAACCATGATATCTTGTTTTGAAAACATTATGCGTTCTTATTCCGGTTATTAGCCTAGAATTACTATGTTATGCGCACAACAAACAAGTATAGACCAAATCGCCTAAATTGGAGCAAAACATTTCATGTTTGTTTTGAAAATGGTTTGCTACTCGTAAGTAGGCTAAAATGCAGGTTTTGCCACTCTCGAGTGGGCTTTTTTAGAAAAGATGGTTTTGCCGCTATCTAGTGGGCTTAAAACTCGCGTTCAATGCATTGTTCCAATTTAAACAACTCAACCTCCACCCACAGGCATTCAAGCAGTTATAACACATAAGCAGCTAGCCTCATGGTAATCATGCTATTATGGCAACACTCACACGCATGCGGTATGCTAAAGCATAAAAGCTTACCTAGTACTCCAAGCCAAAACAGAAACTAGTTTGTAATCATATGCATGATCCTAGTTCATGTTAAGGTGGCTAATGCAACACATGCAAAATGCAACTATAATAGGCTCGTCTATCCTAAAGATGGCATGTGAAATGCTGCAACTAACAAGTACTCAACTTGAAATTGAAATACAAGTACAGTTGGCATGATGTGCCGAGCCCGGTGCATGTAAGACAAATGAATGGATGCACGCATGCATAGCATAAGGTATGCTAAATTAAACATGACCTAATACTAACCATCAAAAGCAGGTAAGTAAAAGGGAGAAAGAAGTGGGGGTTGGAAGACATGCACACACTCACCCACACTTATTACAAATTCGCCCCCGCTCGGAGGGACCAAAAGAATAATACAATTTAATTAACCTACAAGCTAATTAAATAATACAGGCCACCTAATTAATTAACAAATCAATTAAGTACTGAAAGCAATAAAAGGCCTCGGGAAGAGGGTGCAATGCGTGCGTGTTCGGGTTTGATCGGAAATCCACTGCCATGCACAAGTTGCCTCTGTTTTCCCTGCTCTGCTCCTCTGAAAATTGCACAACTCCCAAGGTATGCTCTCTGGATACTGTGGAACACCACCGACTGAAAGGAATAGCCACCGGCCAAGGGGAATGATCACCGGCCACTGATTAAGATATCGACCACTTATGGATGGCCGGTCGGCACTGGAGATGGCTGGCCGGCCAAAGCTTCCTGCAGAATCCTGTTTTGACAGCAGCAGAGGGCAAAACATGGCATGGCAATGCATTTCAAGCAAATGTATGCACCGACCCACTCCTTATCATGTTTATGACTCAAAGGAGTTTGGGACTCGACCCTCGGACCACCAATCGCGCATTTCAATGCGTGATGGCCCAAGATGTCAAGTTGTGCAATTTGATATCAAATGTAATGCACACCAAACAAACATATAAATCCCAATCTCTATCACTTGGTCAAGAGACAAGGCATGCATGCAAGATGCAATGCAACCTAGGCATGCAAGCTAAGGATGCATTAAAGAGATAAGAATAAAGCCTAAAGAGGAATATGTGGATTTAGAACGGATTGAATTGTTTGTGACCCTTTTTGTGTTCATGGGATGTGTAGGGTCGAGCTCCAGGGCAAACCAACCAACCGATCACTGTGAGTAATATCGATATTTTGAAGTTGTCATTTGTCCAATTGCTTATCTCCTTATAAGCCTTATAAGTTTGCTAGTTTGAATTATGCACAAATGTTTGATATGAATAAATGAGTGGGCCAGAGGCCAGTTTGACATGAATGAATGGGCCAGAGGCCAGTTTGACATGAATGAAAGTTGAATGGGCCAAAGGCCAGTTTGACATGAAAATCTGAATGGGCCAAAGGCCAGTTTGACAAATAGAAGATAATGGGACAAAGGCCAATATGTTTGGAACCACAATCACTTGACTTAAATTGTGTATATATATTTGTTAAATAGAAATATGAATTGTGCCCAAGGCCGTTTGAAGCATGTTGTTCTACGTACCGTTTGTATAACTCCTTTATTTGATATTATTCACTAGGCTATCGCTTACGCTCATTCATGTGTTTGTAGGTGAGCCAAGAAAAGTCCAAACCTAGCCCCAGTGAAGTATGTGTGGAACAACAAAGATTTTGAAGAGTCAGCCCTTGCGTCTCATGCACGAGACTCGTCTTCGCCTTTTTGTCATTTTGTTTTATGTTGTCATGTTGGTGAAGTCTTTGAACATGTCTGTATATAGTTCTCATGGGTTGACTTAGTTTTGGATGATCCTGTCCATACAGAACTTTATGGTACTGTACTTCTGTTGTGAGTTATTAATGTACATATGTATGGTTTGTTATGATGTGCCATGTAAGGACAGCTCTATGGACAAAGTTTTAAATTGCTTCCGTTTGGCCCCCGTTAACTCTGTTAAAATACGTTTGGTTTGGTTTGAAGACATAGGTAATCTCATGATTACTGGCCGGTTATGTCCTTAACTCACGGGGGCGGGTTCGGGTCATGACAGAGTGGTATCAGAGCACGAGTTAATAACTCACACACTTGTCCAAAAGAGCAATAAACGTCTAGAGAAGATCTAGGATGCATTCATGTGATAAGTATGAATCTGAAAGCATCAAGAATACGCTTAAATGTTTAATGTGAACGATTATGTATTACAAGTTTGTAATTCGCTTGCATTGCAAATCATTTGAATACGTACGCTCTTTAGTATATGCATACCTGTGAATCTTTTGTGTAAAGTATAATGCAAGTTTAATTAGATGGTGAGAACGTGTGATTATATGAGATATGAATTGTTACACTAATGTGTACAACAAGTTTGTTCTGTTATAATGCACATACATGAACATATGAGTCATGAAAGGTTGCTTATGTGCATTTGATTCTGCAAATGGGTGTCTGTGTGAAATATGAACATGATTTGAGTATATAACTACTTAGTAAATATTCAGCATGCAATATCTGATAAGTATGCAATCATCTGTTGCGTATGTGATTAATTGTGCCTTGACGATACATAAAATGGGAATATAACAATGTGCCTATGTGCGAATGTACGCATGTGTATCTGTGTTTATTTTGTATTGGGCATCCCGGTATTTGGCAAGGCTTAATAACAATTTGTGTAGAACATGGATAAAGTAAGGGCATACGAGTTGGCAAACTCTTCCACAGCCCGACTTGATGGACTGGAAGGAATAGTACAAGAGATGGCAAGGATCTTAAGACAACAACGTCAGTTGCCGCTACGGCAAGAACCTTGCCACCACCAGTGTAGGAAACGTCGAGGAGTTTGTTATCAGATTTCTGGGGCTTGTTGTAGAAGTGGTAAAATGGACCGTATGGTAAGGAACTGTTCCCGAACTGAACAAAATGTGAATAAATCTTTTGCCTCAGCTAGATTCGTACCAATGGTAGAAATTACTAATCAGGATAGAGTAATTACACTCATCCCAAAAAGCACTCAGAATACTACGACCGCTATCCCAGGTATCTATACTGTTTATAAACGAATGCTTATGTGTTAACTGATTCTGAATTAGTACATGTGTACATCTTTGCTTGGGATATTGTTTGATTTGGATCGGTATATTCTTTCATATCTGCTGCTTGTGTATCTAGATTGGTTAGACCCATGAGATCGAGACCGTATTCATTGAATGTATGTGTTCCATTTGGGAAATTTGTGAAATACGTATTGGGATATCGATTAACTCTGCACATGCACATGCACATCTAAACCTATGCTCAGGGTGATTTGTTATATTACTGTCTTCAATGACTAAACCACTGGAACTATGACTCTGTGATTGTGTGACTGGGTTGAGCACCCCAAATAACGAATTCTATAAATTGCGAGATCATGTATTTGGATTGGTAGAAAATTGACTGAGCTATGTGACTATGTTAAGCTTGACTCGTAAACCTATGTTTTGTGACTAATTTGGAACCTCTGCGTGACAAATCCTATATTATGTGTAACCGAAGAACTTTGTTTAATGTGTTACTATGTACCATGTGCTTGCATATAAGACCTATTTGAGAATTTCTATACTAATATGATATATACCTCCCGATATGAACGCTTGCATATGCAACTACACCTGAACTTATATGAACAATGCCATATTGTACATGATTTGAAATACTTTGACATGAACAGTTGTGATAAATGACTCCGATATGACTTTGAGGATTGATGAACTTAGAACAGTTGTGAAACTATCGACTAGGTACCTAAGCAACGAAGTGTGCCTTACAGAACCAAAAATACCCCATTGAGAAAACTTTTATCTGATTCATTCTGATAGAACTTTTGTTTGATTAGGCCTGTTAGAACCCTCATTTGATATAATTTGATGGGACCTTTGCTCGATTTGAATTGGCAAGACCTTTGACGGGATTAATTCGATGAGACCCTCTATCTGGTTTGACCTTGTTAAGGGGAAGTACGGATTACATATGAATAAATAGCCAGATTATTCTTGGCAGGAAAATTGATAGACCCAAAACTTGAATCCGTTTGGAGTACTTGACTTACTTGAAAGACCTTTTGTGGGCTATCAATAGATTGATCTGACCATGAACACCGTTGAGGACATATGTGTTAGAAATGAACTGAATTGTGCAAATCCAGTGATCAGGTGTCTTAAGGAACAATGCTTGTGTATTGTCATACTCTTGCTTATTTGACGCTATGGAAGCCGATGACAACAGATTGATTTGACTGTAAACAGTAATGAATACTTATCCTCGACTAATCAGAATATGTTTCCTATGTCTGCTTCAGTGTTATCGGATTTTGGGAAATCAGGTTATGTGAGTGGTACTGTGTTTGTTTTGATGACATTCTTGAGACGTCCTTTCGTGCTAGGGGACGTTAAGCCTATGTAGCACCTTTGTTGAGATATCTCTTTTGTCACGGACAGTTTTGTACGGGTGGGTTTGTCTAATCGATCTCGGGTCGGCCACTGACGGTCGTGAACGGGTGTGCTTGATTTCCGAGACGATTATTCATTTGTTTTGTCCGGAATGTCATCCTTTGGTATTACGTAGATGTTATTAACATCCAAGAAGCTTTTAAAAACCCTGATTGTCCGAATGTATGTGAATTCAATACGCCTTGTGTAAATAACTGCTCAGTGCCATTATATTCTGCAATTGGGGCTCTGAGGATGTGTAAATTGTGTTCAACATGTGATCGACTGTTTTGATATCATCTTTGACATCATGGGGATTAACATATGAATTGCCTTATGCTTTTGGCGACTATGAGATAGTGTGGAAAGACTCGAAGGAACAGAGAATGGAATGTTGAACCGAATTGTAAACTGTAAACTGTTGAATGAGTTGAAAACATGTGTATTCTGTTAGAAGTCAACTGCCCCGATGTTATTGTACTTTACAATTGGTACTATGGGGATATATGAGTTACGTATGTCGTGTGGTTGACTGCTTCGTTGTTATCTTTGTTGACTCGGGAATCAGTGTCTGGATTCGCTTTAAATTCCTGTAGACTTTTGATTGACCTTGGATAACTGTGATGAGTCACTGAACTAAATACCGAATCGGATTGTGAATTGCGGAGTTATTGAATAATGAATTGAACTTTTGTGACAAGGGAATAGACCGAACTTCTATGGTAAAGTTAGCTGACATCTGAAATAAGTATGTGGTGACCTATTGTGAAAAAGGAAATTGTTGAATTTGTGTCTAAATATTTTCGGTACCAACAAGTCAAAGCCAAATATCAAATGTAGATGGAACTACTTCAACCTTTCCCTGTTTTGGAATGGAAATAGGAATATGTGACTATGAATTTCATTGTGGGGCTACCTTGAGCACCCAAGGTATAAGTCCCGTTTGGGTTATTGTATGTAGAATTACTAAGTTTGCTCATTTCCTCCTTGTAAAATTTTCGTATAATGCTTATAGACCAGCCACTGGTTGCATCGATAAAATTGCTTGTTTGCATGGGGTCCCAGTATCTGTTGTTTTAGACAAGAATCCTAAAATGTGACCGAATTCTGATAAGCCTTTAAGAGGCAATGGGGACTGAATTGTGATTCGATGCTGCTTGCCGTCCGAAAATCGATGTATAATTAGAAAGAACTTTTGGGAGAAATGTTCCAAATATATTCAGTAGATCTTTCAGGGGAGTTGGGAAAACTATTTGCCACTTGCGGAATTTGCTTATAATAACAGCTTCCACTCCAGCATCGGTATGGCACCATACGAGGCTTTGTATGGTAGAAGGTGTAGATCACCTATTTGTTGGAAAGAAGTCGGGGATAGAGCTTTACTTGGGCTTGAAATTGTGCAAGACACTTCTGAGAAAATCAAGATTATTCGGCAAAGGCTCAAAACAGCTCAGGACCGACAAAAGAATTATGCAGATGTTCGGAGAAGACCTCTTGAGTATGAGGTTGGTGACCATGTGTTCATCCGTGTAACTCTGATGAAGGGCCAAGTCAGGTTTGGAAAGAAGGGCAAGTTGTCACCCCGTTACATTGGGCCGTTTCAGATTCTGGAAAGGCTTGGTCCAGTTGCCCATAGAGTTGCTTTGCCACCGAGATTTGAACAAATCCATAACGTGTTTCATGTGTCGATGTTGAGGGGTTACCTCCGAGACCCGTTTCATGCGATTGATTATCACCGGGTAGTTATTGATGAAAATATGGAATACGTCGAATGGCCGGAACGAATCGTTGACCGACAAGTGAAACAATTGAGAAGCAAGTCCATCCCAATGGTGAAAGTGGAATGGAAAGAACATTATGGGACGGATGCTACATGGGAAAAAGAGGAGGAAATGCGACTACGCTATCCACATTTGTTTCCCGACGAAGGTAAAATAAGTTTGGAGGGCCAAACTTCCTAAAGAGGGAAGGACTGTGATATCCCTATTCCGTAATATGTTAATTGGTCCTTAATACGATTGTGATTATGTGTTTTGATATGATTTTGTGTGCCATTATGTGAAAATATGTGGTTTTGAATTTCTATCTGTTCACCGTAAGAATATCTGTTCGATTATCTGCTTTGGAAATTAAATTGAAGGCCTTATCGGCCACAGAACCAGAAATTGATTGCGCCATTGTGATTAACGTAATTTTTAGAGCCTACGGTGAAATTTGGTTGAAAATTGATTCGGATCAGATTAAATTGATTAAATTGATGAATTAGTGCCCAATTATTTATTATTATTAAATTGGTGCTAGTGGGAACTTATGTAAAGAGGCACTATACACTTAATCGATACACTTGAGCTCAAAAATCAGATTTTTTGCCTTAAGAGAGAGAAAGCCGGCTATAGAGAGAGAAAGGGGGAGAATTGTGTAATCTTGGCTCAAGGTTTGGGAATCTGAAGATTAAACTCAAGAATTGGCTAGAGTTTGGGGGTTTGAAGCTCCTAGGTAAGTGAATTCATGAATTTTAAGTTATCATCTTGTGAATTCAAGTTTGAATAATGGTCAAGAGCATGGATTAAATTGATTATGAGGAAATTGAGTTGATTTTGTTGTATTGAAAGCCAATATGTGCATGCATGTGTGTAATTGCTTGAAATTGCATGTTTGAGTTTAAAATATATGATCCATGTAGAGTTTTGGTTGAAGCTCATGTTTGTAATCACCAATTGCACCATGTAAGTTGAAATGGGAGTGATATCCCACATGCATGTACAATATATAAGAATAGGAGCTTTGAATGCATGAATTTGATGAGTTGGTGATGAGTTGGTGATGAGTTTGGGTTAATTTGGGACATGCAAGTGTTTGATTCATGAAATTGACTTCATAATGATATAATTTGGTGTTTGTATCATGTTATCACAAGTATATGTGAAGTTTGAGCTATTATATGCTTGAAATGTTGATTGGAAGGTCGAATTGAGCTTAAAGAACAATTCTGGGTTTTCCAGAATTTTGATGTTCGCTCGAGTGGGGAAACTGCCGCTCGAGCGTGAAATACATGCTCCCAGAATTTTTTGCAGACATGGTATCCGCTCGAGCGGGGGAGTGCACGCTTGAGTGGGGAGCCATGTAGAGAGGCCTTCCGCTCGAGCGCCAGAGTGCACGATCGAGCGTAATTTTGATGCATCCAATACTTTTACAGACCTCATGGGTCCGCTCGAGCAGGGAAGTCCACGCTCGAGCGGGGACCCTGTTTTCTGAAATTTTGAAAAGACATTTTGTGTTTCATTTTCTGTTCTCTTTCACTCCCCAGTACTCTTAGGCATGCATTGAGCATTATAAATAAGTTAAAGAGATAAGAATGAAGCCTAAAGAGGAATATGTGGATTTAGAACGGATTGAATTGTTTGTGACCCTTTTTGTGTTCATGGGATGTGTAGGGTCGAGCTCCAGGGCAAACCAACCAACCGATCACTGTGAGTAATATTGATATTTTGAAGTTGTCATTTGTCCAATTGCTTATCTCCATATAAGCCTTATAAGTTTGCTAGTTTGAATTATGTACAAATGTTTGATATGAATAAATGAATGGGCCAGAGGCCAGTTTGACATGAATGAATGGGCCAGGGGCCAGTTTGACATGAATGAAAGTTGAATGGGCCAAAGGTCAGTTTGACATGAAAAATTGAATGGGCCAAAGGCAGTATGTTTGGAACCACAGTCACTTGACTTAAATTGTGTATATATATATGTTAAATAGAAATATGAATTGGGCCCAAGGCCGTTTGAAGCATGTTGTTCTACGTACCGTTTGTATAACTCCTTTATTTGATATTATTTATTGGGCTATCGCTCATACTCATTCATGTGTTTGTAGGTAAGCCAAGAGAAGTCCAAACCCAGCCCCATTGAAGTATGTGTGGAACAACAAAGTTTTTGAAGAGTCAGCCCTTGCGTCTCACGCACGCGACTCGTCTTCGCCTTTTTGTCATTTTGTTTTATGTTGTCATGTTGGCGAAGTCTTTGAACATGTCTGTATATAGTTCTCATGGGTTGACTTAGTTTTGGATGATCCTGTCTGTACAGAACTTTATGGTACTATACTTCTGTTGTGAGTTATTAATGTACATATGTATGGTTTGTTATGATGTGCCATGTAAGTACAGCTCTATGGACAAAGTTTTAAATTGCTTCCATTTGGCCCCCGTTGACTCTGTTAAAATACGTTTGGTTTGGTTTGAGGCCATAGGTAATATCATGATTACTAGCCGGTTATGTCCTTAACCCATGCGGGCGGGTTCGGGTCATGACAAAAACACCATGCAAATAGGTCTTAAAGCTTAAGCAAAACAAGGGATTAAAGGGCTAGTAACTCACCCTTGATGATCACCTTCAAAGCTGCAACTCCAGCACACTTTTTGAACCAAAACTAGTCCACAAACTTCAAAAACAACTTCAAGGGACCTCAACTCCAAGAGTATGGTGTTTGAGTGTGTGTTTGTGTGTTGAAGTATGATAAAATTACACTTTAAAGCACAAAAATGAAAGGAAGATGCAAGATAGATACAAGTATGCATGTATATCTCTCAAGCCTCAAGAACTGAACCTGGAGGAGGGAGGAAGAGGTTCTCTTATATAGAGAACAAAAGTGTAAGCTTCTTGAGGAAGCTAAGGGTCCAAGGCCATCCCTCCATACACGTGTATGGAGGATGGTTTCAGTGCCCTCTAGCTGTGCCAGTTGGAGGAAAATATCTCCAAAAAGGTGACAAAAAGCAGCCGACCACTTGAAGTGGTCGGCCAGCTACTTGAAGTGGTCGGCCGACCACCACAAGTGGTCTCCCAAGACAACAAGTGGTCGGCCATGGTGGGAGAAGGTCTAGAGCATGAAAACAATGCAATGGTGTGGTGGCCGACCAGAAAATGTGGCCCAAATACCAAGGAGACCAGTTGGCCTACCAGAAAACTGGCTGGTGGGAAGAAAAATGGTCTCCAAGGGGAAGAACTGGTCTCCCACCCTTGTACCACCTTCCAAACAAGGAAAACAAGGTTTGTACCAAAAACAAACCAAAAGGGATGCAAGACGAAAGTTCGGGAGTCAAGGCGCGCGGTCGGGAGACTCGAAAACTAGTCTACGGGCATCAAAAGTGGTCTCCCAGACCACAGTGTCCCTCTAGGCAGAGGCAACAAGGTGTGATTCGAAAACCAAGCCAAACGGAGAACGGTAAGTGGTCCCGAGACAAGGCGCACGACCAAAGGCTCCGAAAATCGGGAACTAGTCTCCAAGCAGAAAAAGTGGTCTACGACCGCAAAAAGTGGTCTACGACCACAAAGAGATGGTCTACAAGACCTCTCCCTCCCGCCAGGGAAGAGAAAACAAGATTCGGTCCACAAACCGAGCCAAACCATAAAGAGTTCAGAGGCCCGGAGGCGAGGCTCTCATCCAAAACTCTGGAAACTCGAAACTAGCACAAACATGCACTATCACCGAGCGCTCAATCGATGACGTCTGAGTCTTAAGGTCGGTCAAAAATGGGGTGTCTACAGTTGCGCTTCTTTGACAGAACTTGGAAGTCATAAGTGACGGGAGTGAATGTCAAAGCCCAGAGACGACCCATTTTTGACAAGGCCGAAGACTTAGACAAACAGGCAAGATAACAAAGAAATGCGCCCGCAGGCAGGGGCAAAATGCAAAAGACATGCACAAAGCCAAACATAACTTATGATCATGCAAAGAAAGCTATAATGAAGCAATTATACACAATAAATGCAATAGTTTAAGCAAGCGAATATGAACCAAACTACTTTACATGCAGAAAGGATGTAAGAAAATTATGCAATTCTCACTGCGTTTCATGCGAAGTACATACAATGCCGTCTGGTTCGTCTGGTCGCGCCAGCTTCAAATGAACCGTACATACAATATCGTGCCTGTAAAAGAAAGAAACTCAATAGGTACAATATAGTTAGAAGCACATGTTCAACATTACATCAAGATGCAATTCCAATGCGAGATAAACGCGTGCATACACAATGCCGATGGAAACATGCATAGCAATGCAAGTGAAAAGTGCGCGACAACGCAAGTGAAGAATGCATAACAATGCAAGTGAAAAGTGCGTGACAACGCAAGCGAAAAGTGCATAACAATGCAACAAGTGGTGTTCATAACAATGCAACGAGTAGTGTGCATAACAATGCGAGAGAAATGAGCATAACAATGCACTTAAAGTGTGCATGACAATGCGAGAAAGGTGAGCAACTCCAAAAAGTACGTTCGAAACAAAATACTAAAAAAGGAGATACAAGCCTTAACATGAGCAATTTAACCGGAACCTCCGATTTACCTCTCAGAGGGGTCACAACATATTCAAAAAGGATACACCTTGCTCTTGACGAGTAACAATGAGCTACGCATCGAAGACTTGAATTGAAGTTCCCACAGGGACAATTTTGAGCCGAAAAGTGTACTTTCCTTGTACTTTCTCGAGAGCCGAGGACTCCAATCATCATCAAAATACATAGGGAGAACAATGGGGCCCTGAAGATCATCCAGGAGTGTGGCCGACCACCTACAAAGCTGGCCGACCAGTTGTTGACCACAAAAGTGGTCAGCTGACCAGAAAAATTGGCTAGCTGACCAGAAAAATTGGCTGGCCGACCAGTTTAGCAAATCAGGGACAGATTGGTCTTTTTAAGGCCGGATCTTTAAGTATACAACCCCAAATCACTTTTGCTCACAAACACAAGGCCGAAATCAACTTCTCTTCCTCCCTAGACCATTTTCTCGCTCAGATCTGCACTTTATACGCGTTTTCCAACGCCCCACGCGAAGTTGTTTCGCGAAAACTTTCGATTCTTTTCGCTTTGAACCGATTAGAATTCGTTCTCGGAGCTTTTTACTCCATTTTCACCACTTGAGGTAAGTTTCTCTCAAAGTTTAGCACCTTTTCTAGGGCGTTGACTTTTCTTAACTTTTTCTCTTCCCGAGAGTTGACTTTTGTTGACTTTTTGCAATTTTGGCTTATTTCGCCCATTTTGCATCTTTTTGCAGATTTCTTCAGATGGCCGACGATATTCCATATGGCGGAGGCTCCCTGAGAGTAGAGGATGAGCCAGATATCATACCGTTGCCACCGAAGATACGGCCATTCGACCTGGAGAGGTACCACCCGCAGGAGCACGTCTTACCTCCTAGCACCTTCCACCGCTTTACAGACTTCGCGTGCCGGGCGCCCGCAGACTTGCTGCTACGGGAGCCAGAGTTCCACTTATCTCATCGCGCACATGAGGTGCACACTTTCGCTTTTACACTTCCTGCAATGCATTTCGCATTGCTTGCACATTTCATGCTTTCGCTATGTACTTTATCTGCTCATTCTGAACACATTTACATACACAGTACTTCTGCTTACAGTATTTGGTTCATGTGGGCACACAGCTCTCAACATAACCCTTTGCTTACTTGGCACACAGCTCACGACATAGCATTCCATTCACTTGGCACACAACCCACACATAGCACAATGTTGACTTGGCACACAGCTTATTTTGGGCACACGGCTCATTTTGGGCACACAGCTCATTTTGGGCACACGGCTCATTTTGGGCACACAGCTCATAACACAGTATTCTGCTCAATCTGAACACACAGTTCATAATGCAGTGTTTGCTCAATCTGAACATACAGTTCATAACGCAGTTTTTTTGCTCAATCTGAACACACAGTTCATAACGCAGTTTTTTTTTTTTTTTTTGCTCAATCTGAACACACAGTTCATAACGCAGTTTTTGCTCAATCTGAACACGCAGTTTATAACGCAGTTTTTGCTTAATTTGAACACGCAGTTCATAACGCAGCTTTTGCTCAATCTGAACACGCAGTTCATAACGCAGTTTTCGGTTTAATTTGCACGCAGCTCATAACACAACACACTGTTCAATCTGAACACACAGTTCATAACACAGCATTCGGTTTAATTTGCACGCAGCTCATAACATAACACACTGTTCAATCTGAACACACAGTCCATGACACAGCATTCGGTTTATTTTGCACACAGCTCATAACATAGCACACTGTTCAGTCTGAACACACAGTTCATAACACAGCATTCGGTTTACTTTGCACGCAGCTTGTAACATAGTATACTGTTCAATCTGAACACACAGTTCATAACACAACATTCGGTTTACTTTGCACGCAGCTCATAACATAGCATACTATTCAATCTGAACACACAGTTCATAACACAGCATTCTGTTTACTTTGCACGTAGCTCATAACATAGCACACTGTTCAATCTGAACACACAGTTCATAACACAACATTTGGTTTACTTTGCACGCAGCTGATAACATAGCACACTGTTCAATCTGAACACACAGTTCATAACACAGCATTCGGTTTACTTTGCACGCAGCTCCTAACATAGCACATTGTTCAATCTGAACACACTGTTCATAACACAGTATTCGGTTTATTTGCAACTGATTATATCTATTCATTCTACTTGCAGGTATCTTCCCGTTTCACACGGGGTTATGGGTCGATCATTGCTAGGGAGTGGTATATGGAGCTCACAAATACTGTTCGACACATCGTTGATGAGGCGGGATTTGGCCCGTTTTGTGCGGGGTTATCGCGTCATCCTGCGAGCAGGACCCTTCTGGGCGCACTTGTAGAGAGATGGTGGGACACCACCAACTCTTTCTATTTCTCAGCCATCGGGGACATGACGATGACCTCGTATGACTTTTCCATACTGACGGGCCTCGATGTGGCGGGCCGGCCGATCCCATACGATGCTGATATGGGTGAGTGGGAGGCAGCTTGGATTTATCTACTCGGAGCTCGTCCACCGATCGACAGATCATTAGGCAGGGTCAGGTACACCTGGTTCTCCAAGCAGTACAGGGGGTCTACGCCCGAGACTTTTAAGGCCATACAGCAGTATGCCCGGGGGTTTTTGATGTTCCTCCTCGGGACCACTCTATTCTCCGACAGGGGAAACACAGTCGGGCTTTATCTGTTGAGTGCTTTAGTAGACCTATCACAGGTCCAGCACTTTGACTGGGGTGGCGCTGGCCTCGCTACCCTTTATTGCTACATGAGCGTGACCTCCCGCGAGTGGGGGACCATAGTAGGTGGCTACTGGCGAGCATGGGAGGTACCTTCTGCCCTGTTGACTTACATTTCTGCTTTTCATTATCTGTACACTGCACACGGCACACATTACATTCTATACCCTACATTCTGCACTCAGTATTCTGCATTTTCTGTATATTCTGTATTCTGACAGCCACTGTCTCGCCTTTCACAGCTGTTGGTTTATGCCTACTTCCCGACACTCGCCCTTGAGCTTGAGGTCGAGGCACCTCTCGAGATCCCTTATTCACGCAGATTTGAGGGTAAGTGCCGGTCCAGGCCCCCGGGAGACTCTGCCATACCTCAGGTAGTTCTTTGACACCGTACGGGCGACGGAGGTAAACCAAAACTCTCAGTTCTTCCGGCTTTCAGTTTTGATTCAACTTGCACATTTATGACATCTAATCAGTTTATGCACTTGCTATCCGCAGATTACTTGGCAGCCTTGGCTGGAGATGCCCGGATATTCTCGGTTCCAGTTCGCTGGGGCATGGGGCGGCTCCCGATACAGAGTTCTGTTTGAGGGACCAGTCGGCAGGGCCTGGTTTCTAGGGGATCGCTTCATGCGTCAGATGATGGGTAATGCCACCCACGATATTCCTTTACCACCTCCATTGGATATGTGGTCCACAGATGGCCTTACTCCCCGGGAGGTTGACGATCGTATGCTGGGTGTCGACGCAGTTCTTTTCCTGGAGGATGGGGAGTATGCGACATACCGCCATACATACTTGATGCCTCCACTGACAGGTGTCTATACTCCTACGATGAGGGCTGCTGGTATGCCATTATCGAGTCGAGCCCGGGCTACAGACGTCCCTTCGACTAGCAGGGGTGGTACATCGAGGGGTGGGGCTAGAGGAATGCCCTCCACTTGTCAGTATGCTGGGTGGCCAGATCTTTCGACCGAGCTGACGGGCTGGCAGTATGGGACATCGTATCAGATTCCACTGGAGCCTCCACTGCCGGATCATCGATATGTCAGCGACCCTGACTCACCACCGGTATGCTCCACAGTTTTCATTTATCACTTAGATATTTAGACATTCATTCATTCACTGATGACTTGAACTTGTATCTGCAGCCTCCCAGAGAGTATACAGAGGGGTTGCTCGGGGTGGTGGCCTCACTCGAGGGCATGGTCTTGCGGAGGGAGACGATGCTGTACGCCGCCGGCATTCCGGTACTTTTCAATTTCCTTGTATTTACCATACTTTTGATGACATACTGAAACTGAATATTTCACTGCATTGATTCATTGCATGTGTAGAGCACATCTGACACATCACATTCACATACTATATCTACATGCACACACTCCATGCATCATACTTGCATCTGCTATACATACTCTGGCTGATGTATTCAAACTGCCCTTTTTAGGTTCCACTGTCACGGCCCGGGCCATCCAGGCTGTCTCGAGCAGCTAAGAGAGGGGACTCGACTCGCAGCCGAGGAGGATGTAGAGCACCTGTCAGATATGACGAGGAGTCCAGCGAGGAGGAGGAGTCAGCATATCCTCAGTCAGAGACATCCGCAGGCAGGGATGATGACTCCGGTTCCGGTTCTGAGGACGGAGGTGGCGCCGAGGAGGATTCCGAGGACGGTGACTTCGATTCAGATAGGGGTGCTAGCGGTGGTGGTGCAGAGGCTGCTCAGCCGAAGAGGGTGAAGAGGGCCTCTCGGTCTTGAGCTTGATAGCACTGATGCAGATGTTCCTGCTTTATTTTTCTTTTTACATGTAGTTGTAGCACATTGTACAGCTTAGGCAATTTTTATTTTCCTTAAAACTTGTACCCTTTTGTAAAATGTTGTAAAAAGAAGCTATGATGGAATGAAAATGACTTTTTGTTCAAAAAGTGTTGTATTTGTATTCTAAGCATCGCATCGCATCGCATCATTTTGCACAAAAATGAGATTGAATGGAATTTGAACATCATGTATTGCCAAGTCAGGTAGTGAACCAACACAACAAACTAAACAACTCAACTCACTAAGAAACAACAGAACCTAGCAAGTTTACAACTCTATAAGCAATGAGCGACAACTCGATAAACAAAGAACAACAACTCGATAAACAAATGAGAAACAACTCAATAAACAAATGAGCAACAACTCGATAAACAAAACGTAACAACTCGATAAGCAAATGCATTTCGGGCTAAGCAAAGCAGTAGAACGTGCCCGAAATAGAGGTAACCTCGGACCTTCAGTACTCTCAGTACACAAGAAAGGTAGAGACTCCCTTTTGGAGACAAGAACGGGGTGGAGACCACTTTTTTGATCATGGCCGACCACCATAGGAGTCTGCCAACCAGTTTTTTGTCCTGTAGGCCAAACAAGTAGCTGGCTGACCAGAAAAAGTGGTCGGCCGACCACTTGGCTTGGGGACTTCCAGTTTTCTGACACTTGTCCTCCAAACAGTGCCTTATCCTTCATAAAGGTTCCAGCTTCGTGGTTCCTTCATTCTACCTCAGTTTTGCACCTAAAATAGAGGCATTTTTTGTCCAAAATCCCACAAATTGGATTGCTACCTTGGATGGCTCGGAAAAGGTGAATTTCCGGGGCTTCGGCATAAATGCACTATTCACACTGAGTCGCACCCCACTGTGTTTTCCGTTTCTTCATGCTGCGGCAAGGTTTTGGAATCCGGTAACACACGTCTTTAGCTTCGGCGGACAAGAGATATGTTCCACTTTTGAAGACCTCCAGACTTTGATGGAGTCGGAACGCGAGGAAGAGATTTTGCCGCAATTTCGCTTTGGCCACATCCAAGTCTTAGGACAGATGTGCGGGCTCACCATGCATGACGCTCGGTCTTTGATTCGCAATGGAGCATTGGACATCCCCAGCTTGGTTTATCGGTTTTCTGATGCCGGTGACCGCGGCGATCATCACTGGCAGGGTTTTCGGCGACATGCGCTTTGCTTGTGCATGCTGTCTCATTTCTTGTTCGCCTCAGGCTCCGGAGGGTCTAGCGTCCGTTTGATCGAAGTCGCCTAAGGCTTAAGAGAGGGCAAGAGCTGTATCGCCATGACACTAGCTGAGACATTGATGGGTTTAGATGCTTTTCATCGCCGAGAGGCGACTAGATTTGCGGGGAGTCCACTACTGCTGCAGATAATATTTCCCACCCTATCTCACATATATTTCTCACATCACTTGGCCCTCAGGCTCGGTTTTTCTCTCAAAACCCTTTTCCTTACTTTTCTCTCTACGTACACCTCTCTATTCTTTAATCTCTCATTTTTCATCCCTCCCCAGATATGGTTGATGGATAAATTGAAGATTGTGGACTCATGCCTAGCATATTTAGCTCGCGGCTATTTCTTTCGGCGACGTCTAGTCGATACCCTTGATGAGGGATGGTGGTACGAATGGATGTGCAGTCTATCCGCTGCCAGTATTGCTTGGTGCTACCCTTGGCTCAATCTGCTGGCGATGAGTTGCAGCATGTGTCGCTAGTCCGGGATTCAGTTGATTGGCCTGAGCCACTGTGTTTTTTATTTCCCGTTCTGATTCCGATGCCAGTTTGGACATGATCAGACTTGCCCGACAGAGGGGATAGAATACCTTGCTGCATTTCCGGTCCGAGGTGCACAGCTAGCTCGATATGTTGCAGCATGGAGGACGAGAGAGCTTCTGGCCCCCGCTCCCACTTTCAGTTGCACCCTCTCTGATGAGTGCATAGCTTGGCTTGATGAAGAGACGTAGGTTGGGCCTACTTTGGCATCAGAGGCTTCGACCAGCTCTGGGAGGGGACGCAGGAACACCTGACTATGCCCCGAATTTATTTGCTTTATCAGTACTTTCAAGTTTTCTTTATGAATGTAATAAAAAGCAACTTCAATTTGTATTCAAGAGCAGGAGAACTCTGTACTGAAATCAATGTAATTGAAGGTTGTGGGTACTGAAAATTTTTCATTTGGTCCAAAAATGGTCTAAGTCATAAAAAGATTAATTTGAGCAAAATCAACTTTTATCAAAACTTTTCAAAACCATTTTCGATATGGAACACAACTGGAGACACCCGAGATCTATCGTTGAGATGTACAACCCCGGATCCTTAGCAACTGGAAAGTTGCCCCTAGTCTGAACAGCACTACAGTGGAGATCACAACCGAGCTCTTGAATGCAGAATAGATGAAGATGACGAACAAGGTCACACGGACAAAGTTGATCGGGAAGTGTTTATGGCTGGACTTCAGAATGAAGTTGCCTATGTATCCCAAAGATGGGAATCAAGCCTTACATAGTTCGGCTCGGGTTCACTCGTGTATTAACACTCTCCTTTTGCGTTCTAACTTTTACCTAGGCTGCCCTTTTTGGGTTTTCAACCTTGCGAGCTCAATTTTTATTATTTCAAAATTTTCATGCTCTAACTTTTGCCTAGGTCGCCCTTTCGGGTTTTTGGCCTAGCGAGCCACTCAGGGATAATATTTCTTCAACTTGTCCATGTTGATCGGCTGGGAGAACTCTAGGCCATCTAGGTCCATCAGAATGACAGCTCCACCCGACCAGATAGACTTGATGATGTAAGAACCAGTCCAATTGGGTCTAAACTTGCCCCTAGGGTCGTGAATGGGAGCTCAGTTGTCTTTGAGCACTAAATCCCCTTCTTTCAAATTCCTGGACTTAACCTTCTTGTTGAAAGCCCTGGCAATTCTTCGTTGATAACCCTAAATGTGATACAGTGCTTTCAGCCTTCTTTCATCAAAGAGCATGAGTTCTTCGAACCAGCTTTGCTGCCAATCTGCCTCAGCTATCTGACATTCAGCCAATACTTGTAATGACGGAACCTCAACTTCGATAGGTAGAACAACCTCCATCCCATAAACCAAAGAATACGGAGTCGCCCCAGTAGAAGTTCGAATTGAAGTCCGGTAGCCCCACAGAGCAAATGGTAGCTTATCTGGCTAGTCCCGGTAGGTTTCCATCATCTTCTGCAGAATGCGCTTGATGTTCTTGTTGGCAGCCTCAACTGCTCTGTTGGTCTGCGGCCGATATGTAGATGACTTATGAAAAGCCACGTTGTACTTCTCCAACAAGTCGATCACCTCCTTCTTGAAGTGAGAGCCATTATCTGAAATGATCTCATTCGGGACCCCGTAGCGACAGATGATGTTGTTCCTGATGAACTTAGCAACATGTGATGCCTTCAATATCGCGTAAGACTGGGCCTCAACCCATTTCGTGAAGTAGTCTATCGCTACCAGAATGTACTCATACCCGTTGGACCCCTTTGGAGTGACAGCCCAAATCACATCAATCCCCCAGACTGAAAATGGCTATGTTGAAGTCATATTGTACAGCTTCAACGGCGGAATTTCATGCGGTTTGCATGGATCTGACATTTGTGGCATCGCCGGACAAAGCCAATACAATCCTCCTCCATGGTGGACCAGTAATAACCCTGTCTAAGGATCTTTCGGGCTAGCATCACCCCACTCATGTGCGCTCCACACTCTCCTCCATGGGTGGCCTCCATCAGGCGCTTGGACTCTTCAGCATCAATACACAGCTTATGCATTCCGAGATGACCCCTCTTGTACAGTTTACCCTCACAGACGATGAACTGAGCAGCCATTCTTCGAATTGCCCTCTTATTTTTGGCATTTGCCCCTAGTGGATACGCTTCCTTTTCCAAGAAGTTCTAGACATCGTAATACCAGGGATTCTCATCTTGTACCTTATCTATGGCAGCAATCAGCTCGTAGGCCAGCACGAACTTCTGTTCGATGATGATCAGACGCATCCGGACTTCGAAAGAGATGTCTATCATAGAAGATAGAGTTACTAGTGAATTAGCGAACCTATTGTTCTCTCTTAACAGATGGGCGAAATTCAGTTTCTCAAACCGAGGAATCAGCACGTCCAAGGTCTGGTGGTAGATTTTCATCTTTTCTTCTTTAACTTTTCAATCTCCTTTAGCTTGAGATACAACAAGGTTCGATTCCCCGATGAGGTCCAACAGTTTTGCCCCTAGTTCTAGGGCGGCTTCTAGTTCAGCAATACATGCCTCATACTCTGCCTCATTGTTCGACACTTTGAATCGGAGTTTGAATTCTAAAGGTATACGGGAATTATCGGGTGCTATCAGCAACACCCCTAGCCCATACCCGTATTGGTTTAACGCTTCGTCAAAGTACATCGTCCACGTCTCTTCTTCGACATGTAGAATGGCCTCGTCTGGGAACAGGTACTCAACTGCTTCATCCTCTTCAACTGGGTGATCGGCTAGGAACTCCGCTATCACTCTCCCTTTCACTGACTTGCGCGTCACGTACTTCAGATCAAATTTGGAAAGCAGAAGCAACCAACGGGCTAGCCTATCCGTAAGTGCCAGTTTCTCGAAGAGATATTTGATGGGATCTAATCTTGAAACCAGTATTACGGAGTGAGCTAACAAGTAGTGCCGCAACTTCCTAGTAGCCCACACCAAGGCCAAACAAGCCTTCTCCAGCGGAGTGTAGCGGGTCTCGTACTCCTGCATTTTCTTGCTTAGGTAGTAGACAGCCTTCTCCACTTTGTCCTCAGACTCTTGTGCAAGCATGCAACCCATTGTAGTTTCAGACACTAAAAGGTACAGAATCAACGGTTTCCCCAGCTCAGGTGGTGACAACATAGGTGGGTTCTGTAAATATTACTTGATCTGTTCGAAAGCAGCTTGGCATCGGCCGTCCCATTGGAACTTCTTCCCTTTCTTCAAGAGACCAAAGAGTGGTTTACAAGTCAAGGTTAATTTTGCAATAAACCGTCTAATGAATTGCACTTTACCCAGAAAGCCTCGCACCTCCTTTTCAGTCATCGGTGGTGGAATTTCTAAGATGGCCTTGATTTTAGAAGGATTGACCTCGATACCACTCTGTGTGATCAGGAACCCCAACATTTTTCCTGCTGTAACACCAAACGTACACTTCTGAGGATTCAGTCGCAGCCGATACTCTCTGATCCTTTAGAAGAATTTCTGCAAGGCGGTATAGTGGCCCTCTCTTTCCTTGGACTTGACAATCATGTCGTCCACGTACACCTCAACCTCTTTATGGATTATGTCATGCAAAGTTGTGGTCGCAGCCCGTTGATATGTAGCTCCAGCGTTTTTCAGCCCAAACGACATTACCTTATAACAATAGGTTTCCCACGGGGTGGTACAAACGGTCTTCTCCCGGTCTTCGGGTGCCATCAATATCTAATTGTAGCCAGAAAACCCATCCGTGAACGAGAGCAACGCATGCCCCGCAGTAAAATCCACTAACTCGTCGATATGCGGCAGAGGAAAGTCGTCCTTCGGACTGGCTTTGTTCAAATCCCTGAAATCCACACATACCCGAATTCTGCCGTCCTTCTTCGGCACTGGAACTATATTGGCCAACCAAGTTGGGTATTTAGATACCAGCAGGAACCCTACATCAATTTGCTTGGTGACCTCTTCCTTGATCTTGAGAGCCCAGTTCGGGCGGATCCTTCTGAGCTTCTACTTAACAGGTCGGGCCTCTAGGTCAAGAGGGATCCTGTTCTGTACAATCTCAGGATTGATTCCAGGCATGTCTTCGTAGGACCATGCGAAAACGTCTTTGAAATCTTTTAATAAAGCGACTAAGCGCTCGCGCTCCTCCGAAGACAACGTGGACCCAATCTGGACCAGCTGCGGGTCCTTCTCAGTACCAACATTAATTTTGGTGATTTCATCAACTAACGGTTTTACAAACCTCTCCTGCTCTTGATCAAGCAAATATTTCAAAACCAAAGGAATTTCTTCCTCGTCATTTTCATCGAAATTTTGAAAGTCCTGATTAATGCAATAAATTAAGGGCATAGAAAAGTACTCGGAAGCCACAGCCACACAATTCTCATTAAGCACTTCCAAATCGCTTGATTCCTCTGTTACAATAGACTCAAAGGAAAAAGAAAAAGACGACCTAGATAGGACTGTAGCATCCGGGTTGTCACCTCTAAGAATACCGGACTCAGACTCAGACGAGCTGGAACCTGATTCCGACTCCATAGACTCAGTGGAATCAGGTTCCGGCTCACTACCTGACCCAGTGCTGCTCGACAAGAATCCCTCTTCTTATTGCCAAACGAGGGAGGGTGCGATGGATACGTCCAGAATGTTTGAAGATGGGCTCGCAGCCGTTCCATTCCCGATCATGGACATTGAAAAGTTATCCCCCGAGCACTCATGTACGATCAGAGGATCTGAAAGTAGACAAGGCAGTGCTACCCCCATTTCAAACTCTACATTCTCAGAATCCTCCTCCTTGCACTGTTCAACCTCAGTTGGCGGGTCTGTCTGCTCTTTGGCAACATCATCCCCAGACAATTGCAAGTTAAAGAATATCTCGAATCCCGGCAACCGCCGCCTCTCTGCATTCAACCATGGCTTTGGGAAGCCACAGAATGGAAAGTCCTCCCCCTTCCGGACAAAGCGTCCGTTCAGGGTACCCTGGATAGGTCGATTGTAGACGTGCTCCCGGGAACTCTCCAATATCCGCTCTTCTTGCAAAGGTGCGAATCTCGTTTTGTTCTGAGCTCTTATAGTTCAGACTCAATGTCACGGTTTTGAATCTGATCTTGCAAAGTGCAATGCAAGATCGATAAATCACCAAAGAGTCCAAATCCGGTAAATCGTTTTGGAAAACTGATTTTTAAGAAAGAAGTGCCAAACATGGACTGCTTTGCTAGATACAGAATCGGCACCTAAATATTTTATTTTGGGGCATTTAGGAAACCCTGACTCGTGCCTAAGGCCACGTGTCCATCATCACCAAAGTTGCCTCGGCTCGGGAACTTGGGTACGATTGAGGAAGGTCATCTATGAGCACCCCCGCTCGCCCGATCAAAGATTGGCATGTACTAAACATGATATCTTGTTTTTGAAAACACATGTGTTCTTATTTCGGTTATTAGCTAGTATTACTGAGTGATGCGCACAACACACAAGTATAGACTAGATCGCCTAATTTGGAACAAAGCATCGCATATTTGTTGTTTGAAAAACGGTTTGAAGTTTGCTACTCGTAAGTAGGCTAAAATACAGATTTGATGAATTGTTCCAATTCAAGTAATCCAGCCTTCACCCACAGGCATTCAGGTAGTTTATATCACATAAGCAAATAGCCTCATGGCAACAATAACACACATGCAAGATGGTAAAGCATAAACACTTACAGTGTACTCCGAGCCAAAACAGAGAACTAGTTAGAAATCAATGCATGATCCTAGTTCATGTTAAGATGACTAATGCAACACATGCAAAATGCAACTAGAAATAGGCTCGACTATTCTAAAATGGCATATGAGATGTAACTTGATAACATGCTGTTGAACACGTATTCAAGTAATGTATTGAAAGTACAATGTGGTTAGTATGATGCGCCAAGCTTGGTGCATGCAGAGCACAAAATACATGTTCAAGGGTGCATGCATGTTTGCATCATGGTGGGAGAAGGTCTAGAGCATGAAAACAATGCAATGGTGTGGTGGCCAACCAGAAAATGTGGCCCAAAGACCAAGGAGACCAGTTGGCCGACCAGAAAACTGGCTGGCGGGAAGAAAAGTGGTCTTCAAGGGGAAGAACTGGTCTCCCACCGTTGCACCACCTTTCAAACAAGAAAACAAGGTTTATACCAAAAACAAACCAAAAGGGATACAAGACGAAAGTTCGGGAGTCAAGGCGCACGGCCGGGAGACTTGAAAACAAGTCTACGGGCATTAAAAGTGGTCTCCCAAACCACAGTGTCCCTCTAGGCAGAGGCAACAAGGTGTGGTTTGAAAACCAAGCCAAACGGAGAACATTAAGCGGTCCCGAGACAAGGCACGCGGCCGAAGGCTCCGAAAACTGGGAACTAGTCTCCAAGCGGGAAAAGTGGTCTACAACCACAAAAAAGTGGTCTATGACCACAAAGAGATGGTCTACAAGACCTCTCCCTCACTCTAGGGAAGAGAAAACAAGATTCGGTCCACAAACCGAGCCAAAGCACAAAAAGTTCAGAGGCCCGGAGGCAAGGCTCTCAGTCAAAACTCCAGAAACTCGAAACTAGCACAAACATGCACTATCACCGAGCGCTCAATCGATGACGTCTGAGTCTTAAGGTCGGTCAAAAATGGGGTGTCTACAAGGGCCAACTGTTGTAATAAGCGTGCGTGTGTGCGATGCATGTCTTCCAACCACCATTTCTTTCTCCCTTTTGCTTAACCACTTACGATGGTTAGTTTTAGGGGCATATTTCGATTAGCATACTTCTGCTTCGCATGTGTGCATCCATTCATTTGTCTTGCATGCACCGGGCTTGGCGCATCATACTAATTGCATTGTATTTCAATACATTTACTTGAATACGTGTTCAACAGCATGTTATCAAGTTGCATTCACATGACATCTTAGAATAGCCGAGCCTATTTCTAGTTGTATTTTGCATGTGTTGCATTAGCCATCTTAACATGAACTAAGATCATGCATGATTTCTAACTAGTTCTCTGTTTTGGCTCAGAGTACACTGTAAGTGTTTATGCTTTACCATCTTGCATGAATGTGAGTGTTGCCATGATAGCATGCTTGCCATGAGGCTAACTGCTTAAGTGTTTAATTGCACGAATGCCTGTGGATGAAGGTTTGATTGCTTGAATTGGAACAATTCATCGAAATGTGAGTTTCAAGCCCACTTGAGGTGGCAAAATCATGTTTTCTAAGCCTACTCGAGGGTGGCAAATCCACGTCTTAGCCTACTTGCGAGTAGCACCTTTAAACCATTTTCAAACAAACAAACATGAGATGTTTTGTTCCAATTTAGGGGATTTAGTCTGTACTTGTATGCTGTGCACATCACGTAGTAATGATAGATTAATAAACTGGAATAAGAACACATTTTCTGTCAAAAACAAAATATCATGTTAGTAAAGGCCGATCTTTAGATCGGGCGAGTGGGGGTGCTCATTGCATGACCTTCCCCTCTCGTACCCAAGTTCCCGAGCTGAGGCAACTTTGGTGATGACGGACACGTGGCCTTAGGCACGAGTCAGTGTTTCCTAAATTTCCCAAAATAAAACATTTAGGTGGCGACTCCGTATCTGGCAAAGCAGTCCATGTTTGGCATTTCTTTAAAAAATCAGTTTTCCAAAACGATTTGTTGGATTTGGACTCTTTGGTGATTTATCAGTCTTGCATTGCACTTTGCGAGATTAGATTCAGAACCATGACATTGAGTTCGAACTGTAGTAGCTTAAGGACAAAACGATTTTGAGCCATCGCGCGCAGAGCCGTGACGTTCGGGCACGTCTACAATGTGCTGCGACGGCTTCATTACTGACTCAAAAACTTTTACTGACCCCAGTACTATCATCCCACACCATGCCGTCGAAACGCCGCCGCAAAAACTTTTTACGACGACAATTATACGTTTTGCGACAGCACTCTGCCGACTCAAAAAGTATGTTCTCTAGTAGTTAAATGTGATAACAAAAATTAACACACTAACTACAAATGTCATTTACTCAAGTCAGTCAATAGTTACATTTTCCCCAACATTGAATGTATTGTAATACTTTGTAACACACGAACTAACACACTACCTATTACAAATGTCATAGCAAAAATTACAAAATATCATAAAAAAATCACAAAATATTATAAGTTCACTATTCATTACTTTAGGGTACACGCCGTAAATTTACTATTCGTAACTTTACCACAAAATACCATAACACACATTATAAATATTCATAACTTTCTTACTATGTGTACCTTTTTAGGGATGCACATTGTAGATTTCTCAATTTTAATTTTTTTTTCCCACTTTTTCTATTTTGTTTCGTTTTGTTTTTGTTAGGTTATTTTATACTAGCTATCAATCTTAATCTATACCATTATATAAAGTTAAGGCTAAGCATTTGCTTATTCTCCTTATGCCACATGTCTCTCATTTATTTATTTAAAACAAAAAAGAATGGCAATAGAGTTGAGTCCGGATCCTCTGCTGTGTTTTTCTGCAGCGTTCCCTGCCATGGTTCAAAACGACATCATTTTGAGGGTTTCTCTTTTTTTCTTTTTTCTTTTTCTCTCCCTTTTTCCTTTTCCATTTTTGTTGAGAGCTGAGAACCTAACTCATACACCACGACAATGGCGATGAAACAAGGCCACAGAGAATAAAAAAAAAAAATCATTTGAAAGTAAGAAAAAGACTCATGAGGCCATGAATCTGGATCAACATCAACGAACGAATGAACGAGGAACAGTGACAACCAACGAAGGACGAATGGCGACAATCAGTGAAGGACGAATGGCAACTTGAAGATGTTCTGCTTCTTTCTATTTTATGTATATATATGTATGTATGTATATATTACATGTATGTATATATTTCTGATTTCTTTGGTTTTATATAATTTTGGGTGATTTGTGAGATGGGTTTACGAAATTTTGGTGTTTCAAGTGTTGAAATTGAAATTATGAGATCTAAAATAATCTCCCACTTTTACATTGGTCTTCTCTACTCACCTCTGATTTCGACATTGGATCCTAATTCCTATCCCTCCGTTCTTTTCCTTTCTCTCTGTCTCTCTACAACTTTCTCTCTCTGTATATTATACGAAAGCTCTACTGTTGTAATACATAGTTCATCTTCAAAGCAAGGAGAGAGTGAAAGGGAGAGAATAAAACCCTTTTCTCCTTAGTGCTGTATAGTGCTTTCTTGTGTTTGAAAAAGGTTGATTATCTTTCAATCTTCTTGTTCATCTTTGGAGCTTTAGAAAACCCAAGAAATCTTTTTTTTTTAACAAAAAACCCAAGAAATCAAACACATGAGACATCAAACCCAAGACGAAATCAAACACAAAGGTTTGCCGACTCACCAATTGATGTCGCCTCGCCGCCTTGAACCTCCTTCATTTTGCCTTCGCCTCTACCTCTCTTTGTTCGTCTCTTCTCTGTTTTGAGGATTAGGGTTCTTAGCAAATGAGAGAGACAGCAAGAGAGAGGAAAGGGAAAAAAAACAAAAAAGAGTCCAAAACAACGTCGCTTTAGACCGCCACAGGAAGCGCCATAAGAAACCACGGCAGACGATTTGGACTCGATAAAGTTAGCTGGTATAACGATTTAGATGGAGAAGGTTCCTCTTTCACTACGGCCTTTGATCCTTAGTGATGCATTGGTTGGTTCTTAGTTCTATCATACTTTGGCTATCTAAAAAAACAAAAAAAGTTGAATAGAAAAGTACACCAGGCTTGACACCAAGACCTGCGGTCTAAAAAAGAAAACTCTTACTACTTAAGCAGCATAGATATGATAATTTTCTTTTTATTTACTTGAATATGTATTTATGAAGGGGCATTTATTCATAAATCTCTCTTCACATACTTGTGTCCCAATTAATCCAAATTATTTTTTATGTTTTAATAAATCCTATGGGTGACATAATTATTAAAATATCCCTAATAATAATCATAGTATAAATGTTCCGCAATGTAAACATTGACCCTGTAAAATATGTTCACATTACTAAGTTGCTAAGTGTTCAAAAAATATTTGTAAGGGTAAAATTATTCATAAAATACCTTAAATATGATAATTAGAATTTGGTAGATCAGATATCCAAACAATATAACTTAATGACATATAATAATATATTATCAACTAATTAGATACAGTTACAAGTACGGATTTCCTAAAAAATCTCTTATTTATAAAAAATAAATAATTAAAATGCAACGTGCATGCACACAATCACACGCGTGCATACAACGGACATACATGGTTCCCATCCACCAATGTAGTAAGGTAGTTATTCATTGAATGTAGGGTTCGCTTGCCATCACCATATGCAAGCTTATTGTTGGTTGATGATACCACATCATGGGTAACATAGTGATGGTATGGATCATAGAAGGGAAATGGGATAGGGGGGTGTGGGGAGTGGAATGTTCACGGTTCCTTCCAACATCAAGATGACATTCTTGATGGAAGGGCGCAGACCAGGATCATCTTGAATACACCATAATCCCACTTTCACCATTCTTTCCAATGTCTTCAAGTCTACCCTCATTTCTTCATCCCCAACAACCAGCTTATGCAACTCTCCTCCCACAAAACACTTGTATACCCATGTACAAAGAAACATCTCATCTTCATTGGACACATTAATCTCTATGTTCCTCCTGCAAGAAATAACCTCCAACAACACTACTCCAAAACTGTATATGTCTGCTTTTACCGATATCAAGTCTTGTTTTCGATGCTGTTGTTGCTGCTGCTGCTGCCACTCCGGTGCCAAGTAAGACGATCCTGGGTCCGCAGTTTCTCCTCCGCTGGATCGTCTTGTAAAGTTTTTCATATGATTTCGCAGTAAAAGCTTCGCTAAACCGAAATCAGAGATCTTCGCAGTCCAAGAATCATCCATGAGTATGTTTTGAGGCTTTATACCGCAGTGAACAATACAAGCTTCACATTCTTCATGTAGATAGAGAATCCCTCTAGCAATATCAAGAACAATCTTCACTCTCTCTTTCCAACTGGGACGTCGACTCTGATCTGCCTTGAACAAAACATCTGCAAGTGAGCCATTATTCATGTACTCATAAACAAGAAGCTTCCTCTTGCCCTCCACGCAAAAACCAAGTAATCGAACCAAGTTCCTGTGATGTGTTTTCCCGATTGCAGTCACCTCTGTTTGGAACTGGAACTCCCTGTCTCCTGCTTCATCCACAACATTCTCTAGTCTCTTCACAGCAACAATATTTTTGTTTCCTCCTCCAGATAATAAAGCCCCTTTATAAACTGTTCCAAAAGAACCCTTACCCAACTCTTCCGTGAAACCTTGTGTCGCTTTTTCCAACTCGTTGTAAGAAAATGATCGTAAACTGAACTCTTCAGTAGTCAGGCCTAATTTTGCATTGTCCGATAGCTTTTTATACTTGTGAACTCGATGCCTGTACAGGAAGAAGCTCGATATTGCTATGACTATACAGAGGCAAGCAAGGGAACCCAAACTTGCAGCAAGAATTGAAATCAAATGTCCTTTCATTTCAGTCACAGCTATTGGACCAGATGGACTAGCCGGCGCTAATTGATCAGTACTTGTAGCAGCAACTGTTCTAATCTTGACAAAAGCTGTAACCGAATCGCTCAAATTTCTTATTCCATATCTCAGTGGAAGCTTATGTTTGTTGCATTTTCCACTAAAATACAGTGCTGCCCTGCAAAAACAATCTTCCAGGCAAGATTTCTTACAATCTTCCTTCTTCATTGGTACAACAGAATAAGCATAGTCTCCCCACCTTGAATTCTCCAAAGTAGCAACGTCCATTAACCCAAAACTTTCTTTGCTCAAGCAACGTTGTTCAGTGAAATTCATGAAACAACCCATGAATTTTTTACTGGGGTCAACAGGAGCAAAACCAGGAAAACAGGAACATTCAGCTTCAGGGCTGTTGACTTGGCAGTAACTGTTAAATCCGCAGAAACCTTTGACTTTGCACTGATCCTGCAACGCAGACCACTCAGTCGACACGATTGAGCGCGTATTGCTCCCAAATCTGTGTGAATACAACCTAAAAATCCCATCATAATCAAGCGTTGCACGGTAAATTATTGCAGCTACAGTATCATTATTCCCCCCTACAGGGGAGGAGGCAGAGGCCGCGCCATTTGCCAAAATGAGGAGTGGTGTATTGGAGTTAGGTACTGCATCTATGTACAGAAGACCACTAGAATTGAGAATCAAATTGTAGTAGTCATTCACTCCTGGAAGTTGACTTAAAGCTTGCCAGTAAGCATATTCAGGGTCGGATTGGTTTACTGGGAAGTTAACAAGATTTCCATCACTCTGCATTACAATACAATAACGGCCACTCGAGTGGTCTGAGGAACTTGACACACTGGAAACTAGTCGGTGACCATGGAAGAGAGTTTGACCTCCTAATATGGTGTCAGTTGGGAAATCAAAGCTTTCCCAGATAACAGAAGATTTACTTGAGATCACGAAATTGCCAGAGTCGAGCAGAGAAGCAGAGACAACAATAGCGTTAGCAGCGATATCAGCAATAGGTAGATCTATGCCTTGATCGGTGTGGACAAGATTGAGCCTACCGTCTGTGGTGAACTCAATTGTTGAATTTGAGGACACGAGCGGGTGATCTCGATTTGCAGTCCAGACAACAGTGTTGTTGTTTTGGTGGCCAACTATCCAAATTCCTACTGCAAATCCATTCTTTTCTGGGTAGAAACCAAATGCGAAAAGGCCTGATGCTGATAGCCATGAATTGTTTTTGCTGTTTGGGGACAGAGAAGAACCCAAACTTATTGTTTTGGGGGGCTTTTTTTGAGCTTCTATGGTGGTTGCAAAGAGGATAAAAAACATCAATAACACAACAAGAATAGAAGCCATGAGAGAGAGAGAGAGAGAGAGAGAGAGAGAGAGAGTAGTTTGTTGTTAGTTTTAGAAGAAACACTTGTAATAACACATGCTGCTCTTTTCACAAACGAAAAACACAAGAAACAAACAGTGATCAAGAAAATTTGAGAAAATAAGGGTTTGAATTATCTCATGTTCACATATAGCATCTCCAACGGTAGTAGGCATTTTACCTATCTAAATATTACTATAAAGTATATATTTTATTTTGCCTATCAACTGTTTTATGTTTTTACTCCAACCATGCTCTTTATTTTAGCTATTTATTCAAATACTATTAATTTTAGAGAATGTCACGTCAACAACAAAGATGGAGGGAAATGATCCTAATGATTGAATACATTTTGCCTAGCGTTGAAGGCTAGCTACATGTAGCTAGTGAATATGTGTTGAGCCAAAATGCTTAATCATATACCCAGTGCATTGGAATTGAAAAAAGTGAATCACACTAACTAACAAGTATTATATGCTTAGTGTATTGGAGATATGAGAAAATTTGAGGAGTCCGTCCAGGCCAGCACGGTTCCGTTTTAATGATTTAAATGATTCATTTTGTAAAATCCTTAATATATATCACAAATGAAAAAAAAAAAAAAATTAGTTCGATCCGATAATCGTAACATTTTTATTTTGTTTTATTTGTTTTTAAAAAAATAGATGACAAATACATTTTTTAAAAGTAAACCATTCATTTTTTAAAAACAACCATGATAAAATAAAAAAGTTATCATATCAATATAAATTCTTCCATAAATGATATATATTAAGGACCCTACAAAATAAACAATTTAAATCATTAAAATGGGACCCGTGGTGGGCTCTATGGGATCCCAAGTTCTTTCAAGTTGAGATATGAACATGAGAGAAAATCAACCCATATAATAATATCATCTAAAAAAATGATATATATATCTATATAATAAAATAGGAGAGTTTTTGAAAATGTATCAAAATGTCTTAGAGATACATTTTGTTTCAGGGATTGAGATTAATTCCAAAATTCATCCTAGGATTAAGATTTCTTTAATTCACACTCATCACCTTCTTTTCTCCCTTTTGTTCACTCATGCATTCTCTCTCTCTCTCTCTCTCTCTCTCTCTCCGTCCACCTCCCTCTCTCTTTCTTTTTTATTTTTCTATTTTCCCCCTTTTTTTTTATTTTCCTCCCTATTTCTTTATTTATTTTTTTTTTTCTTTTTGTTCACTTATTTTATTTACACCGTGCTTTTAGGCATATGCATACACTAATATATATATATATATATATAGACTCACTTTCTAAACTTAATAATGTGTTGCTGATTAGAAAATACATTTATCGAGCGATAGAGTTGTTTTAGATATTTTAATAAATTACCACATCATTACATTTGAAAAACAAGTCTAATTTTTACTATTAAATAATATTTTGATGAAAAATCCGTTAAGCTTCCATCAAAAGATGTATCACAAATTATTGTAACATATAATATCTTCAATAACAAATTATGATAAAACTATTAGAAGTTTGCGGAATATTTCTCAGAAAAATATATAACACTTTTAAGGGGTGCATGTAGTAGAGTTTTTCAATTTACATGCAGATAGATATATGTGGTGATTTCAAAGGGTAATAATGTTTTACAATATAATAAATTATATAAAAAGACAAAAAAAAATAAAAAAATGCTTGAGACATATAATTTATCACTACTAAAAATCACTCCTAATGATGTGTTTGAAAGATATAAAATTTTGATTTATCAAACATTTCATTATGTAGAGTCTAATCTTAATGTCACATCATTAAAAGTCATTTAGGCGTGTGATAAATTAAGTGGATGAATCATTGTTGAAAAAATAATTTACTCATTCACAGGACATCTATCATATTATTGTAATGTGTCTTATTAAGATTTTTAAAATTTTATATTGTATATCACATTAGTTAATATCTTAGTTATTAAAAGTGTCATTATTGTATTTTTAACAACGAAATTGGATATTTAGTATTAAATTACTATCATTTTTAGGTCAATTTTTTTGTTTCAAAAAATAAACCTTTTGACATGAAATTATTTTGTTTCTACCAATGTGTTTAGATTATGAATTTAAGTAAGTATTTGAAAAAGAAAAGAAAAAGAGAAAATGTTGGTAAATGTGAATAAAATATAGTTACATTTCACACATTTTTTTTTTGGCTTTCCAAATCTCTATCCAAATTCATAATTCAAATAGAACCTAAAAGTGCATTTTTTTAAAAAAAAAAAAAAGGAACTTAAAAGTATATTTATTAGTGACATTTTCGATGAAAATACTTATGCAATTAACACTCCGTTTGATTGGGCAAAAAAAAATTTCTGAATTTTTTTTTGTATTTTCTAGTGTTTGACATAATAAAAAACAAAATTCATCGGACAATATTTTTCATGGTTAACGAAAAATAAGCTATTTAGGTAGAATACATTATCTACTTTTAAAATGCGAAAAATATTTTTTTGACTAAATCAATGTCACCACACTACCACCATCACTCTCACTTCCACCATCACCATGGCCACCGCCATTATCACTATCGCCATCACCCCACCATCGTCTTCCCCTTTGTCTCACCACCATCCCCACTAAATATAAAAAAAATATTTTCTAAAAACGTTTTCTTAAAAAAAAAAAAAAAAAAAATTGCGCAAACAAATGGAGGTGAGAATCAATCTTGGTGAATTAATTTCTACCAAAGCATGCACATGTTTTGATTAAAAAGTAATACCTATGTTTGCGGTTGGCTTTGAAGGAGGACTTGATATTTTTATTTTTATTTTTTATTTTTGGTCAATGAGAGGGTAATTTATGTAGATAAATTAAGCCGAGCTAGATTAAGTGGTTGGTTTGCACGCATTAAGCCTTGTAGCGGGCCGAGATAACAACAGTGGGTAACCTAGTTTTGGGCCGAACTTGTTGTAGGCTGGTCAAAGGTGGTAACAGGATCGTGAACTTGGTTACCCATATAGTCCACGAATGAACTGGAGTGATTTTCTTCAAGAGGGCCGAGCTGTACATAGCCCGGTAGAACAGTGTGTGGCTGTTGGTGAGGTTCAGACCAAGGTAGCTCGGTTTGGCACCGACAGCCGAACAGGGTGTTCTTAGGATAAGCATTATCTTCAGGAGTGTGATTCCTAAGTTGACTCTGCTAAGGAGAGTTAGAGTCATACTAAGACTGTGCCACGCAGAATCTATAAAAGCTCATGATAGAACCCTTTTCCAGGTATTGTAATTCTTTCTCTTGAATACACAGAGTTTTTGTGTCTATTGTCTACTTGCTAACTTAGGCATTGGAGAGGTTTCCGGCACACACCCATCGGCTAGCTCACGTTTGTGTTTTCAGGTGATAATACGATGATATTTGGAAGAGCGCAAACTTAGTCAACAGGATTATATGAGAGAGATTATTTTGTGCTCGTATAATTGGCGCCGTCTGTGGGAAATCATCACAGAGAACAAACCTTTTGATTGAGTTTTTTTCAACTGATTTCAATGGCACACAATGAAGACTTGCCTCCATCTGGAGGGGAACAGAAGGCGCGAGGATTTGCCCCTTGTTTTGCCCATGGTAGACTTAGACCCTCAGCGACGGAACCCTCGTAGGAGGCAAGGGAGAAACGAGGCTTGAGTCCTCAACACTTTCAAAGCCTGGAGGGACAAAGGAGGAGGACGGAAATTATGTGGTTTCAGTCAATATTACTTAGACTGAAAGATGAAATAAATAATTAAATAAGATAAAAAATAATATGTTCCTAGTGCAAGAGCATTCTGTAACACACAGGCTACACTTGCACCAAATGTGTTTCGCAACAGAGCAGCTTGTGGGTATGAGGTCGCAAAGGGGAATGGCTAAGGGGTTATGGTGGTTGTAGTTGAGGTTGCACTTGTACCTCAACATGTTACATTTGCACCAAGCACAAGTGGCACTTATAGCCGAGGTTGTATGTTTGGTGTCACTGCAGTGACTAAATTTTGGGTGAGGAAGAAAGGGCTAGGAGTGGCAGGAGAGGAATGAAGAGCGGTGGGAAGAGTTGCGGTGGTGGTTGTCATGGTAGGGAAGTAGTTAGGGATGATACAAGAGGGTGGCAGTGGTGGTAGGGATAGTGGGCAAGGGTGGCAAAAGTGTTAGGAGTGGTCGGAGAGGACATGGTAGTGGTGGTCAGCCATTAGAGTTGCAGAGAGAGGAAGAAAAGAGAGAAACAGTAAAGAAAGAGACAATTTGGTAGATTCAAGGAAAATGAAGGGGCCTTTTAGTCCAATTTTTTAAAAAGTAATCAAGATTTCACATTTGTGGGTAATTCTATTTATACAACAAAAGAACTCATTACACTCAATTTTTCAAAACAAAATAATATATATATATATATATATATATATATTTATTATTACACTTTTACCCATCTCTAAAATTACCAAGAAAACCCTCAAAACTCCAATTTCTCACCATACCCACCTTTTCCCATCATCACTATCGATCACCATCACTGCAACTTTTACCAGCGACCCACCCTCCCATTGCCGGCAAGTCTCTCTACCATTTTCGCCACCTTTGGCGCCAAACCTCACCGACAATTCCCCTCCCCAACCTCCTTGTCCTAGCAGTAACCTCCACCGTCGCCCTTCGCTATCCCCTTTCTTCTCCTTTCTCACGTTGTCTCTCGCCGTTACCCTCTACCCCATCCCGACCCAGCCATGCTCCTCACTCCTCTCTTTCGTCATGATTCTCAACTCCACACCACTCCAACATCGCAAAAGCACATGCGCGCGCGCGCGCCAGAGAGAGAGAGAGAGAGAGAGAGAGAGAGAGATCAATCTAAGAAGAAGAAGAAGAAAAAGAAAAAAAAAAAAAAAGAGGGTTGCATTGGTCGGATATGGCAGAGAGGATGGTCGTCGGTGGGCAATGTGCTAGGAGTTGGCTATTAGAACTCGTGATAGTGGTGCTAGAGGTGGTGGTTAAGATATGAGCTAGTTTTTGGGTTTGGGAAGATAAGGGTAGGTTTGGTATTATTGAAAATGCAATGAGAAATTAATATTTCAAATTCGTATGCAAGGTGCAAAAAGAAAAATGGTGTAAGGAGTTAATTTGGTGGTGCAAGTAGAATTATCCACATTTTTACAAAAAAAAAAAAAAATTCAACCTTTTATGTCCTTGGCAATTATTTTTTATTCCTTAGTTTTTTATTAGAACAATGATTGAGACTCCCACCTCCACAAATTTGGACAACTCATGATGTGGACCCAACATATACATGAAGGGTCAAGATCACTTTGGGGGTGTAGGGGTCATCCCCAAAGGGGGTCCCAAACATTTTCCTTTTTGTTATTTGTATGTGTTACTATTTGTTTGTAATTTTCCCTTTCATTAAAGATAACTTTCTATACAAATTTGGTTTACTTTTTGTTACGAGTATTCGTTACAACTATGAAATAAAGAGGATCTCAATCCATAAAAGGTAATTTAGATATTTTTGTACTTTATTTATTTTGAGAATATTCTTGCAATTAAGTCCACGACGAAATTTCTAACCCAATTCTTCAATATAAGCTCAAACAACCTATTTCTTCAATGTAATTTCTTTTTTTTTTACTATGTGGAGATACATTTGGGTTGGTTTTCATTTGTGGCTGGCTTTAGGGCAAATCTCAAATAAGTTGGATATATATTTAGAAAATAATAATAATAATTTTTATAATGTGTAATTTTGTCTTGCGTTTGGTGCCAATAGCGGCTCCAGAAATATTGGTTAGGGTATTCTAAAATTAAAATATATCTATAATTCACTTTCAATTTTTTTTTTAATTTAAACTTTTTAAATCACAAATGAAGAAGAATTTGAATATATTTATACTTTTTTCAACAAAAATAAATAAATACATAGAGTTTTACAATTGTTCTCGAAAAGTCACACAATTCATATGCTCTCGTTTGGGATGAACTAATTTAACTTAACCTTTTGGCTATTTTAGCTTAACTAAAAAAGTTGCATTTGGAATAAATTTTAACTTTTTTGTAGTTGATTTGATGGTTGTGAGAGAAAAAGTGAAATAATTATGGTTTGAATGTGACATTTTGGGTTATTTTGGGAAATAGGTTAAAAGCTTTTTTTTTTTTTTTTTGACTTTTTTTGAAAAAACATATAAAAAAGTAAAGAGGTGATGTGACCCAAAAGAGATTAAAAGTTAAAAAGACTTTTGGTCATGGGATCTGCAATCAATCCTATGCCCTCGACGTGTTTTGAAAACACCTTTACAGAAAGACCTTTGGTCATGGGATCTGCAATCATCATATCGGTACTAATATGCTCAATGCTGACTTCTTGCTTCTTAACACGGTCTCGAATAGCAAGATACTTTATGTTAATATGCTTGCTTCGGCTTCCACTTTTGTTGTTGTTAGAGAAGAAAACCACAGCCAAATTATCACAGTAAACCTTTAATGGCCTAGAAATTTAATCCACAATTTGAAACCCTATGATAAAATTCCTTAACCAAATAGTCTGTGATGTTGCTTCAAAGCATGCTATAAGCTCTGCTTCCATTGTTGACGATGCAATTATCGTCTCTTTGGTGCTCTTTCATGAAATAGCACTGCCTGCTAGCAGATAGACATATCCTAAAGTGGATTTTCTAGAATCTTGACAACCTGCAAAATCCGAGTTTGAATATCCAACCACCTCAAGACAGTCAACATGCTTATAAGTAAGCATGTAGTCCTTAGTTCCCTTTAAGTACCTCATGATTTTCTTTGCAGCCTTCCAATGTTCCATTCTTGAATTGCTTTGGTATCTTCCAAGCATCCCAACTGCAAATGCAATGTCAGGTCGTGTACAAACCAGAGCATGCATTAAATTGCCTACGGTAGACGCATAGGGAATGCTAACCATTTGTTCCTTTTCCAAATCATTCTTCGGACATTGACTTAAACTTAATTTGTCACCTTTTAAAATAGGCACTACATTAGGAGTGCAATCACTCATCTTGAATTTCTTCAAAACTTTTTCAATGTGGGCTTTATGAGACAGTCCTAATGTCCTTTTGAACCTGTCTCTGTGAATTTCTATGCCAATGACATAAGAAACTTCATCCATATCCTTAATTTCAAAATTTTGGGAAAGAAATTGTTTAGTATCATACAACAATCCCAAATCATTAGATGCAAGTAAAATGTCATCCACATATAGAACTAGAAAAATATATTTGCCCCCATTAACCTTAAGGGGAAATACAATTGTCCACAACATTCTCCGTAAAACCATATGAAGTAATAACATTGTGTAACTTTAAATACCAGTGTCAGGAAGCTTGTTTTAGTCCATATATGGATTTTTTGAGCTTGCAAACCAAGTGACTATCTTTATCAGAACAAAAACCTTCAGGTTGCTTCATGTATACTTCTTCCTCAAGATCTCCATTCAAAAATGCTATTTTCACATCCATTTGATGTAGCTCTAAATCAAAATGAGCCACTAATGCCATGATAATTCTAAATGAAACCTTTTTTGAAACTAGAGAAAAGGTATTATGATAATCGATGCCGTCTCTTTGAGTGAAACCTTTAGCTACAAGTTTGGCCTTATATCGTTCGACATTGCCATTTGAGTCTTTCTTGGTCTTATAGACCCATTTATAGCCAATAGCTTTAACTCCTTTAGGTAACTCAACAATTTTCCAAACTTAATTCTTAGCCATAGATTCTAACTCTTCCTTCATGGCATTGGAAAATAAAATAGGATCATCTTTAGGTCCGATGTCAAAATCAAACTCCATTAAGTATACAAAATAATCACCAAAAATTGCTGACTTTCTAGCTCGTGAGGATCTCCTTAATTCTGTAGTCTCAATTGGGACCTGAGCTACAGGCTCTATGTTGACTTGTTCCTCTTATGGTGGAAGTTCTTGAATTTGCTGATTTTCAAGAATATCGGGTTGATTATCTTGAAAGATATAGCGATTCTGAGTTTTGACCCGACCTTTGTTGTGTTCTGGACTCGGGCCTCGTGGTTTGATGTTGTTATTTATATCTCTTTTCCTTTTTCTCTCTTTGAGTTTGATTTTTGGAATGTGTTGGGCATGTTTGGAACATGTTGGTTGCTAGTTAATCTAGAATGTTGTTGCCTAGAATTTTGGCCTTTCGCTCGAGCGGGGCCTTATTACACTCGAGCGGGGTTTGCAAACACTCAGTACTTTGCACGTCTGCAAAATACTGGAAGGGTGTTTTCTACGCTTGAGCGGCATTTCCTACGCTCGAGCTGGTGTATGCTCGAGTGGCATTTCTTGTGTTCGAGCGGGTTGTCTGCATAAATACTGGAGGTGTGTATTCTACACTCGCGCGGGTCTCTTCTTGTGCTCGAGCGGAACAAATCTTTGTGTCTAACGCTCGAGCGTGAAACTCTCTGCTCGAGCGGACTGCACGTATATCAGATCGTGAAAACCACTTTTTACATATCTTTTTCATATCTTTGCCATCCAAAACCCTAAAGTAAGACCCTCTCTATCTCTAAAATTCACATTCTCTCTACATTTTGGCCTAGATCTAGTGATCTCTTCACCCTAGTACCTATGAGAAAAAGTTAGAGCATCTCAAGATCCACATTTTGAACCGAATAAAGTTGGGTTTGAGTGTTTTTGAAGTTCCATCCTTGCTTGGCTCGTCTTCTCTCTTTGAGGTAGGGATTTCTCTACACTTTGCTATGGTTTTTAACTTAGTTGTGTGTGGTTGTGTAACAATGGTGGGTTTTGGGAGTATTTGAAACAAACCTAGGGTTTGGGTGAGATATAAAAGAGGGGTTTTTAGTGGAAATAAAATAGATGAACTAGGGGTTTGAGAATGAAGTCTTATTGTGTCAAAATGGGGGAATTTGGTACTTGGATTGATAATTTTGAGAAGGGGGATTTTTTCCCTAAAATGACTATCACCTCTATTTTGTATAAATAGTTAAAATTGGTGTTGTAATTATGGAATTGGGCTGGTATTGGAATAGATGGTGGCATTGAATATGAAATGCTTCATATCCATGGAAATTTTGATTAAATTATCTATTTTGAGATTGTATATATGTTTAGAAATATCTATATTAGACTATCGGTGGAGGATAGCTTTGATTGTTGTAGAAATTGCCTGTGAATTAAATGAATTGAAACTATCCCATGGTTGATTATCATTGAATATGATCATGTTGTAAATACATTGTATATGTATGTTTATTTGGGAGGAGAAAGGGGATGTACTCCATATATGTGATTATGTGTTTAAATACATTGTATATGTATGACTGTGTGTGAGGAGAAAGGGGATGGACTCCATTATAATTAAGTTGGCCGGAGTGTTTTGGGTGAAAGTCTCGAAATCTATACATGGGTGCCGATCTCGCGGACGAAATATCCATAAAATGCGAAGTTGAAATCTATACATAGGTGCCGATCCTGCGGATGAAATATCTGTAAAATGGCAATTGGAAATGTTATGTGCTGATTGGGAAATTGTTGAATCATTGAGTTGTAGTCTCATTTGGGTTACTGAAAAATAAAGGGATTGAATCATATACATTGAAATGAATTGAAAGAAAAATTAAATCGAATATGGAACCGGAACTCTATGGTATCATATAGTATGAATGTTGTATCCTGGGGCATTGTGTATGCACATGTACTTATATCTTTATTAAATTTCATATATTATGTTAGATTATTCCAAGTGGGCTGTGGCTCACCCTATTTGGGAAAATCATTTCAGGCAATGATGGAATGCCTCCGCCAAGGCAATAGCGTTGGAGAAATCTTTGGGAAGCAAGAGCTTCTTGTTTTGTTTTATTTTTGTATAGCCTAGGGCTAAATTTGTATGAGCTAGTCTCATTTTTGTTGTAACCAAGCCAAGACTTGGAAAGATGTAAGCCTATAGGGCATTTACTTCCGATGAACTCTTTTGTACTATAAATGTTATGAAATGAAAGGGCTATCTACACTTTGATTTATGTTGTTATATATATTTATGAGTTGTATTTATCGTATTATTTTGAGGGCGTTATAACTTGGTATCAGAGCGTACCGAGTTTGAATACTTTGGGTACGTGGGAAGTGGTTAGTACCACAATGGGTTTGCCTCGCTTGTTAGAGACTTAAGTATGGATAATATGTGCTTATATGATGACATGCTTATGTGATTATATGGGTATGAGATTTAGTTCCTAAGATGATGATTGGGTCTACGGGTTTCTGGAAGCCCTATTAGAAAAGCGCTTGATCACTGCTATTTCTAATTGGAACTCTAGCAACGCCGCGGGACAGTCACTATCTAGGAAGGGAATTCGTATGTGTTTAGATGACTATGTGCTTATGTGGAGTGATTTACTGTTGTCCATCGTATTAGGATGCGAGTGAGTTAGATTCGGCACATTTGTAAATGTGCTAATCTTTTCCGTTACCTTTATTAGGTTGTCATGACGTGGACGTGGTGGTGGTAGGCGTGGTAGGCCTAGGAGGCACGAGATGCCTATACCGGATGAAATTCTGGCATAGGAAGAAGGGGTTGGTCAGGCCAATGTGGCCGAGCCAGTAGGTCAACAGGCCATGGGTGCCTTAGCCAATGAAATGGCCGGAGCATGGCGAGAATCCATGGACATTCTCAAGGCTAAAAATAAAGTCCAGGCCCAGGTAGCTGAAGCAGGGCCTTCTTTTCTGAAGAGGGAGTTCTTCCGGTCTAATCCGGATGAATTTTTGGGTGACCCAAAGAAGCCACTGAAGGCAGATGAGTGGCTTGAGCAGATAGTGAAGACGTTCGAGATGTTTGGCATCGAGGACGACTAGTGAGGGTGACCTTGGCGTCTTTCCAGCTGAAGGGAAATACGGGTCAGTGGTGGAAGTACACGCGTAGGTGCATTGGAGTGACTTGGGAGGCTTTTGTCAACGCCTTCCAGGAGAAGTTTTTGCCTCCCACAGTTAGGGAGAAATTGAGGGACCAATTTTCCAAGCTAGTGCAATTGAATACACCAGTGGCCGAGTTTGAAGGGACATTCACAAGCCTGTCTAGGTTTACACCCGAGCTTGTGGTGACAGAAGAGTGCCGGTGTTTAGAGTTTGAGAAGAGGCTGAGGACCGGGCTCATGTTTAGAGTTGTCGAGTCCATGATTAGAGACTATGGGCACCTTGTGGAGGCGGCGGCCCATCTTGAGACCATTATGCAGGCTGAGGAGGAGAGGATGAAGGGCTCTAGGAGGAGTTAGGATAGTTAGTGGGACGGCAAGAGGCAGAGGGGTTCTAACCCTCAGTAGCCCCAGGGAGTGCAGTCGAGGTCTACCTTTCTAGTGCCGAGTTTGGGTTTTAAGAGAGGTGGTCAGGGAGATGTGACCTATTTCAAATGTGGTCAGTTGGGCCACAAGTCTCCAACTTGCCCGCAGAGAGGAGGAGAACAGTAAGCAGCTTCGTCTTCGACTCGTTCTCAGGGCCAGAGTCAGGGTAGAGGGAAGCCACCCACTTGTTATCAGTGTGGGCAGGCGGGGCACCTGAAGAGGTTTTGCCCTCAGTTGGGTGGCACATCTAGTGTGTTTGGTTCGAGGCAGACACAGAGTCACCAGCCAGCACAGTCAGAACAGGCCTCGAGGGCCAATCAGGGAGCCTCTTCGATTCAATCCCTGTAGCAGGCTTATGCTCCGAGGGGTGAGCAGGTAGATCAGAGGCCAACATGGCGTGTTTATGTTATTACCGCACCAAATCTTGTACCCGCTCCATCTGTAGTGAGAGGTACCTTCTTGTTTTGCAATTCAATTGCTAATGTATTGATTGATACGGGTGCATCCCATTCTTTTATCTCGTCTGCATTTGCATCGGTTTTCGGGTTAGAGTTGGCACAGTTAGCATCTCCTATTTGTGTAGAGTCACCTTTTGGTGGTGAGGTCATCTTGAAACAGGGGTGTCGGGGTTGTGACATAGAGGTTGCCGGTCATCGACTTCCATTTGCATTTGCATTGCTTGATATGACTAGTTTTGATGTTATTTTGGGTATAAACTGGTTATCGTCATACCAGGCTATTATAGATTACTGCAGTCAGAGAGTTACTGTACGTACCTTGAGCGGTGACCGTTTTCATTTCTTGGGGGACCGGGTGGATAAAGTCTTATCACCGGTCTATGATCCGCGTGGGCGGAGTGAACTTAGTTGTCTCTTTGCTAGCTTTTTGGGTAGTGAGTGTGATGGAGTTTGGGTTGAGTTGCCAAGGGTGGTTTGTGAATACCCCGATGTCTTTCCTGAGGATCTTACTAGTTTGCCACCTCACCGGGAGATCGAGTTCTCTATTGATTTAGTGCCTGGCACGACACCGATTTCTATGCAACCGTATCGGTTTGCACCCGCTGAGTTGAGTGAGTTGAAGATTCAACTCCAGGAGTTGTGAGTTAAGAGTTTTATCTGCTCTAGTACTTCACCTTGGGGAGCATCGATTCTCTTTGCCAAAAAGAAAGATAGAACTTTGCGACTTTGTATAGATTATAGGAAACTGAACCGGGTTACTATTAAGAATAAGGACCCAATGCCTCGTATAGATGATCTGTTCGATCAGTTGAAGAGGTCTTGCTGTTTCTCTAAGATAGACCTGAGGTCGGGTTACCATCAGTTAAGGGTAAGGGAGGAGGATATCCCGAAGACGGCATTCTATACGCGGTATGGCCATTATAAGTTCTTAGTGATGCCTTTTGGGCTAACCAATGCTTCAGCTGTATTTATGGATTTGATGAACCGAATCTTCTGTGAGTTTCTAGATCGTTTTGTGGTCGTCTTTGTAGACGATATTCTGATTTACTCATCTTCTGAGAAGGAACACGAGGAACACTTGCGAGTGGTGCTTGAGTTGTTTAGAGCCCATAAGCTGTATGCTAAATTTGGGAAGTGTGAATTCTGGCTGAAAGAGGTTAAGTTCTTAGGCCATGTGGTATTCGGGGAAGAGGTGACTGTAGATTCATCCAAGATAGAGGTAGTGCAGTATTGGGCATAGCCTAAGAATGACTTCGAGATCCGTAGTTTTTTGGGGTTGGCCGGGTATTATCCGAGATTTGTGAAGGATTTCTCTAGACTAGCTTCGCCTTTAACTAGACTGACGAGGAAGGGAGTCAAGTTTGTGTGGGATGAGACTTGTGAGAAGTCGTTCCAGGAACTTAAGGTTAGACTTACTACTGCTCCAGTTTTGATTATCCTAGAGAGGGGTTTGGGTTATTCGATATATTGTGATGCCTCACGGGAAGGTTTGGGTTGTGTCTTAATGCAAGAGGGAAAGGTTGTAGCCTATGGCTCGCGGCAGTTGAAAACACACGAGAAGAACTACCCTACACATGACCTAGAGTTAGCAGCGGTGATATTTGCCTTGAAAATTTGGAGGCATTATCTATATGGTGAGAGATTTGAGGGATTTTCCGATCACAAGAGTCTGAAATATCTGTTTACACAGAAAGACTTGAATCTGAGGCAGAGGAGGTGGATGGAATTCATAGAGGATTTTGATTTTGAGTTTCACTATCATCTGAGGAAGGCTAATGTTGTGGCTGACGCCTTGAGTAGGAAATCAATTAGTAGTGTGGCTTGTATCGCCATTCGGGAATGGGAGATGTTGGGCTCTCTTAATGAGTTTCATTTGCATCTTGGCGAGTCCGTCGAATCTACAGCTTTGTTTTCAGTAGTTGCACAACCTACACTTGTGAACCAAGTGTTAGAAGCACAGAGGGGTGATCTTGAGGTAGAGACCCTCAGGGAGAAGATCTCCCGTGGGAAGGTAGAGAGAGGCTTGACGGTGTATCTCGACCAGAGTGTGAGTTACTGTGATCGTTTGATCGTGTCGGAGGCTTGCCAAGAGGAAGTACTCCGTGAGTTTCATCATTCACACCTTGTGGTGCATCTGGGAGGCAAAAAGATGTATCATGATCTGAGTCGCCAGATTTAGTGGAGAGGTATGAAGAAGGATGTAGTTGTGTTTGTATCGAAGTGCCTTACTTGTCAGCAAGTGAAGGCCGAGCATCAGAGGCCAGCGGGTTTGTTGCAACCCTTGCCTATAGCCGAGTGGAAATGGGAGCATGTTACAATGGATTTTGTTGTTGGCCTCCCGAGGACTTAGTGGGGCAGTGATGCCATTTGGGTGGTAGTTGACCAATTAACCCAGACTGGGCACTTCATACCTATGTGCGTGAGTGATTCGGTAGGCTATCTTACCGACTTGTATATTAGGGACATAGTGAGGTTGCACGGAGTCCCTGTGATGATTGTTTCGGATAGAGATCCGCGTTTCGTAGCTCGATTGTAGCAGAGCTTGTAGAGTGCCTTGGGCACTAGATTGACCTTTAGTACTGCGTACCCTCCTCGGACTGACGGGCAGTCCGAGCGTACTATTCAGATTCTTGAGGATATGCTTTGAGGCTGTGTCCCTTACTTTAAAGGGTCGTGGGAGAGGCACTTACCCTCAGTAGAGTTTGCTTATAATAACAGCTTCCAATCGAGTATTGGTATGGCACCGTTTGAGGCCTTGTATGGTCGACCTTGTAGATCTCCAGTGTGTTGGGCCAAGGTGGGTGATGCACCTTTGTTAGGCCCAGAACTGGTTCAGGAAACGACGGAGAAGGTGGCACTTATTTGTAAGAGGTTGGTTACGGCTCAGAGTCTCCAGAAAAGTTATGCCGACCGTAGGAGGAGACCCTTGTCTTTTGAGGTAAAGTCTATGTGTTCCTGAAAATATCTCATAGGCAAGGTTTGATGAGATTTGGGATGAGTGGGAAGTTATCCCCTCAGTTTATTGGTCCTTTCGAGATCCTTGAGCGAATTGGAGAGGTTGCTTACCGCTTGGCGTTACCGCCACAGCTTTCCGGAGTGCCAGACGTATTTCATATTAGTATGCTTTGGAAGTATGAGCCGGATCCATCGTACGTGTTAGATTGGACCGACTTGGAGGTAGATGAAAATGCCTCGTATGAGGAGAGACCGATGAGAGTCTTGGATATGAGGGACCAAGTTTTGCAAGGCAACTTGGGAGCGTAGATTGGAAGTTCGAAAGAAATATCCGAACTTGTTTGTTGATGTTTAATTTTGGAATGAGATTTCGATCATGATGATGAAAAGTATAAGCATTGTATATGTTTTAAATTATGAGAACATTGTATATGTTATGGACATTTTGAAAACATGGATTCCATATGAGCATTGTATATGTCTTAAGGATGTGGAATATTAATGGGTGTTGTATCACTTTTGGAGGCATTGTATTGTTGACACCCCATTTTTGAACGTCCCCAAGACTTGGACGTCATCACTTGTACACTCGATGATTGTGACTATTTGTGCCCATTTTAGTGCCTGAAGTTCTCGACGGAATGCCTTGTCTTTGAGCCTTCAAACCCCATCCATTTTGTGCCCTATTTTGGACCAAAACTTTTAAGCTTGCAACCCCTGGTGGATGCCGGCCACCAATTGAGGCTGCTAGCCACCAATTGATCATGCCGGCCACATTAGTGACTTGCCGGCCATCAGTGTCTTTTTCTAGATATTTTGTTGACAGCTGTTCTAGCTATTGGCACAATTGTCTTCATCTCCATACACGTGCATGGATGGATTTTTCTCAGCCAAATGCTTTTTTATCTATATATATGGGGTCTCCTCCCCCATTTTTGAGGGTTAGAAATTTTGGAACAAAAATCTCTCTCTCTCTCTCTCTTTTGAAAATTTGTGCACACTTGTCTAGTTGTACTACACTTTTGCCTATACTACCTTAACCACGTTGATCATCTTTGAGCTGAGGTTCCTTGAAGCCTTCTTGGAGCTCTTGAAAGTGGTTTTAGCTTGAGTTAGTGCCTAAAATTGTTCTTTGCTTCAAGAGGTATACTACTTGTCTTTTAAGCTTGCTTTGTATACTTGTTTATCTATCTTTTCAAACTGCTTTTGGGCTGTTTTTGGGCTATAAAAAACTCTGTTTTCATGGGCTGAAATTGGTGTTTTAGGCCATTTAAGGTTAGGAGGGTATCTCACCCTTCTTTATTCCTTGCTTTTAAGGCTTTTCCACCTTTGTTTCCCACCTTCAAACTATCTCTTTTTGGGCTTTTGAGCACTGAATTTCAGAGTATTTTCAGCGGGATAAATCATATTTTGAAGTCCAAAATTGGAGGCGTTAGCCTCCCCTCCTTGTGTTTTGTTTACTAGCCCAGTTAGCTCCATTTGTTAGCTTAATTTTCTAGCCTTTTGTAATTTAATTCCAGCATGTTTTAGGCTCTATTTTAGACTATTTCAACTCTGTTTTTGGTCGTTTATTACATTTGAGTCTTCTTTTGCATAGTTGTAGTGTAATAGTCCTCACAAGCTTGGTGTTTTAGGCCCTTAGGCACCTCTTGTTTGCATGTTTTAGTGCTTTTCTCACTTCATTTGTAGCACTTATTAACCTCTGCAACCTCCCTCATTTCTTCACTTTTTATTTGCTTTGAGGGTTGTTTCAACCTTAGAATAGTTTCAGCTTGAGATTGAGGTTCATTGCTTAATGGTTTAATCCTCTTTTGGGGGTTCATTATCAACGGCATGACATCTCTCTCTTGCCTTAAACTACCCCTTGTTTGACACTTCCTTCCATTTAGAGGACTTCTCACCAATGGACTTAATTGGTTAAAGAATGGAAATGTAATTAAAATGGTTAAACAAAATTAAAACTAAAAGGTGCAAGATAAGAAATTGGTTGTGTTTTGATGTGTTCAATCAGATGTTAATTGAACACAAGGAAAATTGGGGCATTTCATACTCAAAGTGATGAAATGTGCCAAGTTTCTAAGGTCTTCATTGCCCTTGATCATGCATGATAGGGTGATGGTCCTTTTGGTCTTATTTCTGCATTTATTAACTTGTACATCTTGGTTTCTCAGCCATCATGCAATGAAATTGTTTGATTGATGGTTTGAGGACCAAGTGTATCAATCCTTTGAGATGTTTTGATGATAAGGAGAGATACAGAGTACAAACAACTTATGAGAATATCCTCTCTTTGCTCTGTTTGTTCTCTGTTGCAGCAAGGAATGGTGTATCATCAGTGGCCGGCCGGTGTAGACACCCCATTTTTAACTGACCTTAAGACTCAAACGTCATCGATTGAGCGCTCGGTGATTATGGATGTTTGAGCTCGTTTCGAGTTTCCGGAGTTTTTGGCTGAGAGCCTTGCCTCCGGGCCTCTGAACTTTTTGTGCTTTGGCTCGGTTTGTGGACCGAACCTTGTTTTCTCTTCCCGAAGGGAGGGAGAGATCTTGTAGACCATCCTTTTGTAGTCGTAGACCACTTTTTGTGGTCGTAGGCCACTTTTCCCATTTGGAGATTAGTTTCTGATTTTCAAAGCCTTCGGCCGCGCGCCTTGTCTCGGGACTATTTAACGTTCTCTGTTTGGCTTGGTTTTTGAACCATAACTTGTTGCCTCTGCCTAGAGGGACACTGTGGTCCGGGAGACCACTTTTGATGCCCGTAGGCCAGTTTTTGGGGTTCCCGGCTGCGCGCCTTGCCTCCCGATCTCTCGTCTTGCATCCTTTTTGGTTTGTTTTTTGTACAAACCTTGTTTTCCTTTCTTGGAAGGTGGTACAAGGGTGGGAGACCAGTTTTTCCCTTGGAGACCACTTTTCTTCCTGCCAGCCAGTTTTCTAGTCAGGTAACTGGTTTTCTTGGTCTGTGGACCACCTTTTCTGGTCGGCCACCACACCACCACCTTGCTTTCAGTGTGTAGACCACTCCCACCTATGGCCGACTACTTTTATTCTTGGGAGACCACTTCCACTGGTCGGCCGACCAGTGCAAGTAGCTGGCCGACCACTTCAAGTGGTCGGCAGCTTTCCATCACCTTTTTGGAAATATTTTAGAGCCAGCTATGCCAGCTGGAAGGCACCAAAACCATCCTCCATACACGTGTATGGAGGGATGGCTTTAGGCCTCAAGCTTGCTCAACAAGCTTGGCTTTTGGTTCTCTATATAAGAGAACCTCCCCCCTCTTGCATTAGGTTCAGAAAATTGCCTTGAGAGTTATAGATATACACTTGTCTCTATATTGCTCTTGTTCTTCATTTTTGTGCCTTAAAGTGTAGTTTTATCATACTTTAACACACAAACACACACTCAAACACCATACTCTTGGAGCTAAGGTCCCTTGAGGTTGTTTTTGAAGTTCTTGGATTGGTTTTGATTCAAAAAGTGTGCTGGAGTTGCAGCCTTGAAGTGGTTCAACAAGGGTGAGTTACTAACCTTTAAAACCCCCATCTTTGCTTAAGCTTTTGAACCTACTTGCATGCTGTTTTGGCTTGACTTTCTACTAAAAAAATTTCTGATTTTTAGTCCTTAGCATGTTTGTTTAAGGCCACTTTTGTGTTGGGGGTAGTCTACCCCCTCTTAGGCCTTGTTAGGCCTTGTTTTGTGCCATCTTTTTAAGCTATTGGGACCACCTTGTTTTGGCCTTCTTACCACTGAAAATCCAGATGGTGTTTTAAGGTCCCAAATAGGAGAGGGTCATCCCCTCTCCTTGTGTTCTTGAATGCTTGCTTGTATGCCTCATGTTTGAGCATGTTTGTTAAGCTTATGTTGGCTCCATATTAGCATGTATTTGGGGTTGTTTTTCCATGGCATACCACTGTCTTGGTTTGGTTTTGTCACCTCATGCATGCCTTATACACTTGTAGTGTAAATTTTGCAAACTATTCTTGTATGCTTCATGAAGTAGCATGTCATTCTAGCTTACTTTGAGTCTATCTCAGCATGCTCTTGGTGTTGTTTTGCCATGTCATACTTCTGTTAAGGTTTGGTTTGGTTGGCCCTTGCATGCTCCATGCACTTGTAGTGCATTTCCATTAACTAGCCTAATGTGTACCATGCTTTAACATGTCATTTTAGCATGCTTTTGGCTTGACTTTAAGAAGATTTTGTCCATGTTTTAGCATGCTCTAGCTCTTATTTGTATTGTCTTGGTCATGCATGCCATGCTTTGTATAGCTATAATGCATTCTAGCTTGTTAGCTTTGTGTATCAAGTCCACTAGCATGTATTGCTTGGCCTATTTGAATGATTCGGCATCATTTCATATGTGATTTCAGTCCATGTTTCATGGTCATACACTCACATCTTTCACTTATTCCATGCCTTGAAGGGTTGGTCCTTTATGCCTTAAGAATGAGCCATTGTGTATGCCTTCATGCCTAAGCTTGCAAGCTATCATTTCAATGTGTATTTGGGGTTATTTTGCCATGATATAACTCTACTTTTTGTTGGCGAAGCCATCCCATGCTTGGTCTTAATAGGTGTAGTGTAATCCTCCCTTTTGGCCTTGTATGCATCATGCCTTATGCCTTCCATGCTAGCTTATTTTGGCTTCCTTCCATACATGTTTTAGCATCATTTTAACATGTTCTAGGACTGTTTTGGGTTGCCTTAACCATATGCTTCATGTTTTGCATAGTTGTAGTGCAAGTACGTATGCTAGCTTCAAGCCTTGGGTACCATAACATGCTTCATTTGCATCATGTACATGATTTGGCATCATTTATCATGACATTTCAAAGCATATAGGACTGCCATGTTCCCACTTCATTCACTCTTTAAGTGCCTTTGAGTGTTGTGCATTTGTTGCCTAGTTTGTGGCTTAATGTGTATGCATGTATGCCTAGGCCTTTGAGCCTCCATCTCAGCATGTTTTGGTCTTTGTTAAGACCTATTTGAGCTCTATTTGTGGCTGGTTCATGCATTTGTGCCATGTATTGCATGCCCTCTTTGTAGTCCTCTTTACTAGCTTCATGCTTTAAGGACCATAGCATGCCATACTTGTGTTGTTTGAATGATTTGGCATCATTTCATACCTTATTTCAGAGCATTTAGTGTTGTTACACTTCCGCATTTATCACTCTTTGAGCACTATTGAGGGTTGTGCTCTTAGGCCTAATTGATAGGCCAATGCATGTGTATGCTTGTATATGCTTTTGTGCCTTCATTTCTTAGCCTATTGGCCACTGATTTGGGCATGACTGAGGTCTACTCCTTTTTGGTTTAAGTCCATTTAGCATGTTTATTTGCATGTTTGCATGCTTATGTTGCCTTGCATTGAGTATGCATGTCCCTAGCATTAATAAGTTGCCCTTATTGCATTGCATTGTGCATGCATGCATTAGTATTGTTTGCATGTCATTAGCTTTGTTAAGTTGATCATGTCACCTTACATTGTGTGTGCCAAGTTGTTCTTTACATTGTCCATGCTTGTGTTACATTGCATTATGATTAGCATATTTGTCCCCTGCATGTTGTTTGCATGCTTGTCCCTTGCATGTTGTTTGCATGCTTGTCTTAGTGTATTGCATGCTTGCATGTTTGAGTTGCATTGCATGTTTGCATGCTTGAGTTGCTTGCATTGTGTTTGGATGGGGTGTTAGTCCAAACACGAGGAACGAGGTACGTTTCATACTTGCAGTGATGAAGCGTGCCTCAATTCTCGGTCGCCGACACTCTTGATCACACATGATAGAGTTCAAGGCTTTATTTGTTTATTTGTGCATTCATTTCATATTGAATTGTGCAATTTGGCTTCTCGGCCATCATGCATCGAGATGCGTGATTGGTGGCCCGAGGGTCGAGAACCACACTCCCTTGAGCTTATGAAATGATAGGGAGGGTGATTGTGCACACATACCTTGCAAATACATTGTCATGCCCTTTCTTGCTCTCTGTTGCAGCAAAGTGGAGTCTAGCAGCAAAAACTGGTCAGCCGACCAGTAATACTAGTTGGCCGACCACTTTTCCTGGTTTTCAGCAACAAAAAGTGGTCGGCAGGTGGCCTCCCTCCTCAACAACTGGTCGGCAGCCCTCCCACAGGTCTCCAAGGTGAGTTTGAAGCTTTCTGGAGCTTGGTGCACAGTTCTGAGAACAGTTGCAAACAGAGGCAAATCAGGGCATCGCGACGGATTTCCGAACGAGGCGACCGAGCATGCATGCATTCTTCTCCCTTTGAAGACCTTGTTTTACTGCTTTACTTAGCTAATTTGCTTAGCTAGTTGCTTTGGTTTTGTACTTTAATAGTTAATGCGTTTAGCTATTTCAATTTGTTTTGTAAAAATTAGTTAACTAGGATTAGTTAATTAGTTGTTTTGTAATAATTAGTTTAATTAGCTTAGATTAGCTAGTTAGCTCATTATTCGGTCCCTCCGTCGAGAGGGCGTATTGTTATAATAAGCGTGCGTGTGTGTGAATCATGTCTTCCAACCCCCATTTCTTTCTCCCTTTTACTTACTTGCTTTCGATGGATAGTTTTAGGGCATATTTTGATTAGCATACCTTATGCATTGCATGCATGCATCCATTCATCTGTTTTGTATGCACCGGCCTCAGCGCATCATACTAATTGCATTGTATTTCAATACATTACTTGAATACGTGTTCAATAGCATGTTATCAAGTTGCATTTCACATGACATCTTAGAATAGCCGAGCCTATTTTAGTCGCATTTTCGCATGTGTTGCATTAGCCATCTTAACATGAACTAGGATCATGCATGATTTCTAACTAGTTCTCTGTTTTGGCTCGGCGTACACTGTGAGTGTTTATGCTTTAGCATACTGCATGTATGTTAATGTTGCCATGAAAGCATGCTTGCCATGAGGCTAACTGCTTATTTGATATAACTACCTGAATGCCTGTGGGTGAATGTTGGATTACTTGAATTGGAACAATTCGTCAAAATCCCCGATTTAGCCTACTTGCGAGTAACAAACTTTAAATCATTTTCACAAACGAACATGTAATGTTTTGTTCCAACTTAGGCGATCTAGTCTATACTTGTATGCTGTGCGCATCACATAGTAATTCTAGGTTAATAACTGGAATAAGAACACATGTGTTTTCAAAAACAAAATATCATGTTAGTAAAGGCCGATCTTTGATCGGGCGAGCGGGGGTGCTCATTGTATGACCTTCCCCTCTCGTACCCAAGTTCCCGAGCCGAGCCAACTTTGGTGATGATGGACACGTGACCTTAGGCACGAGTCAGGGTTTCCTAAATTTCCCAAAATAAAACATTTAAGTGGCGACTCTGTATCTGGCAAAGCAGTCCATGTTTGGCACTTCTTTATAAAAATCAGTTTTCCAAAACGATTTGTCGGATTTGGACTCTTTGGTGATTTATCGATCTCGCACCGCACATTGTGAGATTAGATTCAGAACCGTGACAGGAGTCCGAATTTGTAGTAGCTAGAGAGCAATCGGAATTCGTGCCCTCGCGCGCGGAGCTTCGGGAGTTCTCGGGGTGGTCTACAACCGGCCACTGTTACTGGCCGGCAAGCCATCAGTGTTGGACGACAACCCCTCAATGGTGGCCGACTGGCCACCACTTCTGGCCTGCCGGCCACCAGTGAATTTTGAGCAGTGTGCTTGTGAAGTATGGCAAAGTTGATCTGGAGTAGGAAATTGTGCAAGGGTTGTGCAAATAGAGGCATTCGGGGGCAGACATCAGATGTTCTTTGGGTGGAAACCGAGCATGCATGGGCCTCCCTTGCTTCCCGGGACTAGTTAGCTAGTTAATTAGTTTAATTAGCTTAATTATTTATTTGTTGTAAATTAATTAGTTTACTCATTTAATTAGTTTAGATTAATTAAATTAGTTTGTGTTGTAATATTTAATTAGCTTAGCCTAGTTAAATTCATGATTAATTAGCTTAGATAGTTAGTTAATTATTCGTTCAAGTTTTGTAATAATTAGCTTAATTAGCTTAGCTTAGTTAGCTAGTTAGCTTTTATTCATTCAGACTCTCCTTCGTGAAAGCGTGTTGTAATAATGTGTATGTCTTCCAACCCCACGTCATTCTCCCTTTTATTTATCCGCTTACGATTGTTAGATTAGGAGCATCATGTTTCGTTTAGCATACCTTATGCTTGCATCCATTCATCTTGTATTGCATGCACCAAGGCTCGGCGCATCATTCTAACTGCATCATTGTTTAAATATTTCGTTGAATACGTGCTTAGACCGCATGTCTTGAATTGATTCATATGACATATTAGTAGCCGAGCCTATTAATTGCATATTGCATGTGTGCATTAGTCATAATTGTATAGTTAGGAACCATGCATATTTTTCTAACTCATATCTTTTTGGCTTGGAGTACTATGTGAGTTTTTAACTCTTTAGCATACTTACATGAATGTGAGTGATTGTCATGACTAGCATGCTTGCCGTGAGGCTATGTGCTTACGTGATAAACTGCTTGAATGCCTGTGGATGAAGGCTTGTTGCTTGAATTGGAATAATTCAACAAATGTACGTTTTAAGCCTACTACGTCTAGTGGCAAATTCACAGTTTTAAGCCCACTTTGTTGAGTGGCAAATTCTCAAACTTTAAGCCCACTTGAGGTGGCAAAATCAAACCCTTTTTGAAAAGCAAAACATGAAATTGAATTGTTCCAATTTGAGCAAACTAGTCTATACTTGCTTGTGCGCATCACATAGTAATGCTAGCCTAATAACCGGAACAAGAGCATATGATGTTCATAAAAATCATATCATGATTAGTAGAGGCCGATCTTTGATCGGGCGAGCGGGGGTGCTCAATTCATGACATTCCCCCCTCGTACCTAAGTTCTTGAGCCGAGGCAACTTTGGTGATGACGGACACATGGCCTTTGGCACGAGTCATAGGTTTCCTAAATTTCTCCAAAATAAAATATTTAGGTGGCGACTCTGTATCTGGCAAAGGAGCCCAATTTTGGCATTTTTGATTCAAAATCGATTTTTCAAAAGGTTTGCCGGATTTGGACTCTTTGGTGATTATCAATTTCACATTGCACTTGTGAGATTAGATTCAGAACCGTGGGAGTCTGAACTGTAGGGCTTTCTTTTGAGCTTCCGAAAGGGGCCGCGAAAAACCCGAGCTACTGTTTCTGGCGACTCTGCTGGGGATTTAGAGAACTTGACTCAAACTCATGATATGACATTTTATCTACACTTATGTGTTTCTTTGCATTTGCATTTGCATTGGTGCGTCTAAGTCATTGTGTTCGCTATCTGTTATTCCTGGACGGTTTGTCGGAGGCTTGCCTAAAAAGCTTGCCAAAAGGCTGACCGGTCACGGGCTCTGCGATGATAGGAACACAACCCTTGGATCTGGACTACCGCTGTACTATTTGATCTGCCTTTCACTTTTCGGTGTTAGGTGCGAGAGGTATATTAGGTAGTCTTGCTGAGGTACCCTTTTTGACCATTCGGCCTAGATGCATATCAAAAGCCGTAGAGACTGTTCCAAACTAGGACAGGTTGCTCACCTGAATTCAGGATTGTGTGAAACTACTTTGCTTGAATAGTGGACCCTAGTTCCTGACAAAACTAGGACAAGGTAACCCTACCCCATCATAGGGGTGTTTTGGCTCTCACTTAACTGGTATGTACTTTTAGAGTAAAACTGTCACACCCCACATTTTTATTACTCGGATTTCCATTACCAAAACCATTATTTTAAATTCAATCTCAGAGATGGCATACAGAAGCTTATTATATTTACATGGAATACATCAATAAGAATTCTCCCATTCAGATAAAATGAATGCAGCATGAAAGTACAATTACATAAATTGCCCATAGGCTTACATCATTTAAATCAAGAGGAAGGGTTTAACCCTTTTACATCGGTGGCATTCTGCCTACACATAAAAGGCCCGTGGGCAACAATTAGGGAAGATCAGTGACCTTGTGGCATATCTCGATATCCACCTGAAAAAGGATTAGCAACGTGGGATGAACATAAAGTCCAGTAGGGATCTCAACATGATCCTCAACAATAACAACTTACAGATAGCTATGATCATGAAATGCTAATCTCATACCATATAAATAATGTGACATTTTATAACCAAAGTCTACATACATAAATACTTTTCTTGAAAACGTTCAATTTATTTAACAACACCAAGATTCGCTTTCACTACCTATTTCCCATTTAAACAATTATTACACGATAACCATATTTTCCATTTGTGACAAAACACTACATAATATCCGTTTAATTTCTTTTGAAAAGCACGTTCACCAAGGCCGATTTCTTCACATTATTTATACCCAAAATACAACAAGTCCGCCTCCACACGTTCATCACATCCTCAATCTTAAACTCAAAATTTAATGAGATACCTTCAACAAAATAATTTATGGTAAGAATTCCCCCCCTCAACCACTCTTTAGCACGTTCAAATATACATGAATACATCTACTCAAAATACAAGGCAATTCAATCTTACAAAATCATAATCATCATAACCCATGACACACACAGTCAAACTGGGACAACAATGATAAATAATCTCTGCTCTACCTGCCTGAAGCATGGTAAGACAATAATACATCTCTCCACAATAACATGCCAATTTACCAGACACTAGCTGGAAAGGAATGGTACCTCTGCCAATTCTCCAAGCGCTAGCTAGAAGGGAATGGTACCTCTGATTCTCAGCGCAGCCAATTCTCTAGGTGCTAGCTGGAAGGTAATGGTACCTCCGATTCTCAGCGCAACATACACTATCAACCATCACAACATGAATAGGTACAACCAACAAGTGTAATGCATACGCACAACTAATCAACACAACAATGTCATCCTCCACCGATGACCAAGGACAAAACCTCTGAGCAAAAAGTATTCGACTTACACATTAACAATAATCCCACTCTCATGAAACTTTAGATCCAATTACGACAATGAAGAAATAAAATATTTGTGATTCAATTGCAAGTTAATTTCTGCAGCTCACACAATGTTTGCGTTTCATTCTTCCGTTTCAAGGTCAATTATCTTATTTTTCCACATTAAAAATTTTCCCCCCTTTGCCACGATCCATTTATTTCATTTCACAAACACATAACCAACTCAATTTCCTTCATTTAAGTAAAGGATTTCAATCATTGCCAACAAAGTTATAATTTACCCAATTTCTATTTAACGGTAATGTAACCCGATAATATTCTAGTCTCATGTTAATCCCCTTTTATCAATTTACATATGACCAATTCGCTACGACCAACTTTGAACAACACAACGCCAAGTAAATGTTAAGTTTCATGAGGTTCGATTAATCACAAGTAAGTCAAAATTCATCACTTAACTCCCTAGTTTCAAAACATGATTATTCCATAATTAAAACCCTTTTTATCCAATGAACATTATTATTAAAATTAGGGCTTCACCTCTTTCTAAACATAAACATGTTAGTCTACTTCCCAAAACGCACCCTACAACAATAAATACCCCAAATCTCAACCTTACATAACCAATCTTAGATTCCCATTCATGATTTTTTAAAAAAAGTTTCCATAACAAGGTTTTTATGCAATGGAATATACCACATGTCTATCTATAGGTGGAGTATTGAAACAAGATCAAAGAAATCCCTACCTCAGGAAAGAAGAGGAGAAAAAGCTCAAAAATCAACCTCGCCAGAATACGATCTCCACCGGTCAAGACGAAGCCCTCTCCCGCGCGTGCGGAGCGCCTCTCCCGTACGTGCGGCTCTCACCCCCGTACATGCGGTCTCCCCAGCACCTCCACTCACACACCTGCCTTTTAGGCAGTGTGCACACAGCCCCTCATCCCAGCTTCCCGCATGTGCGGCCTGATCTCCCTCACGTGCGGCCCCTCTCTGCATGTGCGGCCCAAGGCCCCGCACATGCGGCCTTGGCCCTCCAGTCCAGAAAAACCTCGACTTCTCCCCCGACTCTCCAGTGCCGACCCCGCACCCTCCGAAATGAGTGAAAACTCTAACTTGAGACAACCACAACAGAAAATGTTTAAGAAAAAAATCCCAACAACAACTAACTCGACATATTAACAACGATAATTCTAACATAATTCGAGAGAGCAAAGCAAAAATGCACACAGGTCATCATAACCTCCCCACCTTAGGAAATTTCGTCCCCTACCCCATCATATGGTTGTTTTGGCTCTCACTTAACTGGTATGTGCTTTTAGAGTGAAACTTTACAGGAACGTGTGTATCAGTTGCAAGTTTGGGTATCAGATTTCGAAGGCAGAAATCAATGTTGAGTGCAATTCTACAGCTTATGATTACAACTGTGTCTTGTACATATCTGAGCTGAGGTGCTGTGCGATTTCTGATTTTTGTTTTCCTTTTGCTTTATTTCTTTTTGCAAGGTAGTTTATCACAATTGCTTCGGATAGTTCTGTTACCTCCCAAGCACTCTGGACTCGTGTAAGAAGACTTTACAGATCCGGGGATCTTGTTAGGGGACAACCAGTATTTGCTTCGCTCCCACCAATTACAAGACGGAGGAGGGTTAGGCATAATTCACCAGTTCAATAATCACCTGCATTCAATCAGGCTTCATCTCCGACATCTAGGCCAACAAGAGATTACTCGCCTATTCAGATGACTCAGTATCCTTCATGTATAGAAGACTTGATCCATCATCTTCAACAGACAATGGAAACCATGCAGCAGGATGCAGCCTGCCAAGCTGAAGTGATAAACAAGTTGTAGCAATAGCAGCCACAACAAGTAACGGCTTCTGCTTCCCACGCATCCCTAGTGGGTATTCCGGTACCCGGAATCACTGTTAATGCTCAGGCTGAGAACCAGGGCAATCTGGTAGACCCCATTCCACTGCAAGCCTCTAAGGCACCAGTGTACCAAACGGAGGTGCCATTTGAATTCGAGATTGACCCCACTACATTGAAGGTCAACAAGCTAGAAAAGCTTCTTAAATGGGCATAGGGTGTGAACTAAATCCCCGACATCGAAGATAGATACACTGACTCTGCAGTAACTCTACCGGACAGATTCAAGATGCCACACATTGACCGGTTTGATGGCTCTGGGGATCTTATGGTCCATTTATGGTTATTCTCAGACATCCTACGGCCAATGGGCCTCACCAGACTTCAAAAGCTGTCATTTTTCGGCCGAACCTTGTCAGGGATAGCAGCTATCTAGTATGCAAAAGTGGAGGACTTCGTGAAACGAAGCTGGGAGGAAATGGCTGAGGCCTTCATCGCACAGTACTCCTACAATACCCAGATCGAGGTCACAACCCGTGATCTTGAGGCAACCCGTCAAGAGCCGGCTTCTCAGACTTTGTAACGAGATGGAGGGCCAAGGCTTCGATGATGACTACCAGGCCATCTGAGAAGGGTCAAATTAGGATGGTGGTCCGCAATCTGCAATGGAAATTATTGCAGAAGATGATTGTCTTGCCATTGTTCACATCCACTGAGCTCCATGAGACAGGAGTTCTGATTGAGGATGCAATGAAATAGGGGTTGATAACCGATAAGAAGGAGTAGCCGAAGAGGCCTTCCATATGCAGTTCCAATGCAACCATGAGTGGAAGCACAACTGCACGTCCATCTGATGTGAATGTCGTCACCACTATAGCTAAGACTGCTGTAATGCCCCCAAACTAATACAATAAAGATAACTCATATGCAGAATAAATATGAGAAACAACATACTTTCATACATCAGAGTTTACTGCTTAAAAACCAGTTAAATGCCATGTAGGCTTACATCTTTCCAAGTCGTTGCTTGGTTACACAAATTGAGTCTCGCTCATTACATCTTAACCCCTTGGCTTTACAAATAACTAACATACACACATATAGCATAAATAAGAAGCTCTTGCTTCCCGAAAGTCCATCCACGCTATTGCCTTGGAGGAAACATCTCACCTGCACCTGAAAATGATATTCCCGTATAGGGTGAGCCAACAGCTCAGTAGAGATAATCTAGCATAATATATGAGGTTTAGCAAAGGTATAAATACCACGTATATAAACAATACCGATATGGAAGCATCCACAGGGCCTGCCTAGCCATATGCCACTAAGACCAATCTTAATCCATTTTCCCTCAATCCATTTCTAGTTCATATATATTACTCAATTCATGAGTTAAATTCATTATCTTTCAACAACCAAAATAAGACTACAACTCAATGGTTTCCAATTATGCAAAACACACATAAACACTTCGAATCTTGCCATTTTATGGATATTTCATCCGAAGGAATCGGCACCCATTTGTATGTGAAATTTCGGGTCTTTCACCCAGGACACACTGGCCAACTCGTTTTCAATGGAGTCCATCCCCTTTCTCCTCCCAAACAAATATACATATGCAATGTATTTATAAGCATAATCATATATGGAGTACATTCCCTTTCTCCTCCCAATAAATATACATATACGATGTATTTATAAACATAGTCATATGCAATGACAACCAACATTTGATTAGCATTAAATCGCCTAATCCTCATGCAATTTCTACAACAATCATAGATATCCTCCACCGATAGCCCAATACAATTATCTCTAAAGAGATGTTCAATCTCAAAATAAATATTTTATTCAAAACTTACTTAGGTGAGATAATACATATCCAATATCACCATCTATACCCATAACCTTCCAATTTCACATTTTCAATGCAAATTCCCAATTATTTATATAAAATAATAATTTAATCAAAACTAGGGCAAAATCTCCCTTTTTCCAAATATCAACCTGTAGACACCCCATTTTTGACCACCCTTAAGACTTGGGCACTACTGATGGTTTGCTTGGTGGAGAAATGTGTGCAGGGCAAAAGTTCAGTTTCTTCGGCAAGGAGAGAGACAAATCTCAACTTTATACCCCTTTTGGACCAAAACAATCTTGATCAAAAGATTTTAGACCTTGAAACCCTCTCTTTCAAAATGTTTTGAAAATAAAGTTTCTACGATGTTCCGACATTCGCATTTTGTTAAATGTCGCGCTTTTCGGTAAACCGAGCAAGGACAAAGTGGAAATGAATGAAAGAGAGATGAAATCTTTGAAAAATCTTTCAAAACACTTTGTTTAGGGGTTTGGAGTTGAAGAAAAGAGGAAAGGAGAGAAGAAAACTAGTTTGGGAGAAGTTCGGCATGAATCCGGGTCGGACCAAAACTACGCGGCTTCACCAAAATAGGCATAACTTTTTGTACAGTTGGAATTTTGATGCAAGGCTGTCACCATTGAAAATCTTGCTTCCGGGGCTTCAATTTGGACACAAGAATGACCTGAAAAGGAGTCCAGATGAAGGAGTTATGCCCATTTAAAGGTTGACTTGGAGAGCAGAATTTTCCTGCCGACCAAAAAAAGTAGCTGGCCGACCAGAAAAGTGGTCGGCCGTCCAGAAAAAGTGGTTGGCCGACCAGAAAAGTGGCTGGCAGGTCCCAAACTCAGATTTTTTGAAGATATTTTCTCTCCAGCTGTTCTCCACAACCTCTAGTTCTCCCAAAAACAGATATTTCGAACCAACTCTTGCTTTTTGATATATATGAGCCATATCTCCCATTTTGCAAAGGGGAACTTCTTGGACAAGTTTTGAGAGCTTCTCTCACTAAAAAACTCCTCTCTCTCTAGAATTTTCAAACAAAAACCTCTGCCTCTCTCTCTAGAGCCTCTCTCCATTGCTCTTTTGTGCATAGAAGTCCATAGAAGTAGAGAAATACTTCTTGTTTGCATATAATTCCTTCATCAAAGTTGATCACCATTGGCTTGAGGTCCCTTGGAACCTATTTTTGGGCTGATTGAAGGTTGTTTGGCTCAGAAAAGTGATTGTTTTGCTGCTGGCCTTCAAGGTTCTTCAAGGGTGAGAAACTACCCTCTTTATTCCCCATTTTTGCACAAGCTTTTAGCCTATCTTTCATGCTGTTTTGAGCTTAACTTATAATTGATAAAAGTTCTGATTTTTCATGCTTTTGATCTTTGTTTAAGATCACTTTTGTGTTTGGGGTTGTTTACCCCCTCTTAGGCCTTGTTTGGCCTCATTTTTGTGCCTTTTTTGTGAGCTTTGGGACCACCTTGTATTGGCCTTCTCACCACTAAAATCCAGAGGGATTTCAGTGGTGTGGATGGTGTTTTGAGGTCCTAAGAAGGAGAGGGTCATCCCCTCTCCTTGTTGTCTTCAATACTTGTCATATTTGCCTCACATGTGAGCACCTTTGTTAAGTTCATGTTGGCCATGTCTTAGCTGGTATTTGTGGTTATTTTTCTGTCATATGCCACTATTTTTGCCTATCTTGGTCATGCCATGCTTGGTTTATACACTCGTAGTGTAAATTTTGCAAACTAGTCTTGTATGCTTCATGTTTGAGCATGTCCTTCTAGCTCATGTTGACCTCATTTCAGTGGGTTTTTGGGGTTTTTTAGCATGTCATAACTCTGTCTAAAGTTGGTTTAATAGCCCCTTACATACACCATGCACTTGTAGTGCATTTCCATGAAATTGCCCTAACATACTTTGTGCTTTGAGCCTTGTTTTTAGCATGATTTTGGCTTGACCCAAAGAAGATTTTAGCCTTGTTTTACCCTACATAGGGTCTTTTTGGAGTTGGTTTGGCCATTTGAGCATTGCCTTGCATGCCTATAGTGCAATACACTTCACTAGTTTCGGTGCTTGAGCCATTCAACATGCATCGTGTGAGTTGTTTACATCATTTGGAGTCATTTTGTATGCCATTTCAGAGTTGGAACATGTGTCCTTGCACTCCATATTTCATCCTTTTCAATGCATTTGGAAAATTGTGCTTTGTGTCTTAGGCTTGGTCCATGGCATTGTGCATGCTTGCATGTGTTTTGGAGCCTTGTTTTCATCATCTTTGGCCACTGATTTGGATGTGGCTGAGGTCCATTCATTTTGGTTTAAGTCCATTTTTGCATCGAATATGCCATTGTAGTCCATAGTATTAAGTATGCCACGTTGTCGCATGATTGATCATTGCATTGTGCATGCCTTGTTCATCTCATTGTGTATATTAGTTCCATGTGCATTGTGTATGCTAGTGTCATGAGCATTGTGCATGCCATATAGCTTATAGCATTTTGTATGCTAGTTGCATGTTTGCATGATATCCCTTGCATGTTTGCATCACTTAGTTGCATAGCATTAGGATTGCATGCTAGAGTTGCATTTGTGCATGCCATGTTTCTTACATAGTGTTTGGGATAGGAGTTAGCCCAAACATGGGAAACGAGGGACGTCTCGTACTCAAAGTGACGAAACGTGCCTCGATTCTCGATCGCCGACACTCTTGACTACCCATGACGGAGTTGTTGGCTTTAGGTGCTTGTATGTGCATTCATTTCACATTGAGTCGTGCAATTCGGCTCCTCAGCCATCATGCATCGAAATGCGTAATTTGTGGCCCGAGGGTTCGAGGACTACATTCCCTTAAGCTTATGCAATGATGGGGAGAGTGGTCGTGCACACATGTGTTGCAAATACTTTGCCGTGCCTCTCTCTTTGCCTTTGTTGCAGAAAACCAGAAACCAGGAGAGGAAACTGGTCGGCCGACCAGATTTACTGGCAGGCCGACCACTTTTTTGGGTTTCCACCACAAAAGGTGGTCGGCAGGTGGTCTCCAAGGCCAATAGCTGGTCGGTAGCCCTTCCACAGATTCCCAGGGTGGAGTTTCATCTCTCTGGAGCTTGGTGCAAGTTTCTGAGACCAATTGCAAACAGAGGCAAAGCGGGGCATCGCGATGGATTTCCACGCAAGGCGATTCGAGCATGCATGCATCCTTTGTCATTCAAAGCAGAGCTGAGGCAGCCTATTTCATCTAGTTTACATGCTTGTTTAAATTGCTTACTTAGTTAATTTGTTGATTAATTAGAGTTGTGTAATAATTAGCCGTAGCTTGTTATTCATTTCATTGTGTAATAACTAGTTTAATTAGATTAGCTTAGATTAGCTAGCTGGTTCTGTATTATTTATTCGGACCCTCCTCCGAGAGGGCAATATTGTAAATAAGTGTGCGTGTGTGTGATGCATGTCTTCCAACCCCCATTTCTTTCTCCCTTTTATTTACTAGCTTATGATGGTTAGTTTTAGGGCATGTTTCAATTAGCATCCTTATGCTCGTATGTTTGCATCCATTCATTTGTCTTGCATGCACCGGGCTCGGTGCATCATACTAACTGCATCGTATTTCAATTCCAAGTTGAATGCGTGTTATCTGTAGCATTTCATATGCCATCTTAGAATAGTCGAGCCTATCTTAATTGCATTTTGCATGTGTTGCATTAGGCATTCTTGACATAGCTAGGATCATGCATTGATTTCTAACATAGCTTTTGTTTTGGCTTGGAGTACTCGGTAAGTGTTTATGGTTTAGCATCCTTGCATGTGTGTGAGTGACTGCCATGATAGCATGCTTGCCATGAGGCTATTTGCTTATGTGATATAACTGTCTGAATGCCTGTGGGTGAAGGTTGGGTTACTTGAATTGGGACAATTCATTGATTGCGAGTTTTAAGCCCACTTGAGAGTGACAAATCACCATGTTACCTAAGCCCACTTGAGGGTGGCAAAATCCGCATTTTAGCCTACTTGTGAGTAGCAAGCCGCTTTCAAAAACAAACACGAGATATTTTGTTCCAACTTAGGCGATCCAGTCTATACTTGTATGCTATGCTCATTACATAGTAATTCTAGGTTAATAACCGGAATAAGAGCACATGTGTTTTTCAAAAACAAGATATCATGTTAGTAAAGGCCGATCTTTGATCGGGCGAGCAGGGGTGCTCATTGTATGACCTTCCCCTCTCGTACCCAAGTTCCCGAGCCGAGGCAACTTTGGTGATGACGGACACGTGGCCTTGGGCACGAGTCAGGGTTTCCTAAATTTCCCAAAAATAAAATATTTAGGTGGCGACTCTGTATCTGGCAAAGCAGTCCATGTTTGGCACTTCTTTCTAAAAATCAGTTTTTCAAAACGATTTGCTGGATTTGGACTCTTTGGTGATTTATCAATCTCGCATTGCACTTTGCAAAATCAGATTAAGAACCATGACATTGAGTCCGAACTGTAGTGAGCCCATTGAACAAAACGGGATTTTCCTGGGATGTTCGGGTGCGTCTACAGTTTCTGGCGACTCTGCTGGGGATTTAGAGAACTTGACTCGAACTCATTATATCTTGTTTTGATTACACTTATGTGTTTCTTTGCATTGCATCTGCATTGGTGCGCCTAGGACACCGTGTTTGCCATCTGCTATTCCTGAATGGTTTGCCGGAGGCTCGCTTTGAAAAGCGTGCCATAAGGCTGACCGGTTACGGGCTCTGCCACGATGGGAACACAAACCCCATTTTTACTAGGGCACCCTTTTTTACCATTCGACCTAGTGCATATCGGAATCCATAGTGACCATTTCAAACTAGGACAGGTTGCTTACCCGATTGTAGGTTGCGCGTGCGTAGCGAAACCCTAGCTCCTGAAAAAATAGGACAGGGAAACCCTACCCCTCCATAGGGGTGTTTTGGCTCTCACTTGTTTGCTATGTGCTTTTAGAGTGTGCCTCTACAGAAATGCATGTATCAGTCTGCAAGTCTGGGTATCAGGCTTGAGGGCATCAGTATTTTGGGGGGAATCAGTTTTTCCTGAGAGAATCAGTTTTACCTGAGGGTATCAGTTTACTAGCAGAGTTTTGGGCAAAATTCAGTAGAGAGCACAGTCGTTCAGTTATGCTTATACCTGTTCTGGTGAAATCAAGCTGAGATGCTGTCTGTTTTCTCTTTTGCAAGGTAGTCGTGGAACTATAGCTTCAGAAGGCTCCAATATCCCCCGGTACATTGGGCTTGTGTTGATAGACTTTGTCAGGTCAGAGATTCAGTTCAAGGGCAAATCAGTGTTCGTTCGCCAGAGGCATGGTAAAAAGGCCAGTCAGGCACAGATCATCAGTTCAACAGTCTTCGGATCAGCAGTCATTATCCATCTCACCTGTGTGCAGTTGGGTTGAGATATCTGCTTTTACCACAGAGACAGATATACCGATAGATCAGTTAGATCAGGGCAGTATGGCAGGAATGGAGGAGATGATGCGTCAACTCCAAGAAAGAATGAAAACCATGCAGCAGGACGCTGTTCATCAAGCCGAATTTGCCAAACAACAGGCCGAGGTCATGGCTCAACAGGTAGAGTTAATTGCCAGGCTACAACAGCAAACCGGAGCATCTGCTTCACACCAGGTTCCTCCCCCACCAAGAGTCCCAATACTCGGGGAGACAGCAAATGTCCAAGAAGATACGGACATCCCAACGGGGCCACCTCCGCCCCCGATTCTACCTCAACTATCCAAGGCACCCATGCCTATCAATCTACCGGACTCCCCCTTTGAGTTCGAGGTGGACCCCACGGCATTAAAAGTGAGCAAGCTTGAAAAGCTGTTCAAGAAATCTCAAGGTGTGAAGTCCATTCCGGATATAGAGGATGGTTATACCAACTCAGTGGTGACATTACCGAATCGGTTCAAGATGCCACATATTGACCGCTTTGATGGCTCTGGAGACCCAATGGTGCACCTCCACCTGTTTTATGATATACTGAGGCCAATGGGCTTGACCACAACCCAGAAGCTATCACTATTCGGCCGAACCATGTCTGGGATAGCCGCAATCTGGTATGCGAAATTGGAGAACTCTGTGAAACAAAACTGGGAATAGATGGCTGAGGCCTTCGTTGCTCAATACTCCTACAACATACAGATCGAGGTCACAACTCGTGATCTTGAGTCACCCGCCAAGAGCCAAAAGAGGGTTTTTAAGAGTTTGTGACGAGATGGAGAGCAAAGGCCTCGATGGTGACTATAAGGCCTTCTGACAAAGACCAGATAAGGATGGTTGTACGTAACCTCCAGCCCAGGCTGATGCAAAAAATGATAGTCTTACCCCTTCCCACCTTTGCGGACCTACACGAGATTGGGGTACAGATTGAAGACGCAATGAAACAAGGTCTGATTGACCACGAAAGGGAATCACCCAAGAAGGGTTATACACGTAGTTCGAATGCGACCACCAGTGGTGACGCAGCTGCAAGATCTTCTGAAGTTGGAATGGTCACCACTACTTCAAAAGTAGCCACCCCCTTTGTTGGTACATCCAATCCAAACCCCTGAACTTCGGACTATCTACCTCGAGGCAAGAGGGTTTTCACCCCACTTCATATGCCTTTGTCTAAAGCTCTAGGGGTCCTACTCAGGAAAGGACATCTGAAACCGTTAGAACAACGGCCTCTACCCGACCCTCTCCCTCCAAAGCATGACCCGGCTAAGTACTGTGCTTTCCATCAACAAACCGGTCATGACACTGACAGTTGCGTCCGTCTTCGCCACGAGATACAAAATTTGATTGACAACAATGTCATCGCCGCACCAGTCTCGCAAAGTCTATCGGCACTGGGTCAGTGAACCTGGGGGATAATGTGATGTGATCGGCGGATGAACCACCTGTGAGCGGCACTCAGTTTACCCCAGATGTGGCGTATGGCATGCACTATTTTGAGCATTTGTAAATGCTAGCTTTTGTACTTTCTGACTCCGGTATTGAGTCAGTTTTGTTATGTTGTTTAGAGTCTGTCTCGCTGTATAGAGTCAGTCTTTTCATTCTGAGTCAGTTGGGGTCTGTCTTGTTGTATCGAGTCAGTCCTGTTGTATAGGAGTCGAGTGATTCCGGGGGCGTTACCTCGGACATCACTTGCTTGTTTTGTGTTTGTCTTTTTGCTTTCTTTTGAGTCTGTTTCTGCCTTAGAGCCAATTGTGCCAACAAATTTTGAATGGAACAGCAGTAATTTTCACACTCTTGTGTTTGCTTCTGCCTTGTGCCAGTTGTGCCAGAAGTTCTGAATAAGATGGCGGTATTTGACTAAAACTGTGTCTTTTCTGTGCCTTGAAGTCATTTCATTGACCTAAGTTCTTCAAAACTTTTCAAACACTGTGATGAAAATGAAGAGGAAGGAATTCCTCGGGATTTGCAAAAATTTGATCAACTGAGAGAAAGAGAGGCGTGCTAAGCCCTTAATGATTGAGATCATGCTTGTTAATGTGAGTACTGAGAAGGATCCTGGCTTGATCCAGATTGGTTCTACACTGTCTTTAGCGCGAGCGATTTGTCGCTTTCTTAAAAGATTTCAAAATATGTTTTGCGCCATCTTGCGAAGACCTTTATGGAATCGCTCTTAAGATTGTGCAGCTTAGGATCGCTCTCAGCCTCGAGACTCGACCCCCTTACTTTCAAACAATTGAACTTGGATTCAGAATGTTCAACGGTCAACCACAATGTGAGGCTTGTATGGCCAGATCAGAAGCACCCCTCGAACTAGGGGCAAAAGATGTCAGATAATGCACTCAAAGAGTCAAAGACGAAGATCGACAAGAATGCCAAATCCCAGAAGGGAAGAAAGAAGAAAGTTTTGTTGAAGAACAACCGAGTTCCTACCCACAACACTAGGGGCAAATTTAGCCCCCATTGGATGAACTCCTACATCATCAGCGAACAGCAGCCATTCTCCTGGATTCGGATGGCTTCGAGACCCTAAAACCATTTGGCATGGACAAAGCTACTCTTTTACCCTTGAGAGACTCGCTGGGCCGAATACCCGAAAGGGCGACCCAGGCAAAAGTTAGAGCATGAAAAAAAAGAGAAAAAAAAAAGAGAAAAAGAAAAAAATGCAATGATTGAAAAAAAGAAAAGAAGAAAAATGAAGAAAATGAAAAAAGAAATAAGAAAAAAAAGAAAAGAAATGAAAAGAAAAGAAAAACAGAGCTCGCAAGGTTGAAAACCCGGAAGGGCGGCCTTGGCAAAAGTTAGAGCGCAAAAGGAGAGGTTAATACTCGAGTGTACCTTAACCCGAACTACGTAAGGCTTGATTCCCATGTTTGGGATACGTAGGCAACTTCATTCTGAAGTCCAGCCACAAATACTTCCAAATCAATTGTGTCCATGCAATGGTTCCAATCATCTTTGTCATTTCTGTATCCGAGAGTTCGGTTGTGATCATCGCTATGAGAACTAGTTATAGTGTGCTGCGGTGCATTTCAAACAAGGGGCAACTTTCCGTTGCCATACAGTGCGCTGTGGGGCCATTCAAACAAAGGGCAATTTTCCATTGCCATGTAGTGCCGTTCAGACAAGAGGCAATTTTCCATTGTTATGGATCTAAGGTTGTGCATCTCAAGAGTAAGTTCCGTGCTCGTTGAGCAATGAACGTTTGAAAAAACAGTTTTTGAGAATTTTTACTGAGGTTGACTAATTTTCTTGAAAATTATTCTATTTTTCCAAAACTGGATCATTTTCCTGGACCCAAAAAGGAAAATTTTCAGTGCTCATAACCTAACTTGCATGATTTTAAATTAGAAAATCGAACAAGCATGTTAATCTAACTCTCATATTGGTCAAAATTGTTTTAGCAGAACGTCAAAAACAAAAAAATGGTCAAAATAATGAACTAGGGGCACAGTTAAGTCAGGTGTTCTGTCTTTTCCCCATTGTCAACATACTTGCCAGAAAGGGCACCATATCTGCCAGAAAAGGGCACAACAGAAACTAACAGCAAAATGCCGAAAGTTCTCTCATCCTCCAAGCAGTGAGGTATCAAGCTAAGTGCGAAGCACGGTTCGGAATGGAGCAGGATATTCCATTCCCTCATCTGGACAGATCTAATCACGTCCAAACTCCCCAGTAGAGTATCGTCAACCAATGTCAATTGCAGATCTGCTGCACATCCAGCCGTATCACAACCCCTCTGTGGGGGAAGTTCACTGTTATGAGCAAAAGAAAGAGAATCTGGTAGAATACTAGGGGCAAGAGCCCACAACTTCCTGCTTATCCATTAACCACCCAGGGGAGGGATAAAAAAATGAGAGATTGAAGAATAGAGAGATGCGCATTGAGAGGAAAAGTGAGGAAAGGGCTTTTTCAGAAAAACAGAGCCTGAGGGCCGAGTGATGTGAGAATCACAAATGAGAAAGGGTGGGAAACAATACCCGAAGAAACTGGCTCCTCACGAACTGAGAGGTCTCTCGCCATTGGAACACGTCTGAGTGTCGTGTCTCTTGTTTTTGTTTGTCTCGATTCTTGTTTTGAGTCATTTCAAGTGTCTGTGTTTGTGTTTAGGTTGTTTACCTTTTGTTTCTCTTTGTTGAGTCGTAGTGCGCTGTGTTCAGTCGTAGGCTCAATACCCGGTTAAGAACTCATTTCTCAATTTCAAAATGAACTGTTAAGAGTGTTGTGCTATTCTCAACATTTGTGCAAAACAGGATTTGTTCTTTCATAAAACCACAGGGTTCAACCCAGGTCATGTCAGAACAGTAGAACCAGGACCTATCTGAAGCTACATGGGTTTCGAGCTGCGAAGCAAAAGAAAAAAGGGAAAATTTGGAGCATCTTAGTCTGTTTCAACTTCAGTAAATTCCGAGACGGCATTCTAGGTGCATCTTGTCAGGCCTCGCCTTTCTCTGGAGTATGAGTGTATCTCAACCCCAAGCTTAAGCCTGCTTCACGTCAGAATGGCAATTAAAGCAGCTGCAGATGTTATCTCTCACCAATATAGACAGGGTATCCCCTTTTGAGCTGAGCGTGTTGCCAAGTCCTCTGAGAGGTAAATCGGAGGCACCAGAGTACATGTTTGATGCCCTTCTATTGCATAGAATGTGCACTTTCATATACACTTATATTACATGCGTGCCGCGCATCGTTATGATTCATGCATAGAATATGCTTGCTTTCGATTCCACATAGAATATGCTTTACTTTCAATGTTGCATAGAATGTGCTTTCCATGTTGCATAGAAAATGCACCTCGCTTGCATAGAACATGCATTTACTCACACTGTCTTGTGCACTTACACTTTGTATCTCACTCACACTGTTTTGTGCATTTAATCTACATCGCACTGTCTTGTGCACCTGTATTGCATTGTTTTGCACTCTCCTTTGTTTGGAAACACCGGGGATACATCCTTATGTTTCTCCTTCATTCCGAAACACCGGGATACGTCCCTATGTTTCTCCTTCTTTTTTCGAAACACTGGGATACGTCCCTATGTTTCTTCTCCTTTTCCGAAACACCGGGATACGTCCCTATGTTTCTCCTTCTTTTTCCGAAACACCGGGATACGTCCCTGTGTTTCTTCTCCTTTTCCGAAACATCGGGATACGTCCCTATGTTTCTCTTTTTTTTTTTCCGAAACACCGCGATACGTCCCTATGTTTCTTCTCCTTTTCCGAAACAACGGGATACGTCCCTATGTTTCTTCTCATTTTCCGAAACACTGGGATACGTCCCTATGTTTCTCTTTCTTTTTTCGAAACACCGGGATACGTCCCTATGTTTCTTCTCCTTTTCCGAAACACCGGGATACGTCCCTATGTTTCTTCTCCTTTTCCGAAACACCGGGATATGTCCCTATGTTTCTCCCTCTTTGGTTAAGAGCATTTGGGATACGTTCCAATGCTTATACCTTTCTGAAACACCGGGATATGTCCCTATGTTTCTCCCTCTTTGGTTAAGAGCATTTAGAATACGTTCCAATGCTTATACCTTTCCGAAACACCGGGATATGTCCCTATGTTTCTCCCTCTTTGGTTAAGAGCATTTGGAATACGTTCCAATGCTTATACCTTTCCGAAACACGGGGATATGTCCCTATGTTTCTCCTTCTTTGGTTAAGAGCATTTGGAATACGTTCCAATGCTTATACCTTTTCGAAACATCGAGATATGTCCCTATGTTTCTCCCTCTTTGGTTAAGAGCATTTGGAATACGTTCTAATGCTTATACCTTTCCGAAACACCGGGATATGTCCCTATGTTTCTCCCTCTTTGGTTAAGAGCATTTGGGATACGTTCCAATGCTTATACCTTTTCGAAACACCGGGATATGTCCCTATGTTTCTCCCTCTTTGGTTAAGAGCATTTGGAATACGTTCCAATGCTTATACCTTTCCGAAACACCGGGATATGTCCTTATGTTTCTCCTTCTTTGGTTAAGAGCATTTGGAATACGTTCCAATGCTTATACCTTTCCGAAACACCGGGATATGTCCCTATGTTTCTCCCTCTTTGGTTAAGAGCATTTGGAATACGTTCCAATGCTTATACCTTTTCGAAACATCGGGATATGTCTCTATGTTTCTCCCTCTTTGGTTAAGAGCATTTGGAATACGTTCCAATGCTTATACCTTTCCGAAACACCGGGATATGTCCCTATGTTTCTCCCTCTTTGGTTAAGAGCATTTGGGATACGTTTCAATGCTTATACCTTTTCGAAACACCGGGATATGTCCCTATGTTTCTCCCTCTTCGGCTAAGAGCATTTGGAATACGTTCCAATGCTTATACCTTTCCGAAACACCGGGATTTGTCCCTATGTTTCTCCCTCTTTGGTTAAGAGCATTTGGAACATGTTCCAATGCTTGTACCACTCTTTTTCCTTTCGCGTACAACGCATCGGAATCTTTTTTGAGACCTCGGGTGTCCCCAATGGTCGTTCTTAGTCTTTCCTGCGTGGTGCATGGTTGAGATTGTATAATTTTCTTACATCCTTTCTGCATGAGATGTAGTTTGGTTTGTGTTTTCTTGCTTGCATAGCATTCGCTTAAAATGTTGCATTTATTTTACATAATTGTTTCATTACAGCCCACTTTGCATAATCATAAGTTATGCTCTTGCATCATGCATGTCATTTGCATTTTGCCCCAGCCTGTGGGCATATCTATATTATTTTGTTTGTTTGTCCAAGTCTTCGGCCTTGTCAAAAGTGGGTCGTCTGTGGGCTTTGACATTCACTCCCGTCACTTCTTGACTTCCGAGTTCTGTCAAAGAGGGGCAACCCCAAACACCAAAATCAACTATTTTGGCACAACATGATCATATATTCAAGCCTCAAACTCATTTACCTCATGTTCATCAAAACCCCTCTTTTCATTTCACAACCAAATCCTAGATTTGTCCAAACCATAACCAAATCTCATCATCTATTCACAATAGCAAATAACTAAGCTAAAAATCATATTAGAGTGTAGAAATTCCCTACCTCATGTGTAGAAACCCAAGCAACAAGGTGGAACTTCAAAGATGATGAAATCAATTACTTGTTGGATCCAAACCCAGCTCTTGAAGCCCTCTACCTTATTCTCAAAGACACTAGGGTCAAGAACACAACGGATCTAGATGAAATCTTAGAGAGACTGTGAGTTTTAGAGAGAGAGACAGTCAGATTAGGGTTTTGGGGAAGAAATGAAATCAAAAAGTGATGTAAAACATCACTGCTACAATCTGATATACGCAGGCTCGCTCGAGCGAATGAGTTCTCACTCGACCGACCAGACACACCAAGGTCACCTCGCTCGAGCGCAAGAAGCATCGCTTGAGCATAGAATGAGAAGCTTCAGGTCTGCTACCCAACGCAAACGCACGCTCGAGCGCAAGAAGCCTCGCTCGAGCAAAGAAACATTTTCACAAGGTTCACTCGAGTGTAGAAAGACTCGCTCGAGCAAAGAATAGATTGCACAAGGCTCGCTCAAGCGAAGAAGCCAAATTCTGGGCAACAACCATTTGTACCAAAAGATAACCAACCTGTTCCAAACTCGCCCAACAAGTCCCAAAACTCAAATTCAAAGAATTAAAGGGATGAAACAAGACATAGACAACAACATACAATCATGGAATCCAAGTCCGGAGCACAATAAAGGTCGGGGTAAAACCGGGATCGCTATAACTACCAACCCTTTTGCCAGTACAAATCCACAAACCTCAACCTCAAAAAACAAGCTCGAACCCAAAGGGTCTTTACCCCACTATACATGCCTTTATCCCAAACCTTGAGGATGCTAAACAAAAAAGGGCATCTTATGCCATTAGAACAAGGCCCATTACCCGATCCTCTCCCTCCTAAACACAACCCGGCCAAATATTGTGTTTTTCACCAGCAGTATGGTCATGACACCGACCAATGCTACAGGTTGCGTCATGATATTCAAGATCTCATCAACAACAAGGTGATAGCACCACCCCTAAAGGGAAACACATATTAGAAAGGGTGGGAAACATTACCTGAAGAAGTAGTGGACTCCCTGCAAATCTAGTAGTCTCCCGTCGATGAAAGGCATCTAAGCCCATCAAAGTCTCGGCCAGTGCCAAGCCAATGCAACTATTGCCTTCTTTTAGGCCTTCCGCCACTTCGATCAAGCGAATGCTAGACTTGGCAAAGCTAGGGGCAAGGAGGAAATAAGCCAACATACATAAGCAGAGGGCATCCTGTCGAAAACCTTGCCAAAGACAGTCGCTGCGGTCACCGACATCGAAAAATCGACGGATCAAGCTAGGAATATCCAGTTCTCCATTATGGGCCAAAGATCGAGCCTCGTGCATAGTAAGCCCACACATCCGTCCTAAAGCTTGGGCATGACCAAAACAGGACTGAGGTATGAGTTCCACATCGTGTCGGGATTCCATTAACGCCTGAAATTCTTTAATTGTCGGGCATATCCTTTGTTCCCCGAAGCTAAAGACGTGTGTAATTGGGTTCCAACATTTAGCTGTATCATGAAGGAATGGAAAACAAGTGGAGTCCGACTCAACAAAAAAAGTGCATTTATGCCGAAACCCCAAAAATTCACCTTTTTCCGAGCTGTCCAAAGTCGCAATCCAATCCTTGAGATTTTGGGCAAGAAATGGCTCCATTTGTGGCGAAAAACAGTAACTAGAATGAGTTCTGGAGAATAAACTATGAAGTCCAGCCTTTTGTACAAGATAAGGCAGTGAGTGGAAGCTGCTGTCAACAATCTAGAGGTTCTGTACATTAGTGGACTGTAGGCCACTTCTATAGCCGGTTGGCCACTGTTGGTGGCTAGCAAATTTCATCCATGGCAGGTAGATGGCCGGCAAGTTCCTAGTCTGGCCGGCACCCTTCCTGTCAGGTCTGCTATCCTCCTTTGTGCTGAACAATGCTGAAAGCATATGTTTTATTCTGCAATTTGTGTGTCTTAAGGTCTTGTTTTGAGTCCTTTTTGGTTTCAGCAAGTTCGTTGAGTTGTATTTGTGTTGTTTTGTTTTGTTTGTCGAGTTGTAGTTGTGTTGTTTTTCGATTTATATGTTGTTGATTATCGAGTTGTATATTGCTTTTTTGTATTTTGGTTGTTTGTGTGGTTCACTAACCGATTAAGCATTGTGTTTTAATCAAATGTTCTTGGCCATTTCAATTCCCTGTCCATTTTATACATATATGGTGCTCATGATGCAAAATACAACATTTTTCATAAAAACTGCGAGTTTTTATTTCGATCATGGTTTTTTGCAAAAGTGTAGTACAAGTTTTTAAAACAAAACAGAACTTCCTAAAGCTATACATGTGCTAATGCTACTAAAAGAAAAGAAACTAAGCAAAAATACAAAAAATCAGCACTGGTCACCTCAGGCTTGAGAAACCCTCTTCGTCCTCTTCTTTGGAGGAGAGGACTCTAGGACACTGTCTCCATCGGCGCCACTATCCAAATCTGAACCAGAGCCCGAGCCATCATCATCTCCGCTCTTTGCCTCAGAGCTCGTTTCGACATCGCCTTCACTCTCAGATGAAGCTGAATGCTGACTCGCTGCCTCCTCAGAGTCACTCGTCTCAACATCATCATCACTCATAATAGGCTCTAAAGGGCCACTTTCGGCTCGGGTGCCCCTAGCTCTACCTCGACCGCGTGCCGGAGCCTGTCTCTCTCTCCTCCCTACTGCTGAAGGGTGTACTGCTAGTGCAAGTGCTGCAGCCGCCACTAGTGCCATCGATATGGGTGGAATCTGAAAAGACAGTTGTCACATGTCAACCACAGTATGCGTATTAGATGCAAGCATAGTGTGCAGAATAAGTGTATGCAGAAGTCAGATACAGTGTGTGAATACAGTATGTGAATGCAGTATGTTAGACGCAGCGTATCAGTACGGTTTGGGAAGTTTCCAGTTGAGATGTCAGTGTCAGTATGTCAGTGGAAATTTGATGCTTGGAATGTAAAACTAAAGAAATTACTTGAATACCGTAGAGGCTGAGCAGCGCCTCTCTCCTTTGTACCATCCCCATCAAGGAGGCTATCAGCTCGAGAGCACCTCCCGTATGCTCGATGGATGCCTGTACATACAGTTTGAATGATCAATATTTGCGAATAAACATATCTGAAATGAAGTACGGAATGCAAATGTAAAGTTTGGTTCATACCTGAGTCGGGCCTCGGACCCCAACAAGCTCATGACCAGCCGCCGCAGGCTCAATCGGAACCTAGTAGGGATCTCCGGTATGCCGCCAGCATGTCAACTCGGTCGAAACCTCTAGCCAGCCGGTGACTTGCCCAGCTGGAGGGGCCCTTCCAGTCCTGGCCCTCGTCGTCCTAGTCCTACCTGCCATAGGGGCACCTGCTGCTTTGCCTACATGAGCACGTACACCCGTCAAGGGAGGCATCAGATGTGTCTGAATGAAGGCTGGATAATCCCCCTCCCCGCGGAAGTAGTCCGCATCCAAGCCCTCTGTGAACTGGATCATCTCCTGAAAAGAGAGGCTCTCTGTAGCTCTCATAGATGGTGGAGGAGGCATGGGCACAACTGGCTCAGGCAAGCCCATGGTCTGGCGCATGAATCGCTCGTCTAGAAACCAGGCTCGGCACACCGGGCCCTCTAGCAAAAGTTGAAAATGGGATGCCCCCGAGCACCGGCATACTGGTTTCTAACTCCAGTCGGCATCAACGCCCAATGCTACCAAGCGATCTGCAAACAGGGTATATATACAGATGGTTAGTCGTCATCAGTTGTTGATAAAACAAAAATAACTGTGAGTTTTGAGTTACCTCTGCCGTAGTCACTTTGTTGAAGTACCGGCGAAAGAGTGAGAAGGTCTCCCAGGTCCTCCGCATGCATCTGCTATCATACCGGTGAGAGTATGGCACAACAGGAGGCATCTCCACCTCTGGCTCTGGAGCGAGGGTCAGGAAATATACATATACCCATAGCTGCAAGGAAAAGGCAACAGTGAGTATACAATGTACAGAAAGTACAAGTGCAGATACAGAAAGCAGAATGCGTAGTACAACGTATAGTGAGTAGTACAGTATGCAGAATGTGTAGATGCAGAAAGCAGAATGTATAGTACAGTGTACAAAGTGCAAAGTAGATGTAAACAATGCAGTATGCAGTGTATAGAAAGTGCAAAGCGGAAAGCGCAGAAATAGAAGATAGAAAATGTAAACCAGAAATGTAAAGCATACCTCCCAAGATCGCCAATAACCTCTGACTCTATCTCCCCTCCTGTGAGACGTGGAGCTCATATAGCCGTACAATGTGGCAAGACTAGCGTCGCCCCAATCATACAGCCAAATCTGAGGTAAGTCCACCAGGGCGCTCAGGAGATACAACCCTACGGTGTTCCACCTGTTCGCAAATAAGGTGGTACCGAAGAGAAACATCAAAAAGCCTCGGGCGTAGTGCTCGGTCTCCTCTGGTGTCTGCGGCTCTCTCATTCAGAATTCTCGGCGAACCAACTATATCGTACCATCCCCGGTTGGAAGAGAGGTGGGCGTGCTTCCAGCAGGTGTAGCCAAGCAGCCTCTCATCTACCCATGTCCACATTGTAAGGGATCGGATTACCCCCTACTTCTACGCCTGTGAGCATAGCGAAGTCGTAAGGAGTCATCATCATCTCCCCAGTGGTGGAGAAGTGGAAGGAGTTGGTGGTATCCCACCACCGCTCCACCAATGCACCGAGAAGCGGTCGATTCGCAATATGGCGCGATAGTCCCATGCAGAATAAGCCGAAGTCGGCCTCGTCGACGATGTGGCGCACACTGACAAGGAGCTCCATATACCAGTCCCTCGCAGATGTGGCTCTATAGCCCCTAATAGAGCAAGAGTTCTCCTGTGATCAGAATAGTGATATACAGTAATATAAGAACAGGCAGATGAAAAGGCAGTGTAAGAAATACAGTGTAAGAGTGTGATTAAGGCAAGAAATGTCGTGTAAGCATTACAATTGGAGCAACTAATACAGTTAAAGCAAGAAATGCAATGTACAGTGAAGAAAATATGAGAATACAATGTATACCTCAGTGGCGCCGTAAGATAAATGGAAGTTCGGCTCTCTTAGCAAGAGGTCCTCTGGTGCGCGTTGCGCAAATGCTCTGAAGTAGCTGATACCCCCGAGTAAAGATGGTATGCCGTCAGATCCAAGGGGCGTACTCCTAGTGGTAGTATATCGGGCTCAGGCTCGGCCTCCATCTCTGTCGGAGGTGGAATCTCAAACCAAGCTCCGTCATGGGGTAGATCATCCACCATCTAGAAAGGAGATACAAAAGTGGTGAAAAATGAAGAAAAACGGAAAAAAAATGGCAACCTTGGAAAAAGTCAAGCCCTAGGAGAGAGAAAGTGGAAGAAAAAGTCAAAGCCAGGAAAAGTGTACCAAACCTGGGAGAAACTCGAGAAAAACAAGCCTAGAGTGGTGAAAGTGAAGGAAAAAGCACCGAAATCAAATTTCAATCGGTTCAAAGTGAAGGAAACAAAGAGGATTTAGCGAATAAACTTCGCGTGGGGTGTTAGAAAACGCGTAGAAAGCGTGGATCTAGAGAGAAGAAGCACCTAGAGAGAGAGGAGTAATTTCGGGCATAGGGTAATGAGGAAATGAGACCCCATGCCCTATATTTAAAGACCTTAGCCAAAAAGACAAGAATGCCCCAAATCTGCCACGGGTGGTCGGTAGGCCATATTGGTGGCTAGCAGGCCACTGTTGGTGGCCACAACGCACGTAAAGCGATAGGTGGCTGTACAAATTTATTTTAGTTTGGCAATATGACACTAGAATAATCTAATTTGTATTATAATGTATCACCAAACATGCACTTCACAAATAGGCTCCAACTAATTTCTTGTTAAGTAAAGTAAAATCATCAAATCGAACGACAACAAATAGTTGGAAAAAATTAGTTTGTCTGGTAGCACGGCACTAAAGTAACAGCATCAGGACTCCAGGGGAGACCACTGGACACTTGCCGGCCACCTGCCGGCCTTTAATAGCTGTTGTTATTGTAAGACTTCAGTGTTTCTTTCACACCTATGTCAATGGAGAGCAGCTGGGCTATCTCTACCGACGTCTTGGTGTTTGTTTTAAACTTGGTAACAAACGCCTCTGCAAGTTCCGCCCATGAAGTTATACTGCCTTCTGGCACCCTCTCAAACCAAGTCAAGCCCAGGTCGCTTAAGCTTGAGGGAAACAAGCTACATATTAAAGCCTCGTTCCGTTGATATACAACCATAACCTGGCTCAAGTGGCTCAAGTGCATGTAGGGGTCTGACTTCCCCTCATAAGTCGTGAATTTAGGCTAGTGGAAGCCCAAGGGTAATGGTGTGTTCTTTACTGCCGGAATGAACGGCGAGCTTTGTAACCTTGCTAATGCTTTGTCCGCTAGTTCGTAAGCAAGGCGCGACACTGGCATTTCGACCTCGACACTTCCATGTGTCCTAGGAGCCAACCGCTGCAGAGCAGAGACCTTTTGGGGGTCGCGTGCCTGTAGACCGCCCGAACTCGGCTCCGCGCACGAGGGCGAATTGTGTTCATAGCTACTACAGTTCGGACTCCTGTCACAGTTCTGAATCTAATCTCACAAAGTGCAATGTAAGATTGATAAATCACCAAAGAGTCCAAATCCAGCAAATCGTTTTGGAAAATCGATTTTAATGAAAAAGCGCCCAAACATGGACTGCTTTTCCAGATTTCAGAGTCACCACCTAAATATTTTGTTTTAGGAAATTTAGGAAACCCTGACTCGTGCCTAAGGCTACGTGTCCGTCATCACCAAAGTTGCCTCGTCTCGAGAACTTGGGTACAAGAGGGAAAGGTCCTGAAATGAGCACCCCCGCTTGCCCGATCAAAAGATCGGCCTCTACTAATCATGATATGTTGTTTTGAAAACACATATGTTCTTATTTCGGTTGTTATCTATCTTACTACGTGATGCGCACAGCATACAAGTATAAACTAAATCACTCGATTTGGAACAAAACATCTCACGTTTGTTTGTGAAAATGGCTTGAAAGTGCTACTCGCAAGTAGGCTAAAGCGCAGATTTGCCACCCTCGAGTGGGCTTAAAACAACATGATGATTTGCCACTCTCAAGTGGGCTTAAAACTCACATTTTGATGAATTATCCCAATTCAAGCAATGAAGCCTTCATCCACAGGCATTCATGTAGTTAAACACTTAAGCAGTTAGCCTCATGGCAAGCATGCTATCATGGCAGTCACTTATACACATTCAAGGATGCTAAAGCATAAACACTTACAGTGTACTTCGAGCCAAAACAGAAACCAATTAGAAATCAATGCATGATCCTAATAATATAAGATGCCTAATGCAACACATGCAAAATGCAACTAAGTAGGCTCGGCTATCTAAGATGGCATATGAATGCAACACTCGATAACATGCTTTGAAACATGTATTCAAGTAAATGTATTGAAATATAATGCAGTTTGAATGATGTGTCGAACCCGGTGCATGCAAGAAAAATGAATGATGCACGCATGCAAGCATAAGGATGCTAATTGAAATATGCCCTAAAACTAACCATCGAAAGCAGTTTAGTAAAAGAGAGAAAGACGTGGGGTTGGAAGACATTCACACACACACGCACACTTATTACAACATTTGCCCTCTCGACGGAGGGTCCGAATAATAAGCTAACTAGCTACGCTAATTAAGCTAACTATTACAAATCAACTAATTAACTAACTTAGCTAATTAATTATTACAAACCGAATTGAATCAACTAACTATTCTAAGTTAATTAAGTACAAACCAAATTAATTAATTAAACACGTAACTAATTAATTACAAAATAACTAAGCTAATGAACTAGTTTAGCTAAGCAATTTAAACAAATGGTCCCAGGAAGCGAGGAGGATATGCATGCTCGATCGGCTTTGCTCGGAAATCCACTATTGTGCCTCATGATGCCTCTATTTACACTCTTTTAGACCTCTGAAAATTGTGCCAACTTCCAGATTGATTCTAACCCATCTCAGGAACATGCTGAGGGATGGTCGGCCAGATATGGTGGCTATCGGCCAGAGTTGATGGCAATCGGCCATTTTGATAGCCGATCGGCAGCCTTGGTAGTCGGTTGGCAGCTCTGATGGCCGGTCGGCCACTGCTCCCTGCAATTTCTCCTTTTGCTGCAATAGAGCACAAACAAAGGCATGACAGTGTATTTGCAAGGGAATGTGTGTGCAACCACACTCCTTATCATGTCTCAAGCTCAAAGGAGTGTAGTTCTCGGCTCTTGAGCCACCAATCACGCATTTCGATGCATGATGGCCAAAGAGCCAAGCTTGCACAATGTTGATGAATGCACAAATAACACATAGAACTCGATGAACCTCCACCTTATCATACATGATCAAAGGTGTCGGTGCCCTAAGGAATGAGGCACATTTCATCACTTTGAGTATGAAACGTCTCTCGTTCCTTGTGTTTGGATTAACGTCCGATCCAAACACATGCAATGCAACACAAACATGTTATCTTGGCATGTTTTACTTTGATTCATTTTGTTTACTCATTTTAGATTACCGATAAGTCCTTTAACTGGTTAAGTCCAAAAGTGAGAGTCCTCTAATTTTGAAAGAGGATCTAAGCCACAAGCACCTTGAGCATGGAAGAAGCCTCATGCTTTTGGTTAGTAGAAACCCTCAAGAGAAGGCTAAAACCATTAGGCGTGAGAGCCTCAATTCCATGCTCAAGCCAACAAGGGGCTTAAGACCATTTTCAAGGAAATAAGAGAGTGAAATAATGGAGTGTAACAACACACATTTCAGCACTGGAATGACATGCTCACTGACTTAAAATCATGCAAACAACTCATGTAATGCATGTTGGAGACATGAAGCATCAAAGCTAGTGAAGTGTATTACACTAGAAGCATACATTATCAAGCTCAAACAACAAAACTAGCCATGGACAGACCTAAAACATGCCAAATCAGTGGCATGAACATGTTGAAATTGAAGCCCAAAAAACTAGACTAACATGCACACAAATTGGCTCACAAGCAGGGCATAAGGCACAACTCTCAAAAGTACTTAAAGAGTGAAAGAAGTGAGAACATGACAGTGACATATGCTCTGAAATTACATGCCAAATGATGCCATACTATGCAAACATCACAAATAAGGCATGTTAGGGGCTTTAAAACACAAGACTAGCAAGGCCCTTTACACTACGACCATACTAAGCAATGCTCAAATGGCCTCAACCATTCAAAACAGACCTAAGGCAGGTCGAAATAGTAGCAAAAACATGCTAGACTTGCAGCATAGATGGCAAGAAAGATATGCTCATGTATTAGCTCACAAACAAGGCATAAAAGCACAACTCTTAAACACAATTAAAGAGTGATAAACATGAGAGTATGGCAAAGATATAAGCTCTGAAATACCATGCCAAATGATGCCAAGGCATGCAAACATCACGAGAATAGCATGGTAGGGGCCTCAAAACTCAAGACTAGTGAAGGCACTTGCACTATAGCTATACAAAGCAAGCCCAAAAGGATCAAGATGACTCAAAACAGTCCTAAAGCATGTCAAAATAATTCCAAAACATGCATGGAGTATGGCCAAGACAAGCTAGCATGAAAGGCCAAAACACCAAGTACACTAGGCTAATAGGCAAGATTGCACTACAAGTGCCAAAACCAAGCAAGAGATGACTCCACCAACCAAAATCAGAGTTATGACATGGCAAATAATGGCTAAAACATGCTTGAACTAACCAAATTCAAGGCACAAAGACATGCTACTTTGCAAGGCTACAAGTAGGATTACACTACAAGTGCAATAAGCATGCAAGGGGTGACCATGAAAGCCAAAAACAGAGTTAAGGAAGGTCTGAAAGTCACAAAAATGAGCTTAAACAAAGCCACAAAGAAGTAGAAACACATGCTCTTTTGATGGGCCATCAACACAAGCAAACAAGAGAAGAGGAGGGGGGACAACCCCCACCCATTTGGGACCTCAAAACCACATTTCCACCACTGAAATTCCTCTGGAATTTAGTGGTTTAAAGGTCAAGAAAATATGGTTTCAAAAGCTTAGGAAGTTAGCTCAAAAGGCTTTATAAGCCAAGGAGCAAAAGGGAGGAAACAACCCCTAGCCAAACAAGGCTCAAACCAACACTTTAGGACTGAAAAACAGAGGAAAAATAGAGGTTTTTGTAGCTCAACACCACCCCAAAAACAGCCCCAAAGTAGTTGAAAACTATGGCAAAACAATAGTGCACAAAGAGCTTAAAAGGGAGAAGTGCTTACCCTTGAAGCACAGCAGCAAAACCAGCCAAAATCTGAGCCAAAACCAGCCTTCAACAGCCCAAAATAAGTTCCAAGGGACCTCAACCCCAAGATATGCAACTTTGGTTGAGGGTCTCTTTGCAAAAGTATAAGAAATTCTCACTTCTAAGCCTAAAACAAAAGGAGAAAGAGATAATTCTAGAGAGATGGGAGAATTTGCTCACAAATCTTCTAGAGAGAGAGGATTGTAGAGTGAGAAGCTCCCAAATTTTCCAACCCTTGCAATATGTTCCAACCTTGCAAAATGATAGACATTGCCTTCTTATATAGCAAAAATCAGAGCCTTGGTCGAAATATTTGAGCTAGGACAGGTGGCACAACCTGGAAACAGCTAGAGGACAAAATATCTTCAAAAAAAATGAATTTGGGTCACTCTTGGCCGACCGGCCATCTTTGGGGCCGACCTGCTACTTGTGATGGCCGGCCGGCCATCTACATGGCCGACTGTGAACATTTGTGGCCGACAGGACATTCTGCTCTGCAGGTCCAACTTCAAACGGGCATAACTCCTTCATCTGAACTCCTTTGTAGGTCATTCTTATGTCCAAATTGAAGCCCCGGAAGTAATCTTTCCAATGGTGGCAACCTTGCATCAAAATTCTAACTGTGCTAAGAGATATTCCTCTTTTAGTGAAGGCTACTCAGTTTCGGTCCAACTAAATTGGTGCCCAACTTCAACCAACCATATCTCCCCCATCCGGACTCGGCTTTAGGAGATTCTTGAGTGTAAAATGAAGCCCTGGAAGTATTATTTCCAACGGTGGTGGCCTCATAGCTTAAATCCAAGTATACAAAATGATGGGCCCGATTTGGCGAGGACTTCTCGTCTCTCTCTTAACGATTCATGCCCAACTTCTTCCTCAACTAGGTTTCTTCTCTCCACTCCTCTTTTCTTCAACTCCAAACCCCTAAACAAAGTGTTTTGAAAGATTTTTTTAAAGATTTCATCTCTCTTTCATTCATTTCCACTTTGTCCTTGCTCGGTTTACCGAAAAGCGTAACATTTAACGAAATGCGAGCGTCGGAACATCGTAGGAACTTTATTTCAAAAATATTTTGAAAGAGAGGGTTTTAAGGTCTAAAAACCATCCAAAATAGCTTTGGTCCAAAATGGGGTGTGAGGTTAGGATTTGGCTCTCCTCTTGCCAAAGAAATTGAACCTTTTCACTGCACATCTGATCACCAAGTAAACAATCAATAGCGCCCAAGTCTTAAGGGCGGTCAAAAATGGGGTGTCTACAGTGCCTTGGCATCTTCTCTCATTTGAGCCCTCTCTTCTGGCATTGTCCGCAGGTCCACCGGCCTAGACAACTCGATGTGCTAAGAAGTCATTTGATGCATATATGAGGGTTGATAACTGCTTTCCTCCGTGTAAGACCTTTCAATCCTCGTTCTCTCAGACCTAGAGTAACGAATCCTGGAAGTCCTTGCCTGTCTTAAAGCTTCTACTTTCAGATTGTGATGGTGTGACTTGCCTGTTATGATCTCCTGAGCGGCGAGAATGCATTTATCGTCTTCATTTCAACCGTTATTTTTCTTATCAATTCATCTTGCTCCTTCACGCGATCCTCCAAAGCCTAAGAATCCAACCTCCGTCTTTGCCCATTTGGGCTCCGAGAGTGACGAGGACTACAGCCTCATTTTTCTCACGTGCCCCTCCGTGGATTTCGCTGCTAGGGATCCAATTCTGCAATGGGCGGGACTAAAGGGGGGTTTTCCCGTCAATAACAGAATGTGGCAAGTTTTCGTTGTAAGCCATTGAAATTAATTGAAAGAAAATCTGATCAAAAGGTTTGTTCTCTGTCGTAATTCCCACAGACGATGCCAATTGCACGAGCACGAAATAATCTTCTCGTATAATCTTGTTGACCAAATTTGCACTCCTTTAAACGTCGTTGCTTTACTACCTGAAAACACACGTGAGCTAGCCAACAGGTGTGTGCTAGAAACCCCTCCGATGCCTTAGTCAACAAAATAGACAATAGATAATAGACAATAAGTTCTATGTATTTTAAGGTAAGAATTGAAATACCTATCCACAGGTCTGTCATAAGCTTTTATAAATTCCGCTTGGCACAATCCTAGTAGGACTCTAACTCTCCTTAGTAGAGTCCTCCTAGGAATCACATTCCCAAGGATAAAACCTATCCTGAGAACACCTTATTCACTACCAACCAGGTGAGATGGTTCAAACCCTTCATCTTGGCTCTTTGCTCGGTCAATTGAGCTAACCTGGCTCTGATCTGTGCTTGACAGAACCAAGATGGTGCTCTACCGAGCTAAACTTAGCTCGACCCTCTGCGCTAGTAATACCTCGGTCCGCTACCGAACTACGTTTAGACAACTTGGTCCAGGCCCTAGCGACACATTTGATTGGCCCAATGCTTACATGGCCCTAGACCGAGCTACACAAGCTCTTATCTCGGCCCATTGCGCGACCCAACTTCCGAAGGAGACTTTACGTAACTCGGCCCAATTTGCACACAAATTACCCTTTCAAATTATCATATGATTATCAATTTTCAATCAATCTAATTTTTTACATAGATGATGAACTTGACAGATCCCAAAAGATGAACAGTTTGGATCATTGAAGTGAGTCCACCAAATCTGAATTTCACCTTTCCAGTTGAATCATCTAGCGAAAAGCTTAATCCTTTCCAATCAACCTTGAAATGGTCAATTTCGTCCATTTCTCAACTTTTCGTTAGAGTAGAAATTGAATTGCACAACTACCTTGAAATGGTCAATCTCGTCCATTTCTCAACATTTCCATGGAATAGAAATTGAATTGTACAACTACCTCTCTTTTTTTTTTCTTTTTTTTTTTAACAGCAAGGATTATATAGAAAAAACTCTAAGCAAAGTAGTGTTGATCTGGATTGAGCAACAGCCATCCAATAAGTAGCACTATTGTTGGACCTTCTTGTCCACAAGAACTTCCAAGATCTGTCCTTTGCAAAGCAGCATTGTTGTTGATGTAGATTGTACAACTACCTTGAAATGGTCAATCTCGTCCCATTTCTCAACTTTTCCTTAGAGTAGAAATTGAATTGTCCAATTTTAAAGCTGTACGCTTAAAATTTCTTAGCATGTAAAGGTACAATTTAGTATATAGATTTTCTAAGTGGCCCTAATGTGACAAATGTAAGCATCAAGTCAGTTGACGGATTTGAGCTTAAAGTCTTCTTTTATCCTATGTTTGGATTGAGTGATTTGGAGAGAAGAAAAAAAATGAAGAGATATGTATTTTTCTTACTTGTTTGGATAACTTAAATGGAGAGAAATTGGAAGAAATAAAGAGAAACGGAGAGAAACTCATTTCTCTTATAACTCTCATTTTCAATCTTTTCAAAAGTAGAGAGATTGGGAGATAAAAGAAACTAATATTTTCATAATATCAATTTTGTCCCTGTAAAAATAAAAGAAATAAAATGATTGAAAATATAAAAAGGTTATTTTGGTAATATAACATAAAATAATTTCTTTCATTTTCTCTTATGAAATCTAACCAAATAAGAATGAGAGAAATTATAATCATTTCTTTTATTTTATTTCTTATTTATCCAAACAAGAAGGAGAGAAAATCACAATCATTTCATTTCATTTCTTTTCTCTTATCACTTAAGTAATCATTTCTTTTCCTTTATCTCCTAAGTTCCCAAAGATTGTGTTAAAGTCAAGGATGAAATTAAGAGAAAATTATGAAGGATTATAGTTTCATTATTTTTGTAAAAATTTTGTCTGTCATAATATTGTTAAATATATATATATATATTATTTTATAAATAAAACGACCTCTTAATATAAAACATGTATTTTTTATTCTTTTCTTATCTTACATTATCTTTTTATTTTCTGTCAAAAAAATTTCTTCAATTATTTCTATACTATTTGAATTTTTTATTATTTTTTTGATCAACAAAGAAAAATTTCATTATGAAATTAAAATATATAAGAAAAGTATATATATAATTTATATAGCGTATTGTACATACATGTGTATTTATATATATGATGAAAAACTATTATTTATCTTATGACTCTTCCAATAATAAAATTCTAATTCCGCTCATTCTTAAAGGTAAATCACATATGAAAAGGAAACCACACGGTAAAGCATTAGGCTCTATTTGGTTGTATTATGGAATCATAATTCCATCCTCATATTCCAAGGCTCTGTTTGGTTGTAGTTTTCAAAATATGAATCCAAACCCAAATTTGAAAACACGTCTGGTAAACCAGAGTTTTTGAATTTTAAATTTTAAAAGGAGCGGATTGGATCTATCCAGTTATCCGTCCGAACATCTTCCTGGACATCTGGCTAGTCGTTCGATCAGTTGACCAGAACAGTGCATTTTTTTTTTTTTTTGTGCAATGGCAACCTGTTATTTGAAAAAAAAAAAAAAACAATTATATTTGTTTTTGATTTTTTTTAAAATAGAAATTGTTTTTTAGACCAAAATGACAAATTATTTGGCCATTTATTTAAAAATAAAAAATAAATAAATAAAAATTAATTTGTCACATTAATTTTAAAAAATAAAAAAAATTTAAACAAAACAATTAAAAAAAATTTCCAACCAAATATACAATTAAAAGTAATTTTAAAACACTAGCTGAAAAAAAAATAACAAAAAATAATATATTTTTTAATATTTTAAATAAAAAAATATTTTCAGAATTTTTTTAATTTTTAAATAAAAAATTTATTTTTTTCAATTGAATTTTAAAAAGAGTTTGGTTATGAGTTTTGAACAAAATTTTTAATAGAATTTTGAATTGTGTGTTTGGTTATGAATTATAAGTTTTTGAATTAAATTTTGAAAACTCTTTTCAAAACTCAACCAAACAACTTTTCTAATTTCAAAACTCATTTTAAAAATTCAAAACTCAATTCAAAATTTAGTTCAAAATTATTTTCAAAACTCATAACCAAACAAATATTCTCTTTTCAAATCATGATTCAAAAACTTATAAACTCAAAATATAATTTCACACTCAAATCATAATTCTAAAAGTAAATCAAACGCAACCTTACTTTTTCTTTCTCAAGCTAGACATAACTGGAAGTGATACAGAGCTCTAAATCTAGAGTTCTAATTTGAGCCTTAATGATATGAAGAAAAAAAAAGACACCCATCACATCACAGATATAACTCATCTGTTTAGGGCTCTCCTAAAGCTCTATAATTAAAGTTCCAAATCATTTTTCTGGACATAACTAAGGCCTCGTTTGGGAACAAGCTAATTTAGTAACTTTTTGGCTATTTGGCTAAAATATGAGCTAAAAAAAACTAATATGTTTGGGATGACTTTTTGGCTTTTTACGAAAAGATGTTTAAAAAGTAGAGAGAAAAGAGAATTTTTGACTTTTTGGTATGGGTTATTGACTTTTTGGCTTTTTTAGTAACTTTTTGGTTAAACCGGTCGCTTCCCAAACGAGGCCTAAGTGCAAAAATGTTTCCATCGACTGAATTGAGCATTGATTTCAGCATGACATCGAGGACTAGAAAAATAATTTTTAATTGGTTAGAAAAGTTTTTTAAATAAATAATGTTATGTATAAACGGTTTCCTCACTAATTTTTTTTACGATTAGAGACAAAGATATTAGAGTCAACATTAATTAATATATGCATGTCTTTTTTAAAAGCCAGCAACGAAGAGGAATGGACCAAAAGCAAGGCCATTAGACCATTAGCTTGCCTCCAAATTGGAGGTGGTCTTATTTTTTGTGAGGGAAATTTTACTTTAGCAGTCGACGTGGATTACTTACCTGCCGTTTAAAAATAATCACATAATTGTTCTATTATTTATGGACTAAAACACATCACGATATAAGTTCTATTATTTATGGACTAAAACACATCACGATATAAATAACAAAATATTTATATAAGATCCTAATAGCTTAATATAAGACCATAATAATTAACATAATACTTATAAGACTTATTTCACAATATATAAATAACGAAATATTTATCAATTTTAATTAATGTATTTATTATTTAAATTCCTTTTTCCTTTTTTTTTTAAAGTTGAAACGAATGGATTAATTTTTTTTCTTGCAATTTGTCCTACTTATTTATTCACATATAAGAAAATTATTTATCCCAAAATTGTTAAGATATTATTAACAAATTTAAATTTTTATCTTGGAGTCATTAAATTTCTAATCGATGCATATTTTTTTTTTTAAAAAAAAAAGAAAATTATTCTTACATGATTAAAAAAATTAAAAAATAAATATAAAAGTAAAAAAAATCTAATCGCCCCATAATAAATTAAATTAGTTAACAGGGAATGAAATATAAAGAAATTATTTGAGAATAATAAACAATTTCTCATTTCTTACACCTAAAAGAAAATTAATCAATTAATTTATTGTATGATACTTAAAATATATTTCCCCATCTTTATTTTTCTCATTTAAACTATTTTTGTTAAATTAAATCTTAAAATTAATTTCTCACCTTCATTAATAGTTAAAATTTTACTTTATTATTTAATTTTTCACCTTTATTTTGTTCTATTATTATTTATAGTGAAGTGTTGTTATTTAAATTATCTAATTTTACTTTTTTCGTATATCTAATACTCATATAATTTTATTGACACGACTGAGAAATCAGATTCTAATACTAATTTAAACACACAATGAAATAAAACACTTTCTAAAAAAAATTTAAATGTAAGTTAATTTAACCTATTAAATATATATGAAATTATTATTTATTTTTCATAATTTTTTTAAAAATATAAATATAATTTCTTGACTCTATTTTTTTCACAACAAGTTTTTGAACTTTTATAAACAAAACAATAAAATAAAAATCCAACCAGTGACGGAGTCAGAAAATTAAATCAGAATCGGCACTTCTTGATTATAACTTTAATTTTTTTTCCCATAACCAACAATAAGAAGATAATAATAATTTTTGAAATAATATTAAGTACAAAAAATTAAATAAATTATTACAAAAGTATTTCACATAAAATTTTATAATTAATTTCGAGTAAAATTGAAAAGAAATTATTACGTGTAACTAGTATATCATGGACAATATAAAAAAAGTCATATATTTAAGTCTTAAAAAAAATTATATAATGGTAAGAGAAATCAAATTTTTACAAAATTTGAATAAAAATTTCATATAATAGTAATATCACGTCATTTTTGACATATGATATCACCAACCAATAGTAAAGCAACATATGAATGGTGAACTCCACATGCAAATATAACTAACACTCTTAGAAATTTTTACATATATATAGTGAGATTAATTATATTTGCATATCAATAATGATGAGTATTACCTTTATATTGAAATTTTTTCATAAAATTTTCATACATAAAAATATAATTTGTTGTAGTTACTTCATTTTCAATAAAATAATCACTATTGTTTTCATAAATTTAAAAGTGCCCTTGACATTTTATTCTAAATATTATTTTTGTTTGAAATTTTATTTATATACATATGTAAAAAAAAAAATCAAAAATTCAGGAGGGCCCCATGACCCCCCTAAGCCTCATGTGGCTCTGCCACTTAATCCAACCATTAATTAATGAAGGTGAGAAGAAAAATTTAACATTTAATTTAATAAAAATAGTTTAAATGAGATAAATAAAGATAGAGAAATAGATTTTAAGTAATGCACATAATAAATCAATTGAGTATTTTTTTTATTCTCAAATAATTTCTCCATTCAAATAAAGATTAATTTTAATTTTAGCTGTAACAAATGACAAATTGTTTGAATTATTTATTATTCTCAAATGATTTATTGATCTTTCATCCCTATTAACTAATTTTAATTTATTGTGAGGGGATTAGAAGTTTAATGAATCAAAAATTAAAATTAAAATTTGAAAATAATATATGATTGAGAAAAGATAAAATAATATTTTTTTTTACATATTTAAATAAATAATGCAAATTGAGAAGTGAGTTAGTTTTTTGATTATTTTAATTTGAAGCTAAAATGTTCATTAGGTTGGTTTTTTTTATTTTTAAAATTTTTATGAGAGAAAAGTGAAATGATTATGATTTGAATGTGATATTTTGTATTATTAATTTTTTAATATATTTTGTCTTTTTGTAACTAAAAAATCCACAAATCTCAAAAAAATCACATGCCAAACAAGGGCTAAATACAAGTTCAGTTCAAGTAGTAGTTAAGTTTTTATAATCTATATAAGTCTATTGAATCAATTAATAAAGTATTCAAATTTATTTTAAAATTTTGATGAATTTTTAAATATATCCAATCTTAATTTGATTTCATTACGAATTAATTTTAAATAAAATTTTAATTAATCAAACATCAATCAAGTTGGAATGACTTGGTTAAAAGACATATTGATGATTTTGTTAGTGCTAGACTCACAATTTAATTATAGGCCATGGCTTCTGTCCAGTCCGGGATCGGACTGGACCGTACTGTTGGGCCCGTGGGGGCCCACACGGGTTCCGTTTTGATAATCAACCGTTCAATGTGTAGAACTCGTCAAGTACTATATGCCTGTAAAAAATCAAGTTGATCGGATATCGATAGCTATGTGAACAAAACAGTTTTTTATCAACCGTTAATTTTTTCACCGTCCATTTTTTTTTATACAAAACTGATTTGATCACATAGCTATCGATATCCAATCAACGTGATTTTTTATAGGCATGTAGTACTCAACGAGTTCTATACATTGAACGGTTCAGATTTTTAAAACGGGATCCGTGGTGGGCCTTCACGGGCCCAACAGAAGCCGGACCCTTAATTATACTACTCTCTAAATGTATTCTATTGCTTTCTATCTCTAATCATATAAAAACCACTATCTATCTGTCGTCGTTTGGTAATTAGTTTTTTTTTTTGACTATTTCTACTTGAGATTAAAAAATTCGTTTGAATTGATTTTTTTGGCATTTTTAATTTTTATAAAAAAAAAAAATAAAATAATTATAATTTAAATATGATATTTTATTTTATTAATTTTTTAACTTATTTTATCATTTAGGCTTCGTTTGGGAACATGATTTTTTAGTAATCTTTTTTTTAACTTTTTGACTAAAATATAATGAAAAAAAACTAGCATGTTTAGGATATTTTTTATTTTTTTACGAAAAAATGTGCAAAAAGTAGAGAATTTTTTTTTTTAACTTTTTCATATAGATGTTTAGATTTTTGATTTTTTTAGTTACTTTTTGACTTTTAAGCTAAAAAGTAATGTTGCCAAACGAAGAATAGCTAATTTAACCCCCAATTATTTTGCCAAACGAAGCCTCTATATAGGTGTTGTTTTGGAAAGATTGTTAAAATTTAATTTTTTGACTTTTAAAAAAAAAATATATATATATATATATAATATAAAAAGTAATGTGATTCAAAATGAATTAAAAGTTAATTTTTGACTTTTAACTTTCTTTCCAAACTGAACCATAGTTGCCAACTTGCAAGTTCTATTTATACTGTATACACATGTCAATATTTATGATTTTGGACTTCATGTACACAACACGATATATATACATTTGTCAATATTTATGATTTTGGATATATACACTTGTCAATATTTATGATTTTAGACTTTATGTACACAACACGGTATATATACACTTGTCAATATTTATGATTTTGGACTTTATATACACAACACGGAATATATACACTTGTCAATATTTATGATTTTGGACTTTATGTACACAACACGGAATATATACACTTGTCAATATTTATGATTTTGGACTTTATGTACACAACACGGTATATATACACTTGTCAATATTTATAATTTTGGATATATACACTTGTCAATATTTATGATTTTGGACTTTATATACACAACTCGATATATATGTACTTGTCAATATTTATGATTTTGGATGTATACACTTGTCAATATTTATGATTTGGTTATATACAGTGACAAGACCACACAAATGCATAATTGTGGTCCTAATTAATTTGAATTGTAAACTCTCAATTTAATTGTCAAGTGGTTGACATTTTCTACTCTTCAACCTCGTGATTTCGAGCAATTGGTTATGACGATATATTCAAGTATGAATGAGGTAAAATTTTAGGATCAAACTAATAGAAGTATTGTTAAGATTATTATAATAAATTTTATTAATTTACTAACATTTTATCGGATGATAAAAGATGAGGAAAAAAAAAAAAAAAAAAAAGAAAGATATTGAGTAATTATTCTATATGTCATATGCATATTTAAGTTATGTCTCAAAAGAATTGTCAGTGATAGAGAAAACAATATATAAACATATTATTTTAACAAAACTAGTAGTTGATCTATGTAATATACATGTTATTTTTAAAAAAAATATTTGACGGTACAATTTGTGTTATAAAAAATAATTTTTTAAAATTAAAATTAATGTATGATTTTAATTATTTATTTTAATAATATTAGTGCTATCGTTCTATGAAAGTGTTATTTAAATAATTATATAAATATATATATATATATATATATATACATATATTAATTTTAGTTAAATTATTTGTCTATTTTGATAATTTTAGTTCTATTGTATTATAAAATTTTAATTATCAAATAATAATTTTATATGATATATATTAAATTATAAGATAGTAAAATAAATACTCATTTTGATATTAAAAATAATAGTTAAATTAGAATAAGAATTAGTAACATAAAATTAAAAGTAATTCTAATTATTTAATTTTTTATATTCATTTGAAAAATAAAAAAATGTATAAATAGAAACAATATAAAATTTATTGAAAAAACTAAATATAAATATTGTAAAATAAACACTCTTAATTAAATTAAAATATCAACTATATACAATAAATTTAATAATGGCTAACCAAAAAAGAATCTCATAACAACATCTAAATCCAATAAATAAATAAATAAATGAAAACATCCAAACGATAGATATATCTCACTATGTGAAGTGATTAATCATCTGTAATATGATGTTAAAATATAGAAGAACAAAAAAGTAGCTTAAGCAATAAATCCAAATTTCTTCAAAAATATATGGAAAAGAAATATTTCTTAAATAAAGTTCATATAAAATAGGTAAGTTAGTATAATTTAAATTGGGTTTGGATTTGTGTAGAACTCTATATATAAATGGAAAATGCATACTAATGTGTCTTTTTTACAAAAAAGTAAACGTTAGAATATGCCACCTAAGAAACAGAAAAATACTACTTACATATATATATATATATATTAGTAGTTAACTCGTGCGATACACAAGCTAAACATATTTGCTTGAAAATATTTTTTTTATATGTTAAATTCAATTGGACAGCTTTTATATGTTTATTGTTAAATTTGCAATATAGATAGGGAGGGTCTAATTTTTTCATTAAATAACATCTCTATAAATTTTATAATTTTGCAATATGTTGATTAAAATATTTAAAAATTTCACTAAAAATAATAAAATGCAACTTGAAAATTTAAAAACTGTTTTTGAAAACTCCAAAACCAAATAAATTTTGAATTTTAAATTTGCAAAAATTATTTTTAAAATATACAACCAAACAAAATTTCAAGTTTGACAAACACTTTTCAAAGTCTAATTGTAAAATTCATTTAAAAATCCAAAACCAAACAGACCATCCATTTATAGTCAATTACATTTTAATCTCACCAATATTTTCACCGTACCTTCAAGCACGAGCATACACTAATATATATATATATACACAGGCTAAACATATTTGTTTGAAAATATATTTTTTATAAAATTAAGTTAAATTATTTATATTTTTGAATATATAAAATATTAAAATGATCGTTAAATTGGAGAAAAAAAGAAGTACTAATTTAAAATTTAAATAATTATTCTAATTATTTATTTTAATAATTTTAGTTGTATTGTTCCATAAAAATGTTACTTAAAGTAACACATATACTAATTTTAAATAGATTATTTATGTGTATTTTAATAATTTTAACTCTATCATGTTATAAAAATGTAACTTACATAATGTATATAACAAATTTTATAAAAATAAAAAATTTTAATATTGAATTTTTTTTAAAATGAAAATTAGAATAAAATTAGTTAGTAAAATATTTTTAGTATGTATAATTCTGTTAAGTTTTGTTTATGAATAATTACATTAAGTAGAAGTTTTTAAATATTTAATTTTTTAGAAAGAATTATGGTAAGGGTATTGATCTGGAATTTTGATTAAAAAATTAAAAAAAAGGGAGATGCGCTACATGGAAGAGAGAAAAAAAAATTGAAGGTAAACAATTATTTATTTATTTATTTATTTATTTATTTTGATAATTTTAATCCTATCGTTTTATAAAAGAGAAAATTAGTGAAATATCATTTTCTAACTTTGTGTAGTAAGAGAGATCCAAGATATATTTTTTTTATTAGCTAAGGTCCCTCAACATTTTTACAGAGAAAATTCGAAGCAGAGAAATTTTGCCTTACTTAGAGAAATTTCGGTCCTGACTCAGAGAAATTTCAACATTTCTTTAGTATGATCACATCGAAATTTCGAGATTTCTTTGTGAAATTGAAATTTCATTGAGTCGGCAAAATTTCTCTGAGTCGAATTTTTTCTGTAATGATGTTGAGGGACCTTAATTACTATCAAAATATTGTATGTCCTTTATATTATTAAATTTTAATATTAGGAACCTTAAAAAAATTCCCCTTTATAAAAGTTTTAGTTAAATCAACACATATAATAATTTTAGCTCTATCATACTATAAAAATATAATTTAAACAAATATATATATAATAAATTTAAATTATATTAAATTATAACACAAAAAAAGAAACATTCATTTGATAATTTTAACCTTTCATGCTACAAAAATGTAACTTATATATATATATATATATATATTAAATTATAACTTGATATTAGAAATAATTATTATAAAATTAAAAGTGATTCTAATTATTTAAGAAATTCAATATAATTAATATTATAAATAAGATAGACATAAAAATAAGAAATGATTTTAATATTTTATTTTAAAAAAAAGTGAAAAAGTATAATAAAATTAAGAGTTAATTACCTAAAAATTCTATTTACAAATGTTATGATAGTTCAAGTCCTGTCTGAGATTTTTTGAACCAAGAAGTCCTATTTAGTAAAATTGGGAACATTATTAGTTTTTCCTATTTTAAAAACTAACAAAATTATCAATTTTGTACAATAATGTTTCAGATAATTGTTTCACTAATTGAGTAAAAAAAAAAAAAAAACAAAGTATGAGATTAAACGTTTTTCCCTTGTACTTTGTGACAACCCCGAACTCCGAATTAGTATATTATATTATTATAATAAGTTTAATTGCATGATTATGTGCTTAATTGTTTGATTACATGTTTAATTTGTAATTAGCTGTTGTCATGTGAGATATCTGATTAAATCGACAACTTAGAGCCAGAAATTGAGAGCCTAAACGGCTTCAGAAACTGAAATTGACTGGTCCAATAGGCTAATTAGAATATTTAGAATTTTATGGTAACTTTAATTAAAATTTGATTTGAATCAAAATAATTAGAATAAACAAATTGAATTAATTAGAATTGAGCCTAATTACTTAACCCTAATCATATTTAATTAGGCTAACTTAATTATATCCTTTATAAGGCTCTAAATAAGCTTAGGAGCTATATACATACTTGGCTGAGAATTGAGAGAGAAGGGAGGTGAACTCAACAAATTTAGAGAGGGAACAAAGAGCTTTGTAGAGAATTTGTGAAAAATTGAAGGATTTGAGCTATAATACACTTGAATTCACACATTAGGTATGAGATTCATCCTAAATTCTTAGAATTATAGGATTATTTGTTTGAATTTGAATAAGTTGAGCATGAGTTGTCATGAAAATGATGAATTTGAGTTCAATTATGCACATGCATGCTTAATTCCTCATTTTTGAGTTAAAATTCTAGAAATTCATACATGCATGAGACTTAGGAGTCATGAGCTTGAAGACCATTCATGAATTCATGCATTTCATATCACCTAGTAGTGTTTTAACATGAAGGAGGCTCAATTTATAACATGCATGGTTTTAACTTGAAAATCTAAGCTTGAATTTGGACAATTGGAGCATGATTTTGAATGAATGGGTTCAAATTGGAAGTATTTTTGTAACGGCCCGAAAATTGGGCAGGGTATATCTATTTATGCAACAAAACCCACCTGATAGACAAACACATATATATAGCTAACTATTCCATACATCCATTTCTATTAAATCCCAAATGCCAAATACATGTTGTTCACATCTCAATGCCCCAGTTCTAATCCCAAGCATGCATTTTACAACAAGTATGAAATGGAAGCCAAACAAATAATAAGTGCCCTACAGGTTTACAAATTTATCCAAGAACATTCTTGGTTACACAAAATGGAGTTTCAACTCAACACAAATATAGCTTTGGGCTTACATTCAACAAATAATAATAAAACAAAAATGAAGCCTCAGTTTCGAGTCCTCCCAAGTCAATGCCTCGGTGGAGGCATAGCACCTGTACCTGAAATGGTTTTCCTTATAGAGTGAGCCACAACCCAGTAGAGATATACTACACAACATATGAATCATGACAAGACTAAAGAGGAGTATGCTCAGGCCATGTTCATGATAAAACAGTTTATCTCTCTTTTATAAAGCATGCAATGTTGAGATACAACAACAGATATAAAGTCATTTCCATTTTAAACCATGTTTGTTACATGAATACAGGCTCTGTGAATCTCTAGGTGAGTGTCTGCAAGTAGGCCCTAATGCACTACCACTGTCATTTTTACCAGTAAACTGGAAGGCTCGACACCTAACCGCCCGGTTCTACACCCCTACCTAGATTCACCAAGTATTCATCTTTTCACAAACAGATACATTTCCAAACATTTCACAAAAACAAATGAAATGAATGTAATGCAATGCCCAATGCAACAAATGAGGAATATGGTTCAATTTACCTAAGTCTCATGCATTTCTACAACAATCATGGCTATCCTCTACCGATAACCCAAAACAGATATTTCTAAACAAATATTTAAATAATTAAATTCCAAAAATTTCGATAAATACAATCTATTCCACATCTCATCAAATATGAACAACTACACTAGTTTTCATATCACAATCACGTCCGGTAACCTCTCAAGGTCCATTTCTAACCGTGTCGGTTTTATTCCAACAGATACATTAAGCAAAATAATACCGTTAATGCCCAAGAAAACATCATTTTATTTCCAAACTCATTCTCCAAGCATTATTCAACTATGACATCCTATTTTGATCAGAAGCCCCAAAAGTTAAACATAATTCCTTTGTTTTCTTTAAAAATGCTCTTTTGGTCGCAAACCGATAAAAATTTCAAAACCGATCGAGTGAAGTCTGTTTTTGTTCAAATTTAAAACGTAGCTCTTTCATAACCTTACAAACATATTCTAAGTTTACACTTTTGCAATTTGGGCATCAACTCTTTATTTTTCTCAAAATTTCTCTTTTAAGCAATTAAATCACAAATTTTTCAAAAATTCTAATTAAATTATATACAACTCTAAGCTCCATATAATCAAGTAAAAGTGCATAAAAAAGTGTAGGAAAAATCCCTACCTCAACCCAAGAAGCTTTCAAATTTTTCGACAACAGAAGTTGAATTTTTTGGGAGCCAAACGACACCTTTTCCGCCCTCTACGTTTTGATCCAAAGCACTAGGTGTCAAAAATGACTTACACTAGATCAAACCCATGAAAAACCAACATTGGAACCCTTTCTCTTTTCTTTCCCACGGCAAGAACTCCAAGAACTCTCAAAAGTTGAATAAAAAATCCTTTTGGTTACTTTTATAAATATTTCCTAAACAAATATCTAATTAAACAAATATCTAACTATATATATACACCTATATATATATATATATATGTATATAAATTTAAAAATACATTTCAACATCTTTAATGACAAAAGTGAATATAATATTTTCTCACCACAAATATATTTCGTTTAATGGTACACACCATAAATATTCACAACTCTTTTATGGTAATTAAATAATAATAATAAAACCATAACAATATTACATGGTTACTAACGGGTCACAATTCAATCAATTGGGTCTAAATGAATGGAGTTTAATAATTTAAAATAAATCCCCAACTGAGATTAAAGTATAAATTCAATTTGATTCAACTCGTTACAATTTTTATGTTATATAATGATTTTCCAAGTTTTTGTACCAAAAACACAAGTTTTGAGGCTTTGAATATCAACCTTGAAGATCAAACACAGTTTTGGAAATTCCAGAAGCCTCGCTCGAGCGTGAAAATCGAGCTCCCAAAAGTTTCTAAAATTTTACAGATCGCTCGAGCGACCAAAGTGGTGCTCGAGCGAGGAACCTTTTCTACTCAGTACCCGCTTGAGCGACCGTCGAGCGGGAATTTCATGCAACTAGTACTTTTGCAGACCGTTCGAGCGACCACCTTTGTTTTTGATCCTCCGCTCGAGCGTGGGAAATTGCGCTCAAGCGTGGACTCTGTTTTCAGCAAATTTTGGGAAACTCTTTCAAGTTCATAATTGCATCATCATGTCACTCCAAGCATTCTTAGGCACCATTTGGACTCCTATAATCATAGAATAAGTTACAAACACATAAAGAAAATTGAATTAAAAAGAAATGGAGTTTCAATTGTGCTTTGTTATGTATTTTGTTTGGGTGGATGTTCGAGGCCTAGTGACAACACAAACCACTGTGAGTAATAATTTTATAAAGATATGTCCAAATTATCTTTACTTTCAAAAATGTTATTGCTATCAAAATGGATATATGATTGATTGAATGAATTATTGAAACGATTTGATAATTGATAGCATGGCCTATTGAAAACATTATTTTCTTATAATGAATGAATTTATGTTTTGAAATGGTTTTGTGGCATCCACTGAATGTAGGCCCTTGCCTGAGGGTAACAATATCATGGCTAGGCCCTTGTCTAGGGGTAACAATACCATGGCTAGGCCTTTGCTTGGAGATAATAATACCATGGCTAGGCCCTTGTTTGGGGGTAACAATACTATGGCTAGGCCCTCACGTGGAGGTAACAATACCATGGCTAGGCCCTTGCCTGGGGTAACAATACCATGGTTTTTTGATTGATTGATTGACTTATTGTAACGCGCCGAAAATTGGGCAGGGTATATCTATTTATGCTACAAAATCCATCTGATAGACAAATACACACACATATATATAGCTAACTATTCCATACATCCATTTCTATTAAATCCTGAGAGGGAGATTTATGAGCTGGAAATGGGCCGAGGTAAAGGCCGAGCAAGTTGGAGGCCCAAGGATGTGTTAGGCCGGGATAACTTTGGATTTGCCCGGAGTTGGAACTGCTCGGACCTGGACCGAGCTACTTGAACTTGCGTTGCTCGGTCAAAAGGCACGCACCGTTAGTTCGGCAGAGAAGCTTGTGCCAGAAGCCCGGTTAAAAGGCCTTTGGTTGACCGATATGACCGATCTCAGGCTCGGCTTCGCCGGAATGCAGCCGAACACAGCAGGAAAGGAGCTCGGTTCTGGGGGCGCTTGGATATGAAGCACAGTATGGCCGTTGACAGTCGAGATGGTGCAGCTCGGCTGCCGAGCTCCCAGTAGAGTGGGCAGGCAATTGGGTTAGATGATGCTCAGCAAGATTTGTGCTGACAGATGGGATAGTAGTGCCACGTGTCAAGAGATCACTGGGAGTAGATTTGGGGCGCAGAGGGTATATAAGCATGTCTGCGCCCCTCATACGCGGGACGGACGAACGTTTTGTAAGAAATACTTACACTCAAACACTCTCTCCTTTTTCTCTCTCTATCCCAAGGTGTGTGCTAACTTGATCGTCGGAGGGGTTTTCCGGCCACACACCGCCGGGTAGCTCACCGCCGTTGTGCTCGCAGGTGATCGGACATAAACGGAGCTTGGAAGAAAAGAGTACGGGCTTGCCGGAATATTTGCTCCCCGTACAATTGGCGTCGTTTGTGGGAACCTTTGCAGACAAGACCTTGTCTTCCAGGCTCATCTGATTGCCGTTCATGGCGAACAACGATGAGATTCCGTTGTCCGCCATCGACAGAGTTACCCCGGAGTCAGGCAGGCGGAGAGAAGGACATCCCACCATCCTTCCAATGGCGGACTTGGAGACATTCCCAGGAGGACAGTCAGGAGACGCGCGAGATAAGCGCGGAAGAAGTTATGGTCATTCACAGAGTCCAGACGGTCATCGGCGGCGGAGGGAATCACATGCGAGACGTCTGGAACACAAGCTCAGGGACCAGGATGCCGTCATCCGGCGAATGGCGGCGGAGATGGAGGAGCTGAAGTGGCATGTCAAAGGGAAGGGTGTAGCTGGAGTGGGAGACCACAGTGAGCGCACCCAACCCCGCCGTTCGGGCAGTCAGAGTCAGCGACACACTCCATCCATTTCTATTACCAGAAGTTATAAGGTTGGTGATTCCGATGTGCGTGCAGAGAAGTCCAGCGTGCAAGATAGCACTTACTAGCCCTCACGTCCGGCAACAACGTCGAGGTATTCTTATTCCGCACGATCAGAGGATTTGCGAGCAGTTTTGAAGGAACGGGCTCGCCGGCGGGAGGCTCAGAGGGTGCCAGCGTTCCAGTGGTTATCCTACGGAGTTCACGCCAGCGAGGAGGTCGGAATGCCTCCACCCTGCCAAGCGGCGCCGCTCCTTGTAGACTCAGACTTGGCGAGGCTGAGCGCCACCCCTTTCTCCCTAGAGATTGAAATAACACCGCTTCCGGCAGGCTTCCACCAGCCTAAATTCACACTTTACGATGGAAAGATCGATCCCTACATGTATGTAAGCCACTTCCGACAGGTTATGGCCGGACATAGGCAGAATGACGCACTTATGTGCCTTATCTTCCCGTCAAGTTTAGGCGAACTGGGCTTGAAATGGTTTGAAAGGTTGCCGGAAGGGAGTATTGAGAGGTGGCACCAGTTGGCCGAAGCCTTTGTGACGCGATTCAAAACCAACACCAAAACACCAAAGGAAGTTGATCACCTACTGAGTGTCAAGATGGAACCGAGCGACACATTGAAGGCGTACAACTCCAGATATTGGGAGACCTTCAACGAGATCTTAGATTGCCCAGTCAACCTTGCAATCACTCAATACAAGTGTGGTCTCCCGGTCGGACATAGACTGCGGGACTCGCTTACTATGCACCAGCCGACATCCATGGGCCAGCTCATGCAACGCATCAATGAGCACATCCGAGTAGAGAATGATGCGTCAGCATCTACCGCAAAGGTAACTCTGGTAGCAACAGACAAGAAGTCGGCTGGAAAAGTGCACGCGGTTGGACAAGAATCCAGCCGAACGAGTGACCGTGCTGAGGAATCGGACCGTGGTTCAAATCGCCAAAATCGGGGTAGGGGACGTCAAAATGACCGGGATGACTACCCCCGGGATGATGTGGCCGATGCAAGCAGAAGGTTGAAAGCAAGGACAGGTATCACCACGGTCTTTAAAATTCCAATATATCGCATACTGAACGAAATCCGTGATGAGGAGTATGTCCGATTTCCTACTAAGTCAGGCGACGGACAGAAGGGCTTCAATCTGAGGTACCGTTGCATGTTTCACCGAGAGCGAGGCCACCGGACAGAGGATTGTTTGCCCTTGAGGCAACACTTGGAAGAGCTAGTTGCAGCCGGACACCTGGATCTTTACATTGATGGGGGCGTGAAGGCAAATCAAGCTCCGAATGACCCACGGGGACTGGACGACCAAGATGCGCCGCCACAGGGGGTTGTCAATGTCATCCACGACATAGTGGAACCGGCGCGTGTATGCGAGCTCCGGGGTATGATCAAAAAGGCAGAACACATGAGGGAAGTTTTGTCGGTTCAACCTGCGATCAAGAGGGGGAAGACCGAAGAGAAAGATGTGATCAGTTTCACCTCAAGGTATCTAGAGCACATTCAGACGTCGCACAACGATGCCTTAGTAGTAACACTCCGCGTCAAGGAATTTGATGTCAAACGGATCTTGATCGATCAGGGAAGCTCGGTCGAGATCATGTATTACGACGCGTTCAAGCAGCTCAAGCTCCGGGATACAGACTTGGCTCCGACAACTTCGCCACTGGTTGGTTTCAACTCGCAACTGGAGTGGCCTTTGGGAAAGATTATCCTGCCGGTCAAAGCGGGATCCGTGGTCAAGCAAGTAAAGTTCTGGGTGTTACAAGTGCCTTCTACTTATAACCTGATCCTTGGAAGAGGATGGCTTTACGCTATGCAAGTCGTAGCGTCGACCTACCATCAGGTGATGAGATTCCCCTCGGCTATGGGGGCAATCGAGGAGATTTGGGGAGATCAAGTCATGTCAAAGTAGTGCTTCGTGGCAGTGAACAGGAGCCGAGCGGCCAAAGGTTTCGTTCAAATGATAGAAGGACTGAAAGACCAGGGAGTTCTTGATGATGTGGGCACTAGGGTAGAGGACAAAGCCGTTGAGGAATTGGTGGAGGTGCGAATTGATACAGAGCACCCGGACAAGTTCTTCTTGCTCGGCTCCAGCCTTACTGCCCAAGAAAGGACTGACATGGTTGAGTTTTTGATAGCCAACATCGAAGTCTTCGCATGGTCGCCTTACGACATGCCCGCCCTCGATCCAAGTTTTATCTGTCATCACCTCAATGTCTTCCCCGGAGCAAAGCCAATCATTCATCGAATAAGGAGATCAGCGCTGCATCACGCCGAGGTAGTTGCGGAGGAAGTGAAAAACTTGCTTGAGGCACGAGCAATTCAGGAAGTGCACTACCCTCGGTGGATTTCCAACACAGTAGTGGTGCCCAGGAAGAATGGGAAGTGGCGAGTTTGTGTCGATTACAAGACAGTCAACCGAGCTTGTCCGAAAGACAGCTTCCCTTTGCCCAGAATTGACCAGCTTGTGGATTTGACGGCTGGGCATAACAGGCTTAGTTTCTTGGATGCCTACCGCGGCTACCATCAGATTGCCATGCATGGGCCCGACTTGGAGATCACCTCCTTCACGACTCCAAGGGGACTCTTCTGCTACCGAGTCATGCCTTTTGGTTTAAAGAACGCCGGGGCAACTTTTCAGAGGATGGTGACCAAGATGTTTGCTCCTTTGCTGGACCGGACAATGGAGGCTTATATTGATGATATGGTGGTTAAAAGCCGGCATCAAGAAGACCACTTGTCCGACTTAGCCGAGATGTTCGCCATTCTCAAGAAGCACAAGTTACGCCTGAATGCGTCTAAGTGTGCCTTTGGCGTGGGATCCAGAAAATTTTTGGGATTCCTAGTCACGAACCGAGGTATCGAAGTAGACCCCACACAGATCAAAGCCGTGTAAGAGTTGAAACAGCCTAGCTCGGCTAAGGACGTGCAGCATCTGGCCGGAATGGCCGCCGCGCTTAATCGATTTATAAGCCGGTCATCAGATCGCTGCCGCCCTTTCTTTCAGGCATTGAAATCAAAGTTCTCGTGGGATGAAGAGTGTGACCGGGCTTTGGCCGAGCTCAAGGAGTATCTGTCTTCGGCGCCACTATTGGTAACACCGAAGCCCGGCGAGGAACTCTACCTTTACCTGGCCGTTTCACAGCATGCAGTCAGTGCGGTGCTTGTCCGAGCTGAAGGAATCAAGCACCTCCCAATCTTCTACGTCAGTAAAACCTTGCTACCGGCCGAGTCGAGATACTTGCCGTTGGAAAAGCTTGCGTTGGCATTGATGATGGCTTCAAGGAAGTTGGCGCACTATTTCCATGCCCATACCATCATCGTTCTGACCGAGTTCCCCCTTAAGGCTTTGTTCGAATGGGCAGACTTTTCTAGTCGAATTCTCAAATGGGCGGTCGAATTGGGACAATTTGATGCAAAGTTCCAGCCGCGCACTGCTATAAAAGCCCAGACCTTGGCCGATTTCGTTGCTGAATTCTCACCTAGAACTCATCCGGTTTGCCCGATCGATATTGCCGCGGCAGATGAGGAGGTGAATGCAAGCCTGACCGAGATACAACAACTTGGTGGAGTTGGCATCGCGGAATTTGCGCGCCCCACCAACGCACCTTCAGTTAGTACGATTACACCGCCTGGCGCTGCGATGACGGAGTTGGGTATCACCGACCAACCTACTCTGTCCGGTACCGCATCACCGAGGGAGGAAGACATGGAACTACTCAGCGCAAAGCCTGCGGCCGGCATAATACCGCAACCTGGTGATTCGCCTACGGACTTAGGCATTATAGATCAACTTGCTGAGTCCGGTGCCGAATCACCAAGGGGGGCTGAAGTGGAACCAATCAGCACAGAACTTGAAGCCGAACAGCCGAGCAACCGTGATCCCATCAACCTTCGAGCCTCTCAGGACCCCTCAGAATGTTGGAAGCTCTTTGTGGGGGAGATGTGGAAACTTTTTGTTGATGGAGCCTCAAACCGTCACGGTGCCGGGCTAGGTATAGTTCTGATCTCGCCGGATGGCCTGACTATTGAACATTCTATCACCCTTGGCTTCCCAGCATCCAACAATGAGGCCGAGTATGAGGCGCTTTTGGCCGGGCTCAAGAGCGCGCTTCAGATGCAAGCATCCGAGCTAATTGTTTACAGTGACTCCCAGCTTGTGGTTAACCAAGTCTCTGGGGTTTACGAGGCAAAGGATGACAGAATGGCGAAGTACCAAGCCCTGGTTAGGGACCACATCAAGCGATTTCAGGCGATCAGGGTCCAACAGATTGGCCGAGAAGAAAATGGCCGAGCAGATGAGTTGGCAGGCCTTGCTTCCATGGTCGATAGCGCATCTCCCAACCCTCTTTTGATTGAATTCCTTCCGAGACCCAGCATTGAGGAAACCGGGCAGACAGAAGTACTCTGCGCCGAGCTAGGTCCCTCTTGGATGGACCCTATCATCCTGTTTCTCAGAGAACGGACTCTTCCAGCCGACAAGAAGGAAGCACATAAAGTGCGGGTGAAGTCAGAGCGGTTTTGGCTCTCTCCATCCGGCGCTTTATACAAGAAGTCTTTCACCGGTCCCTACCTAAAATGTGTGCACCCGAGCAGCGTGGAGGCCTTCTTGTACGAAATTCACGAAGGCATCTGTGGCAGTCACATAGGGGGCAGGTCCTTGGCCTACCGAGCTATTTCGCAAGGCTATTGGTGGCCGTGCATGCAAGCCGACGCACAGAAGTATGTTCGCAAGTGTGAGAAGTGCCAGAAGTTTGCCCACCAGATCCACCAGCCGGCCAGGGAACTTCTTCCCTCACCAGCCCTTGGCCCTTTGCGATGTGGGGGCTAGATATAGTGGGGCCGCTCCCACCGCACCAGGCAACCGGAAGTTCTTCATCGCGGCCACAGACTACTTCACCAAATGGGTTGAAGCGGAGCCTTTGGCAACAATCAAGGAGAAAGACGTGAAGCGGTTTGTCTGGCAGAATGTGGTCACGCGGTTTGGCGTCCCCAAAATTCTGATCTCTGATAACGGCACCCAGTTTGACGGTCGCCTCTTCAGAGGGTTTTGTGAAGATTTAAAGATTGAATTCTACAACTCTACTCCGGCTTACCCGCAGTCCAATGGTCAAGCCGAGGCGTCAAACAAGACCATACTTGATGGGTTGAAGAAACGGCTGGAGAAGGCAAAGGGAAAGTGGGCTGAGGAACTCCCCAGCGTCCTTTGGGCATACCGAACAACCCCTCGGCGGTCTACCGGGGAAACTCCATTTGCTTTGGCTTATGGCATGGAGGCGGTCATACCTTTGGAAGTTGGCATGCCCACACTCAGAAGCGAAAGTTTTGAGCCCGAGCTGAACGCCGAGGCCATTGCCCTGGAACTGGATCTAGTGGAAGAGCGTCGGGAAAAGGCTCTCATCCACGTGGCCGCCTATCAACAAGAACTTTCAAGGAAATACAACAAAACGGTGCACCCAGACCGTTCAAAGTAGGTGATTGGGTCTTGAGGAAGGTCATGGGCAATACCCTGGTGCCAAGAGAAGGCAAACTAGGGGCAAATTAGGAAGGACCCTACAAGATAACCGGTCTGGCGGGCAAGGGGGCATATCACTTGGAGGACTTGGATGGTAGAGGAATACCCCGGCCATGGAATGCAGCCAACCTCAAGCTGTATTATTTCTAGCTTTTGCTTTCTTTTTTGTGCAAAGGAATTTTTTGCCTTACACGTCATGTAATATTCATTTTTTGTCAATATATAGAAGTGACTTATCTTTGCCTTAGCATTTTTTGTTGCTTTGAGTTTTGGGTATTCTCAACCGAGATGATTTACTCCGGTTGAAGGAGTTGATGTTTTGTTCAACTTAGGCATTCTCAACCGAGATGATTTACTCCGGTTGAAGGAGTTGATGTTTTGTTCAACTCAGGCATTCTCAACCGAGATGTTTATTCCGGTTGAAAGAGTTGATGTTTTGTTCAACTTAGTTCGTCTCAACCGAGATGTTTACGCCGGTTGAAAAATTAATGTTTTGTTCAACTTAGTTATTCTCAACCGAGATGGGTTATTCTGGTTGCAAGAGTTGATGTTTTGTTCAACTTAGTTCGTCTCAACCGAGATGTTTACTCCGGTTGAAAAGTTGATGTTTTGTTCAACTTAGGTATTCTCAACCGAGATGTTTATTCCGGTTGCAAAATTTATGTTTTAGCTCAACTCTGGGTGTACTACCGAGATGATTTATGCCGGTTATATGAGTTAATTAATGAGATTTGTCTTGCCAAGATATTTTGTCCGGTTGAAGTTACTCAGCTTTAGGACCGTGCAAACACTTGGTGAGAAACTAGATCTTTTCATTAATGAAAAAAGAGTACAAAAGAGGGGCAGAGAGCCCGGTTACATGTGCAAGCAAAAAGCAAAGAAAAAGAAAACTAAGCTAAGGGGGAGGGGAGAGATTGGTGAATCATCCTCAGTTGCCTCCAAGTTAACCGTTGGAGATTGATCTTGGGCACCGGGCTTAGTTCGGACGGGTCCTCCTACTCTTGTGGTCCTCTCCCTCAGCATCTGCCTCGGCCTCTTCTTCAAGTCCTTCCTCGGCCTCGGCCTGCAACGCGCTGAAGATGTTTTGGCATATGGCACGAGATAGGTCGGTAGGAAGGCAGCCGGTGGAGAGGCAAACACGTCGGTGTCAGAACCTTGACCGAGCTGCTGGCAGGCAGACTTCCAACCTGCTTTGAAATAATGTCTTGAGTGGCGAAGACCTGCTTCTTGTAGCTGTCCTCGGCTTCTTTAAAGCCGGGGTTGTTGGCGTCCTCGTAGTCCTTCTCCCTTGACTTTTTGAGTGCATCCAGCTCGGCCTGGAGCTCATCCATTTTCTTCTCAGCTTCATCAAGCTGGCCGAGCAACCTGTTGTTGTCAGCATTAGCGATTGAAGTGAAGATTTTGCTCGGCGAGCTCGGTTTTGAAGGCTTTGGACTTGGCTGGCGGTGTCATTCGCCTTTTGCCGCAGTCGATGGATGCGCTCCATGACCAAAGTGCTGCTTTTGGATGGCCTGCAAGAAGAAAATTTGATCAGAGAAGAAACCGTGCAAACACTTCGTAAAAATTTCAGTGAAAGATTGAGACTTACCCTGGCCATGGACTTAACTGACGACTTCACCAACCGAGTGTCAGGAACGTGGTCGTGCCTGACCACGTCGCTCGGTAGGAGAAGGGCTTTGGAAAGATCGTAGGCGAGCAGGTGTTCTTTGTCGCCCTTGATGGAAACTTTGCCGGGATGTCTTTGCCCCGGTGCTTTAGCTGCGGTCGCCATGGTGGTGTTGGGTCGACAGTTTCGGCAGGTTGCTCGGTGGTTAGGTCGGCAACCAGCTCGGCAGATGGGTCTGCGCGAGGTCTTTTGCCAGCCCGGCGAGTTTCCTGTCTGGATTGCCCGGCGGCTAGAGATGCCAAGGCAACCACGGGGAGACTAGATTGACCGGCAGCTGGTGAGTGGGTAATGATGCTCGGTATCTCGATTGAAGTGGTAGTGAGGAGGTTCTTGATGCGGCTTCGTTTGGCCATTTCTTGTTCTTCGGTCAACCGGATTAGCGGCACGTCTGGTAGAGTTGGGTCTGGAAGAGGTGATGGAGCACAGAGAAAGTCTGTCACTTTGCTCCGGCGTGGAGCTGAATATCTGTAAGTTGGGGTGTAGCCGAGCAGCTTGTTACAGTCCCGATGGTTGTAGCGGAGCACGGTCCGGATGGCTTCAACGTTGGGATATTGGTAGTTGGCTTGCAAGGCTTGAATCGCTGCAAAGGAAACAGGAAAAATGGTTAAGTACAGAATATTAAAGAAAGGAAAATAACCGAGCAAGTTAGCGCGACTTACATGTGGAACCAAAGTTCTTCCTAATTGCCCAGCCCGGTACGTCGGCTGTTTCATAGTTGCCAGACACCCAGAAAAAGTCATCGTCGTGTAAGTCTTTATCTGGGGTGCCGGTCACTATTTTCTTTGCCCGTCGGATTTTTAAATAATAAGCGAGGCCATCGCCGGTGTGCCCCAAGTGTGTATTGCCTCAGTATCTCGGCTAAACCTAAGTTGGTGCCTAGCTGGTTGTTTAGCTCGTGGATGCCGTTGATAATTCGGTAAGTGTTTGTTGATACTTGTATGGGTGCAAGTTTAGTCCGGCGCAAAAATTCGGTCATCAATGGGTTGACCGAGAAGCGGAGGCCTCCTTCGATGATAGATAGAACGTTGAAGGGGCACTGTTCTAATCTGCCCCAAGGCGTTGTTTCAATTTTTGCGAGCTCAAGGTGGACGTCGGCGGGATACCGTACTCCTCCCTGAACGCGGCCAGCGCAGTCGGAGTATCGACGAGGAAGCGAAATTTCCCCATGTGAAACCAACTAAGTTAGCTCGGCTGAGGAGGTTTGGCACTGTCTAGTGATTGATGGCTGCTCGGTCTTTGAGAGCCTCGGTAATGGTCAGTGGTCCCCTTGGACTCTGCAGGAAAAGGATGGCAAGTGTAAGAGGGAGCGCGGTCGCGCAAAGCGAGCTTGACTTTAGCTCAGTCATGAAGAGTGCCAACCACCTCGGTCGTAAAGGCTAACCAAGGAGATCGGTCGCCCAAGCGGACCAAATGTTAGCCCGGTCGAGCGGCCAAGTCCTTTTGCTATCCCGGTTTTTTACTAAGGTTGAGGCAAACAAGTTATTTGCTCGGTCGGAGTGATTTTTTTGATCAAAAGAAGACCTGGAGCCCGGTCCGCCCCAGATCTTCAATGTTCATCAGAGAAAATGAAGAACACCATGAACAGTTAAGGGTTTGGGACGATTTTGGGTGCCTATGTCCTAAAAACTACGTGTTTAGTGCCCTAATGTGCGAAATACTAAATGAAATAACAGCAAAAGAAAAATTGGAGGACTTACGAGTGAAGGGCAGCGACTTCTTCCTCAAACACGAACTCAGCAATGGCGAGGAAGGAGGGGCAAGAGCTCTGGAATGCTTAGAATGGGAGAGGATCAGTAAGCTTGAAACGGAGGGAGATGGGGCATGTATATAGCCCCAAAGGCTGCCAAAAATTTGAATGCCAACGGACGGCTGGGTTGGCTGTGAGGGCCAATGGGAGATTGACACGTGTCACCATAATGGCAGCGTCAGAGTTGAAGGGACAGAAAGGTCAGATGAGGCGTCGACCGGGCAAGTCAAGAGACAGGAAGGTCAGAAGATGAGGCGTCAACCGAGCAAGACGGAACCGAGTGCGGAAATTAGCCCGGTTGGTCTCTTGCAAATTGTGAAACGAGAAGAGATTATCCCGGTCGGAATGAATAATCCCAGTCACGCTTACGTGGACGGAATTAAGGGGCAATTGAGAGGGAGATTTATGAGCTGGAAAATAGGCCGAGTAAAAGCGAGCAAGTTGGAGGCCCAAGGGTTGTTGGGCCGGGATAACTTTGGATTTGCCGGAGTTGGAACTGCTCGGACCTGGACCGAGCTACTTGAACTTGCGTTGCTCGGTCAAAAGGCACGCACCGTTAGTTCGGCAGAGAAGCTTGTGCCAGAAGCCCGGTTAAAAAGGCCTTTGGTTGACCGGTATGACCGATCTCAGGCTCGGCTTCGGCGGAATGCAGCCGAACACGACAGAAAAGGAGCTCGGTTCTAGGGGCGCTCCTGGATATGAAGCACAGTATGGCGTTGACAGCCGAGATGGTGCAGCTCGGATGCCGAGCTCCCAGTAGAGTGGGCAGGCAGTTGGGTTAGGTGATGCTCAGCAAGATTTGTGCTGACAGATGGGATAGCAGTGCCACGTGTCGAGAGATCATTGAGTAGATTAGGGCGCAGAGGGTATATAAGCATGTCTGCGCCCCTCATACGGGGGAGGACGAACGTTTTGTAAGAAATACTTACACTCAAACACACTCTCTCCTTCTCTCTCTCTATCCCAAGGTGTGTGCTAACTTGATAGCGGAGAGGGGTTTTCCGGCCACACACCGCCGGGTAGCTCACCGCCGTGGTGCTCGCAGGTGATCGGACAGAAACGGAGCTTGGAAGAGGCAGTACGGGCTTGTCGGAATATTTGCTCCCCGTGCCATCCCAAATGCCAAATACATGCTATTCATATCTCAATGCCCCAGTTCCAATCCCAAGCATACATTTTACAGCAAGTATGAAATGGAAGCCAAACAGATAATAAGTGTCCTAACGCCTTACAAATTTATCCAAGAACATTCTTGGTTACACAAAATGGAGTTTCAACTCAACACAAATACAACCATAGGCTTACATTCAACAAATAACAATAAAACAAAAATGAAACCTCAGCTCCGAGTCCTCCCAAGTCAATGCCTTGGCGGAGACATAACACTTGTACCTGAAATGGTTTCCCTTATAGGGTGAGCCATAGCCCAGTAGAGATATACTACACAACATATGAACCATGACAAGACTAAAGAGAGTATGCTCATGCCATGATCATGATAGAACAATTTATCTCTATTTTTATAAAGCATCCAATGTTGAGATGCAACAACAGATATAAAACCATTTCCATTTTAAACCATATCTGTTACATGAATACAAGCTCTGTAAATATCTAGGTGAGTGTTTGTAAGTAGGCCCTAATGCACTACCACTGTCATTTTTACCAGTAAACTGGAAGGCTCGACACCTAACCGCGCGTTCTACACCCCCTACCTAAATTCACCAAGTACTCATCTTTTCGCAAACAGATATATTTCCAAACATTTCTAAAAAAAATAGATACATTTCCAATGAAATGAATGTAATGCAATGTCCAATGCAACAAATGAGGAATATGGTTCAATTTACCTAAGTCTCATGCATTTCTACAACAATCATGGCTATCCTCTACCGATAGCCCAAAATAGATATTTCTAAACAGATATTTAAACAATTAAATTCCAAAAATTTTGATAAATACAATCTATTCCACATCTCATCAAATATGAACAACTACACTAGTTTTCATATCACAATCACGTCCGGTAACCTCTCAAGGTCCATTTCTAACCGTGTCGGTTTTATTCCAACAGATACATTAAGCAAAATAATACCGTTAATGCCCAAGAAAATATCATTTTCTTTCCAAACTCATTCTCCAAGCATTATTCAACTATGACATCCTATTTTGATCAAAATCCCCAAAAGTTAACCATAATTCCTTTTGTTTTATTTAAAAATGCTCTTTTGGTCGCAAACCGGTAAAAATTTCAAAACCGATCGAATCGAAGTCCGTTTTTGTTCAAATTTAAAACATAGCTCTTTCATAACATTACAAACATATTCCAAGTTTACACTTTCGCAATTTGGACATCAACTCTTTATTTCTCTCAAAATTTCTCTTTTAAGCAAATAAATCACAAATTTTTCAAAAATTCTAATTAAATTATATACAACTCTAAACTCCATATAATCAAGTAAAAGTGCATAAAGAAGTGTAGGAAAAATCCCTACCTCTAGCTAGAAGCTTTCAAATTTTTCGGCCACAGAAATTAAATTTTTTTGGAGCCAAACGACGCATTTTCCTCCCTCTACGTTTTGATCCAAAGCACTAGGGGTCAAAAATGACTTACACTAGATCAAACCCAAGAAAAAACAACTTGGAACCTCTTTTCTCTTGTTTCCTCAGGGCAAGAACGCCAAGAATTCCCAAAAGTTGAACAAAATATCTATTTGGTTACTATTTATAGATATTTCTTTTTTTTTTTTTTTTTAAACTAAAGAAATATCTAACCATATATATATATATATATCAATTAAAAATACATTTCAACATCTTTAATGACAAAAGTAAATATAATATTTTCTCACCACAAAATATATTTCGTTTAATGGTACACATCATAATATTCACAACTCTTTTATGGTAACGAAATAATAATAATAAAACCACAACAATATTACATGGTTACTAACGGGTCATGATTCAATAAATTGGGTCCAAAATGAATGGAGTTTAATAATTTAAAATGAATCCCAACTGATTTATCTCAAAGCATGGTCCGAACACCCAAAACTTAATTTTAAATTCTGCTATAAATTAAACTAAACACCAATCAGTCCCTGAATTTTCATAAAATAAATACCCATCATTAAATTTTGAAATTTTTATCCAACGTGCTAGACTCATATGGGAACAACATGTAAAACTTTCATAATTTTCTAAGATCGGAAACTATTTTTAAAAAATATAAAACCAAACTATTTTCGCACAGAATTTACACAGCAATCAAATTCAAAAATTTACTCAATTAAATTATGCGCTGGCTATTTAAAAAAAAAATTGGATCATTACAACCTACCCTCCTTAAAGAAATTTCATCCTCGAAATTAAACTCAAGTAATGTAATACATTCTACAGTCACCCACAAACTCACTCACGTACTTACTAATGCATCAACAAAATTTCTTTGACTACTACATGAGCCTCAACAAGTCACACCGGTAACAAACCAAATCATGACATTTGCACAACAATTGATTACAAAACCCTTACTAGTATAAACCATTAAGTGATTCTTTTATCCACATCGACAACCCACAGCAACAAAATATAATCTAATCCCTTAAGCATAACAAAATTTTGACAAAATGACTCCCCAGAATACCAAGACACCATACCTTATTGGTAATAACCCAACTTCAACGAACTATCTCCATCATCTAATGCACAATGCATCTCAAGGCCAAAATAACTATCACTACTTCGAGACCTTAACAAAACGAAATAATAACTCTTCAAAAGCACTAACCACCGACTCTTATGAAACATAATGTAATCATGCCAAACACACTACTCGAAAATTCTCAACCACAACTTTAATTGCCCAACCAAGCAATTTCTGTATTATTTTTACCTATCCACTCTATTTCTTTTACTCGAGGAACTGACTAACAGTTTACGCAAACTTGTCTACATCCACCCACACAATTTCACTCCAACATAGAATTTACCCAAACGCTCACACAATGCACTTCGAGTCCACATAGAATTCATCAAGACTAGATACACATTCTAACAATACTAAGTCAATTAACGTTCTATTTTTTCTTTCAGCTACGCCATTAGATGAAGGTGAATATGGTGGAGTAGTCTCATGAATAATTCCCAATGACTGAACAAAAGAGTTGAATCCTAGAGATTTATACTCCCGGCCTCTATCACTTCTAATTCTCTTAATCTTTTTACCGAATTGATTTTCCACTTCAAGAAGGAATTCTTTAAATTTCTCAAAAGCATCACTTTTATTTTTTAATAAATATATGTTTGTGTATTTTGAAAAATTATCAATAAAAGTGATAAAATATCAGTTACCACCACGAGTTAAAATTCCTTCAAACTCACACAAATTAGTATGAAATAATTCAGGCAATTTGGTATTTTTTTCAACACTTTTATGAGGCCTCTTGGTAATTTTTGCTTTACTGCAAACTTCACATTTCTCAAAATTTTTTGTCACTTTAGGAATTAATCCTAAACTACTCATGATTCCCACATATTTACTGTTAATATGACACAAGCGCGCATGCAAAAAATTAATGGAAGACAACATATAAATGAAACAAAGTTTGCCTTTGTAGTGGAATTGTCATTACCCTCTTGTGTTATTAAAGCATCTTGGCCTCTAGCCTCCTCTTCAGCTCGGATGCGAGTGATCAACGCCTTTAAGGAAGTCTCCTTTTGTTTGTGGCACATGCTCTTTTAGAATTCTCTCCAAGATGGCAGTAACTTGTCAACAAGTCCTGCAACTACCAAGTTGTCACCAATCTGGATGCTTTGAGATCTTACTTCTGCAACTATCATTTGGAAATCTTGTGCTTGCTCCACAACAGATTTTCTATCCACCATTTGGAAGCAAAAAAATCGGCTAGCTGCATACTTTTTTACTCCTGCCTCTTCAGTATCATACTTAGTCTGTAAAGCTTTTCAAATTTTCTTTGCAGAAGTATAAGTGGTGTCATAGTGTAGACGTCCCCGAACGACCCGGGAGGGTTAAGTCCCGTTCTGTTCATATTGGGGTCACTACAGTTCAAGGACTCAAATGTCACGGTTCTTAATCTTGAACCAAAGAGTCCAAATCCGGCAAATCGTTTTGAGAAAAACAGATTTTTGAAAGAAGTGCCAAACATGGACTGCTTTGCCAGATAACAGAGTCGCCACCTAAATATTTTTTAAAATGGGAAATTTAGGAAACCCTGACTCGGTGCCAAAGGCCACGTGTCCGTCATCACCAAAGTTGGCTCGGGAACTTGGGTACGATTGGGGAAGGTCACATCGTGAGCACCCCCGCTCGCCCGGTCAAAGACCGGCCTCTACTAACCATGATATCATATTTTGAAAACATTGTGAGTTCTTATTCCGGTTATTAGCCTAGGTTACTATGTGATGCTCGCAGCATACAAGTATAGACTGAGTCGCCTGAATTGGAAAAAAATATTTCATGTTTGTTTGTTTGAAAATGGTTTGATGGTGCTACCCGCAGGTAGGCTAAAACGCGGATTTGCCACCCTCAGGTGGGCTTAGAAAACATGGTTTTGCCACTATCTAGTGGGCTTAAAACAAACATTTGATGAATTGTCCAATCCAAGCAACACAACCTCCACCCACAGGCATTCAAGGCAGTTATATCACATAAGCACATAGCCTCATGGTAAGCATGCTATCATGGCAACACTCACACGCATGCAAGGATGCTAAAGCATAAAGCTCACCGAGTACTCCAGCCAAAACCGAAGCTTATTAGAAATCATGCATGATCCTAAATATGCTGAAATGCCTAATGCAACACATGCAAAATGCAACTATAGCAGGCTCGGCTATTCTAAACATGGCATATGAATGCTACAACTAGCACGTATTCAATTTGGAATTGAAATACAAATGCAGTTTGTATGATGCGCCGAGCCCGGTGCGTGCAAAACAGATGAATGATGCAAACATGCTGTCATACTGTATGCTAATTTGAAATATGCCCTATATCTAACCAACGTAAGCGGGTAAATAAAAGGGAGAAAGACGTGGGTTGGAAGACATACATCACACTCACCCACACTTATTACAGTTATGCCCTCGCGCAGAGGGTCCGAATAAATATACAGTCCGAATGAAAGAATAATACAGTCCGAAATAATACAGATTTTTAATTAATTAACAATTAACTAAGAAAAACAGTAAACTGGCGCGCAGGCCAGGGAGCTGCCTTGCTTCTGATGTATGATGTATGTTGGGCTGCCTCGGGCGGAAATCCACGGGATGCCCTGATTAGCCTCTGTTTGCAGTGTTTCTCGAAATGCGCGCCAGACTCCGAAAGTTGCTAATCTCCGAATTTTGCTGCAACAGAGAGCAGGAAAAGGGCACAGCAGTGTATTTCACAAATATATGCATGCCTCGATCCTCGTGCCACCAATCACGCATACCGATGCATGATGGCCGAGGAGTCGAATTGCACAACTCAATATAGGGATGAATGCAGATGAATGCTAAAACAACACTTAACTCCATCATGGATAATCCGGAGTGTCGGTGACTTGGGAATTGAGACCCGTTCCGTTACTCGGAGTACGAAACGTGCCTCGTTTCCCGTGCAATATGCATGGTATGCATGAAATGCAACTAACATACAACCTAGCATGCACGATGCTATGAGAATGAGATGCCTCAAAACGCGTGCCCACTGGCACGCGAACCGAGGTGATGACATAAAGGCACGAAATGCAATGATGGGCTTACACCAACATGAGAAGGCCTCAGCCACACTCATACGGGATGCCGGAATGATAAAAATGAGGTGCCTCGAAGTGCGTGCTCCACGGGCACGCAACTGAGACGATGATGAAATGCAAATCGGATAAACCGAAGTGCCTCGAAATGCGTGCCCACAGGCACGCAAACCGAGGCGATGACAAAAAAGCATGAAAGCAAATTGGGCTTACGCCAACATGAGAGGGCACAACCACACTCACATAGGCTGCCAGTGAGGTGAAGTGCCTCGAAATCGCGCAATGCGGTGCACACGGGCACGCAACACCGAGGCAGATGACATACAGGCATGAAATGGATGAAAATGTAGATTGGGCTTACGCCAACATGAGAGGGCCTCACCGCACGACATAGGCTGCCGGATAAAAGTAAGTGCCTCGAAACGTACCCGGCACGCAAACCGAGGCAATGCATACGGAATGCAAATGACATGGAAAATGCAAATTGGGCTTACACTAACATGAATGGACCTCAGCCACACTCACTTCAGATGCCGGTGAATGAAAACGGAGTGCCTCGAAGTGCGTGCCCACGGGCACGCAAACCGAGGCAAGGCGGAATGACATGGGAAATGATATGCAAGCATGCAAATGGATTTCAGCCCCCTAAATGAAGGGGAAACAGCCCCGAATGATACGAAATGACAAACGAAGCATGCAATCATCCCGAAAATGTGAAATTAAGCCCCGAAATGGCCTAGCCATGCTATACATGCAAAATATGATCATGGCAGCAATAACAGTAGCAAGGCAGTCCCAAATATGGCATTTTTTCAGTAATAAACATGGCCAAAATGCAAGCATAGATATGGCAACAATAGCTCGCAAGAATACGGTAAAAGAGGATTTAAAGGGAGTGGTATATAGAAAATTCAAATGGAAAAATTTTCTTCTACAACACTGAAAGGACCAAAGATAAGCATATGTGCAGTTTATGGCAACCCCTAAATCATAATAAAACATGCTAACAATGGAATGCAAAATGGAGCCAAAAAAAGGCTATAACAAGAGACATGCAATCATACATCAAATGACAAACCTTCTTCATGAAACATGTAAAGGGGGTCAAAATAAGACCAAAACAGTAGGGGTCGAAGTCCCAAAAACAAACAACACAAATAGGTCAAAAATTGGATACAAAATATGGCATACTTGATGAAATTGAAGGAACTAGTATATACAATGGCCAAATGAAGTTGAGCTCCTCTACAATGTTGTAGAGGGGCTCAAAATAAGCAAGAAAGCAGTAGGGTTCGGACCCCTAAAAACCAACACAAATAGGTCAATTTTAGCATGCAAAAATGTGACAAACTTGGTGAATATTGAAGGAACTAGTATATACATATACCAAATGAAGTTGAGCCCTTCTACAATGTTGTAGAGGGGCTCAAAATGAGCACAAAAGTAGTAGGGGTCGGAGCCCCAATTCTCAACCAATTAGAGTATAAAAAAGATCAAGAAAAAAGCCCCAAAAGTTGGTTTTGAATACTTACCCTTGAAGACTTGTCTTTCTTTGCTTCTTGGCTTGGATTTGTGGCTTCTCAACCTCTGAAATTCACTTCCTAGCTGCTGGAATCAAAGTTGGAATGGTGAGGCTAGGTGTTGGTGAAGAAATCAAGCAAGACTTGAAGCTTTTTTGAAGGTTTTGGCTATGGAGATTAGGGTTTTTGCTTAAGTGTTCTTGAAGACAAATGTTCTAACCTAGGAAGAAGGGGTTGGTTCCTTTAAATAGGAAACAAAGGGGTGTAAAAGGGAGGGAAAGCACCAAGCTTTCCCTCCCAAAATATCCCCGGATGGGGTGATATTTTGGCAAAAACGCTGGACAGCTGGAATGAGCTGGAAAGCAAGAAGCTGGCCGGCCAGGTGGTTTTTTGCAGGTGGCCGGCCGGCCACCCCACCTGGTCGGCCAGCCACCCACCTGGCGGCCGGCCACCCCAAAAAAATGAAGTAAGATTTTCTGGCCGACCACCATGCAAAGTGTCCTCCCAAGTGTGTAGATCAAGGCCCCAAGGTCGGAATCTGGCAACTCTGAAGCAGAAGTCACAACATAGAGCTGGAAGGAGGGGCTCAAAAATGAAATCAACAATTGCTGGCCGACCACCAACTTTTTGTGTCCTCCAAGATGTGTGGAACAAGGATCCAAGGTTGAAATTTGGCAACACTGAAGCAGGAGCCACAACATAGAGCTGGAAGGAGGGCTCAAAAATGAAACCTGGAATTTCTGGCTGACCAGTAGTTTTTAGGGTCCTCCCATGTGCCCTGATCACAGATATGTAGCTTTGGTTGGAAGAAAATGGGCCTAGGGTGTTCAACATTGGCCCGGAAGTGAGCAAAACGGGCGCCGGAGGAGCGAAACTGGTTATCTGGGATAATTGCTGGCCTCCTACCCTCCAGTGATCTTCCCAATGTTGAAACAGAGGTACCTGCCAAAATTGAACAAAAACTAATGAGAAATGAACGCTCGGGGCCAAAACCGAGCCATTCGGGATCCCGAAAATGGGCTGCGGGTGCCGGAAGTGGTGTTCGGCAGCGAAGTGGGTATCTGCAACTCCAGTGTCCCTCGGAATGACAAAACAGAGGTTCCTGCCAAAAATCAGAGAAAACCGATACAAAATGAATGCTCGGGGCCCAATGCGCAATTCGGGGTCCCGAAAACCGGCTATGAGCACCGAAAGTGGCATACGGCCACGAAGTGGGCATCGGGGGCCCAGTGTGCCTTGTTATGATGAAACAGAGGTACTGCAAGAACCGGAGAAACTGATGCGAAATGAAAGCTCGGGGCCCAAATCACGCAGTTCGGGGTCCCGAAAACCGGCTGTAGGCACCGGAAGTGGCATACGGCCACGAAGTGGGCATCGGGGCCCCAGTGTTCCTCAAAATGATAAAACAGAGATACTAGCCAAGAACCGGAGAAATCGAGATGGTTGGCGGTCCCGAGCCGAGGCACACGGCCTGACGGCCCGAGAAACCGGGAACCGGCTCCGAAATGGGCAAAATGACCTACGGCCACGAAAAGTAGCTCACGGCCACCGGAGATAGTCTACAGGACCACTCCCTTCCCTCAGGAAAGAAAACAGAGAAAACCGAGTCTGGTTCGCAAACCGAGACAAGGCACAGAAGAGAATTCGGAAGTCCGGAGGCAGGGCGCACGGCCGCGACTCTGAACTTCTGAACGAGCACGATATGCAACATCACCGAGCGCTCAATCGGTGACGTCTGAGTCTTAAGGTCGGTCAAAAATGGGGTGTCTACAGTTGCCCCTCTTTGACAGAACTCGGAAGTCATAACAATGACGGGAGTGAATGTCAAAGCCCAGAGACGACCCATTTTTGACAAGGCCGAAGACTTAGACAATCAGACAAGATAAACAGAGATATGTGTGCCCGCAGGCAGAGGGCAAAATGCAAAGCGACATGCACAGAGCCAAATGATTATGCAAATGCAGCAAGCTGTAATGAAGCAAGTATTGACAAATAGATGCAACAGTTTTAAGCAAGAATGCAAAGCAACAACTACATTTCATGCAGTTAGGAATGCGGAGAATCATTCAATTCTCGTCGCGTCTCACACGGAGAAGATACGATACCTGCGCGATTCGTCTGGTCGCACCAGCCTCGAATGAACCGTACATACAATATCGTGCCTGCAAAAGAGAGAAATTCAACAAGAACAATATGCTAACAACATATATTCAATGTGATTCCTGTGATTCCGAAAGTTTGACACACGCGGTGTCGGCGAGTGAATGCATAAAGCAGTGTGATACAGGTAAGGTGCGCAAGATAGCACGATAAAATGCATACACAACGCAAGTAATGTGCACAAATAGTGCGATGCGCAAAATAGCGCGAGTGAAATGTAATGCACTAACAAGTGCAGGTGAGACGCGCAAGATAGCGCAAATGATACAATGCACAAAATAATGCGATACGCTAAACAGCGCGATTGATTTGAAATGCACAAGATAGCGCGATGTGATATGCAAAGCACAGGACAGTGCGATGAGGTGCGCAAAATAGCGCGAATGATACAATGCACAAAATAGTGCGATGCGCAAATAGCGCGAATGAAACTGCACAAGAATAGTGCGATGCGCAAAATAGCGCGAATGATAAACTGCACAAAATAGTGCGATGCGCAAAATAGCGCGAATGATAAACTGCACAAAATAGTGCGATGCGCTAAATAGCGCGAATGAAATGTAATGCACAAGATAGTGCGATACGCTAAACAGCGCGATTGATTTGAAATGCACTAAACAGCGCGATACGCTAAACAGCGCGAGTGATTGAAATGCACAAGATAGTGCGATACGCTAAACAGCGCGATGATATGCGATGCACAAGATAGTGCGAGTGAGATACAAACACAAGATGCACAAGACAGTGCAAGTGAGATACAAAGTGTAAGTGCACAAGATAGTGCGAGCGAGATAAAATGCACAAGAAAGTGCGATAAAATGCATCTTCTATGCAAGTATGGGGGCATCTTCTATGCAAAAGATACGGGCATTTTCTATGCAAGTATGGAAGCACAATTTATGCAATATTGAAAGCAAGCATTTTCTATGCATGAATCATAATGATGCGCGGCACGCATGCAACAGCAGTGTATAAGAAAGTTCACATTCTATGCAATAAAGGATCATCAAATATGTACTCTGGTGCCTCTGATTTGCCTCTTAGAGGGCTTCACAACATACTCAGCTCAAAAGGGACACACCCTGTTCATGTCGGCAAGAGATAACATCTGTTGCTGCTTTAATTGCCGTTCTGACTTGAAGCAGGCTTACACTTGAGGTAGAGGCGCACTCATACTTCAGAGAAACGGCGAGGCCTGAGAAGGTGCACCTGGAATGCAGTCTCGAATTTTGCTAAGGTTGAAACATGCTAAGATGCTCCAAATTTTCCTCTTTTCTTTTGCTTTGCAGTCTGGAACCGAAATAGCTTCAAATAGGCCTTTGCTCTACTGTTCACACTTATCGGGGGTGGACCCTGCGGCTTTATGAAAGAACCAATTCTGTTTTGCACAAATGTGGAGAACGGCACGACACTCGGAGCACAAAACGATTTTATTTTTGAAATTGAGAGATGAGTTTCAACCGGGTATTGAGCCTACAACTGAACACAGCAAAACGACTCAACAAGGAAATAAAAGGCACACAACCTAGACACATCGAGTAACACTCGAAACGACCCAAAACAAAATCGAGATAAAACAAAAAGACACGACACTCAGACGTGCACAGGGAGCCTATTTCACCGGGTAGTGTTTCCCACCCTTTCTCATTTGTGGTTCTAACATCACTCGGCCCTCAAGCTCTGTTTTTCTGAAAAAGCCCTTTTCTCACTTTTTCTCTCATCGCACATCTCTCTATTCTTCAATCTCTCATTTTTCAATCCCTCCCCTGGGTGTTTGATGGATAAACAGCAAGTTGAAGGCTCTCGCCCCTAGCACTCAGCTAGATTCTTTTCTTCCGCTCACAGCAGTGAGTTTCTCCCACAGAGGGGTTGCGCTGCAACAGGATGTGTAGCAAATCTGCAGCTGACATCGATTGATGATGCTTTGCTGGGGAGTTTGGACGTGATCAGATCTGTCCAGATGATGGAGTGGAATATCCTGATCCATTCCAGTTCGTGCTTCGCACTTGGCTTGATACCTCGTTGCTCGGAGGATGAGGGAGCTTTCAGTCCTTTGTCGTTAACTTCAATTGCGCCCTCTTCTGGCAGGTAGAGTGCCCTTCTTGGCGAGTATATTGACAATGGGGAAAAGACAGAACACCTGACTCAACTGTGCCCCTAGTTCATCATTTTGACCATTTTTATTTTTGGCTTTCTACTAAAACAATTTTGACCAAAATGAGAGTCGAGTTAACATGCTTATTCGATTTTTGATTTGAAATCATGCAAGTCAGGCTATGAGCACTGAAAATTTTCCTTTTTCGGGTCCAAGAAATGGTCCAATTTTTTAAAAAAGGGATAATTTTCGAGAGAATTAGTCAACCTCAGTAAAAATCCTCAAAAACTATTTTTGCAAACGGCCATTGCTCAACGAGCACGGAACCTACTCTTGAGATGCACAACCTCGGACCTATAGCAATTGAAAATTGCCCCTTGTCTGAAGAGAGCTGCATGGCAACGGAAATCTACCCCTTGTTTGAAATGACACCGCGACGTTTTGAATGGCAACGGAAAGTTGCCCCTTGTTTGAATGGCACCGCGGCGCATTGAATGGCAACGGAAAGTTGCCCTTGTTTGACTGGCGCCGCAGCACACTGAATGGCAACGGAGAGTTGCCCCTTGTTTGAATGGTACTGCAGTACATTGTCCGTCCTCAGAGCGATGATTACAACCGAACTCTCGGATACAGAGAAGGCGGAGATGATCAAAACCATTACATGGACACAATCGAGTTTGAATTGTTTTACGGCTGAACTTCAGAATGAAGTTGCCTACGTATCCCAAAGATAGGAATCAAGCCTCACGTAGTTCAGGGTTAAGGTACACTCGGGTATTAACCTCTCCTTTTTAGGCTCTAACTTTTGCCAAGGCGCCCGTTGCAGGTTTTCGACCTTGCGAGCTTCTTTTCTTTCTTTTCTTTTCATTCTTTTCTTCTTTTTTTTCTTTCTTTTTTTTTGTTTTTTCTCTTTGTATTTTTTTCTCTTTCTTCTTTTTTGTATTTTTTCTCTTTTTCTTTCATTCTTTTCTTTGCTCTAACTTTTGCCTGGGTCGCCCTTCCGGGTTTTCACCCAGCGAGCCTCTCAAAGGGTAAAAGTGTAATTGGTCCATGCCAAATGGTTGTAGAGTTTGAAGCCCTCCGTATCCAGGAGAGTGGCTGTTGATTGCAGAAGGATCCACTTTGGCTCTTCGAGCACATTGGATATTTTTGCCCCTAGTTCGGGGGGTATTTTGTTCTAGCTTTGCAAGCTTCTTTGACGAGGTCTGATTCTTGATCTGACTTTGGTGCCTCTTGTTCGAGGGCTGCTTCAAATCTGGCCACACAGGCCTCACATCGTGTTGACCGTTGAACATTCTGAATTCAAGTTCAAGGTTTGAAAGCAAAGGGGGGTCGAGTCTCGAGGCTGAGAGCGATCCTAAGCTGCACAATCTCAAGAGCGATTCCACACAGGTCTTCGCAGGACCGCGCAAAACATTTTTTGAAAGTTTTTAAGAAAGCGACAAATCGCTCGCGCTGAAGACAGTGTAGGACCAATCTGGATCAAAGCTAGGGTCCTTCTCAGTACTCACACTAACAAGCATGATTTCATTCATTAAGGGCTTAGCACGCCTCTCTTTCTCTCAATTTGATCAAAGTTTTGCAAATCCCGAGGAATTCTCCCTCTTTGTTTTCACCGCAGTGTTCAAAAAGGTTTTGAAAAACTAGGTCATTACAATGACTTCAAGGCACAGAAGAGCAGGTGAAATGCACTGCCATTTCATTCAAATCCCGGTACAACTAGCACACGGCAGAAACAAATGCGAGAGTATGGAAATCACTGCTGTTTCATTCAAAAGTCTGTTGGCACAACTGGCTCCCTGGCAGAAACAGACTCAAAACAAAACAAAAGACGAACACAAAACAAAATGGTGATGCCCGAGGTAACACCCCCGGAATCACCCGACTCCTATACAACAGGACTGACTCGATACAACAAGACAGACCCAAAACAAAAGAGACTGACTCAAAACAAAAAGACAGACTCAAAACAAAATAACAAAAACGCCCAATACCCAAGTCAGAAAACACAAAAACTGGTATTTGCGCATTGCTCAGAACAGTGCATGCCATCCACCATATTTGGAGTAAACTGAGCGCTGCCCGCAGGTGGTTCATCCCTCGATCACATCACATTATCCCCCACAAGTTCACTAATCAAGTGCCGATAGACTTTGCAGAGCTTGGCGGGAGGACAACCCCGTTGTCAAACAGATCCTGTACTTCATGACGAAGACGGAAGCAGTCGTCGGTAGTATGGCCAGTTTGCTGATGGTACGCGCAGTACTGGGTAGCATCATGTGTAGCCAGAAGAGGGTTCGGGAGAGGTCGAGGCTCAAGGGGTTCGAGATGGCCTTGTCCCACAAGGATTTGAAAAGCTTTGGACAAAGGCATATAGAGGGCATGGAAGACCCTCCGACCTCGAGGTTGGTACTTCTGGGTTTGTGGATTTTTGCTGGACGCACCAACAGAGAGATTGGCAGGTGCTGGCCTGGTTTGCCGATCTCTTCTGATTGGAGGGTTAGAGCTAACAGGATTGCCTCTGGTATAACGGCCCTTCTCCCGGTTTTCTCTTTGGTTCAAACTGCCCCCAACTTGAGTAGCGAAAGTGTCATCCACAGTTTTTGCAACAACTGTGAGGACTTGCTCTTTGTCCAGTCCCTCGGCTTTCAAAGCCTCAATAGCCAACAGAAGATGTTCATGGGGGTCCATGCCCGCCCCTATTTTGTTCTTTCCACTCGCTTCCACTTTGCCAAGGGATTGGCCTTCCTCAAATGTAGCCCGCTCCAAGACTGGGAGAGCCTTTTGACATGAAAACTCCCAGTATGTGGTGTGGTCGATGATGGAGCCAATGTCCCAGAGGCCAAATCGGTCACAGTTCTTGAAGATCTTTATCATTCCCATCAACTCAGAAGTAGTGGGTTCTCGGGTTTGAGATGATTGGGGTTCAGGTGCACCCATCATGCATAAGTCCATGCTTTCTGGGATAAACACCTCAGGCTTGGGTAGATGGGCCGGGGTGATGTATATGCTGGGGTCATAGGTGGATGGCAGTGTATGGATGAGATTGAGGTAAGTGGGAAATGTTTGGTCATTGGGGCCTGAAGGTGGAGCTATCGTCCGATTGTCGATGAGATTTTGGACCTCATGACGAAGGCGGTAGCAACGGTCGGTGCCATGACCGCGCTGCTGATGGTACATACAGTACTTGGAAGGGTTATGTCTGGCTGGGAGTGGAGTGGGTTGGGAAGAGGTTGAGGATCGAGGGGTTTGAGATGCCCTCTTTCCATCAGGACTTTTAGTGCGCTAGTCAGGCTCATATGGAGAGGGGTGTGAAAGTTCTGCCTTGGGCTCGGGCTGGGTCGGCTGTTTGTAGGCTTGGATTGGCAAAGGGTTGGCTGTGGCGACTGTATTGATTTCAGTGGGTTCGGGAATAGTGCTACTTCCGGCATTGGTACTCTTGAAATCACCTTCCTTGTCGGTTCACCTGTTCTGGGAATGATCCCGCTGTTGAACGCATTCTCGACCTGAACCCCCAGTTCATGCAAACTTTTGAAAGTGAATAGCGGAGCCACTATCAATTTTGCAACATATCATGCTCGAGGTTTCGCACCATCATCTGCACTTGATCCCTCTCAGAAGGGCGGCGATCTGTCATCTGTGCTGCCTTTGCTCTCCACCTCGCAACAAATTTCACAAAAGGCTCTTTTGGGTTCTGGCGAGTTGCTTCAAGCTCTTGGATGGTCATTTCAACTTGGGTATTGTAAGAATACTGATCGACAAAGGCCTCAGCCAGTTCTTCCCAGTTTTGCTTCACTGTATCCTCCAATTTGGCATACCAACTGGCTGCTACACCCGACAGGGTTCTGCCATATAGAGAGAGTTTCTGTGGCTTAGTCAGACCCATCGGCTTTAGGACATCCAAGAAAAGTCGGATATGTACCATTGGATCCCCAGACCCGTCGAAACGGTCAATATGTGGCATTTTGAATCTGTCTGGGAGCCGGATGGCAGACTCAGTGTGCCCATCCTCAATGTCGGGAATGGAGTTAAGGCCCTGTGCCTTTTTGAATTGCTTCTCGAGGTTCGCAATTTTCACTGCGGTCAGATCGAGGTCATTAGCATCAAGGGGATAACGCCTCTCATTAGGCTGCACCATGGGTCTGAAAACTTGGGCTTGAGCTAACCCTTCTCGAGGACTCGGACACAGCAAATCTTCAACTGGCGGAAGTGGGTCAAAGTTCGGCTGGGGTCCCAAAGCTGGATGTGAGGCAGATGCCCCAGATGGGCGTTGCGTTTCAATACTGGTCTCAGCCTGCATGGCAGTTCCCTGATTCAACGCTGCTATCACGGCTACAAATTCTTCCGAACCCTGTGCCATCACGGGCTGCTGATTCTGAACAAGGGTGATGTGACTGGTGACTGACGGATCAGATGAGCCAATGAGCCTTGTATGGCCCTTCTTTGCCTTGCCTCAGCGAAAGAACACTGGTTGCCCTTGAATTGAATTTCTGACCTAACAAAGTCTATCAGCACTAGTCCAATGTACCCGGGGGATATCGGAGCCTTCTGAAGCTATGGTTCCAGGACTACCTAGCAAAAGAGAAAACGGACAGCATCTCAGCCTGATTTCACCAGAACAGATACGAACAAAGCTGAATGAGTGTGTTCTCTACTAAATTCTGCCCAAAATTCTGCCTGTAAACTGATACCCTCAGGTAAAACTGATTCCACCAAATACTGATGCCCGCAGGCCTGATGCCCAAACTCATAAACTGATGCCCGCAGGCCTGATGCCCAAACTCAACTGATACATGCATTCCCTGTAGAGACACACTCTAACAAGCACATAACAGATAAGTGAGAGCCAAAACACCCCTATGTTGGGATAGGGTTTCCCTGTCCTATTTTGTTAGGAGCTAGGGTTTCACTACGCACGCAGCGGCTTCAAACAACCTATATCGGGTAAGCAACCTGTCCTAGTTTGGAATGGTCACTATGGATCCGAATATGCACTAGGTCGAATGGTCAAAAAGGGTGCCCCGGTAAAACCGGGGTTTGTGTTCCCATGCTGTCAGAGCCCAGAGCCGATCAGCCTTACGGACATGACTTGACAAGACAAGCCTCCGGCAAATCGTTCGGGAATGGCATATGGCAAACACGGTGTCCTAGGCGCACCAATGCAAATGCAATGCAAAGAAACACACAAGTGTAGTCAAAACCAGATATCATGAGTTCGAGTCAAGTTCTCTAAATCCCCAGCAGAGTCGCCAGAAACTGTAGACGTCCCCGAACGCCCGGGAGGGTTAAGTCCCGTTCTGTTCATATTGGGGTCACTACAGTTCAAGGACTCAAATGTCACGGTTCTTAATCTTGAACCAAAGAGTCCAAATCCGGCAAATCGTTTTGAGAAAAACAGATTTTTGAAAGAAGTGCCAAACATGGACTGCTTTGCCAGATAACAGAGTCGCCACCTAAATATTTTTTAAAATGGGAAATTTAGGAAACCCTGACTCGGTGCCAAAGGCCACGTGTCCGTCATCACCAAAGTTGGCTCGGGAACTTGGGTACGATTGGGGAAGGTCACATCGTGAGCACCCCCGCTCGCCCGGTCAAAGACCGGCCTCTACTAACCATGATATCATATTTTGAAAACATTGTGAGTTCTTATTCCGGTTATTAGCCTAGGTTACTATGTGATGCTCGCAGCATACAAGTATAGACTGAGTCGCCTGAATTGGAACAAAATATTTCATGTTTGTTTGTTTGAAAATGGTTTGATGGTGCTACCCGCAGGTAGGCTAAAACGCGGATTTGCCACCCTCAGGTTTAGAAAACATGATTTTGCCACTATCTAGTGGGCTTAAAACAAACATTTGATGAATTGTCCAATCCAAGCAACACAACCTCCACCCACAGGCATTCAAGGCAGTTATATCACATAAGCACATAGCCTCATGGTAAGCATGCTATCATGGCAACACTCACACGCATGCAAGGATGCTAAAGCATAAAAGCTCACCGAGTACTCCAAGCCAAAACCGAAGCTTATTAGAAATCATGCATGATCCTAAATATGCTGAAATGCCTAATGCAACACATGCAAAATGCAACTATAACAGGCTCGGCTATTCTAAACATGGCATATGGATGCTACAACTAGCACGTATTCAATTTGGAATTGAAATACAATGCAGTTTGTATGATGCGCCGAGCCCAGTGCGTGCAAAACAGATGAATGATGCAAACATGCTGTCATGCTGTATGCTAATTTGAAATATGCCCTATATCTAACCAACGTAAGCGGGTAAATAAAAGGGAGAAAGACGTGGGGTTGGAAGACATACATCACACTCACCCACACTTATTACAGTTATGCCCTCGCGCAGAGGGTCCGAATAAATATACAGTCCGAATGAAAGAATAATACAGTCCGAAATAATACAGATTCTTAATTAATTAACAATTAACTAAGAAAAACAGTAAACTGGCGCGCAGGCCAGGGAGCTGCCTTGCTTCTGATGTATGATGTATGTTGGGCTGCCTCGGGCGGAAATCCACCGGGATGCCCTGATTAGCCTCTGTTTGCAGTGTTTCTCGAAATGCGCGCCAGACTCCGAAAGTTGCTAATCTCCGAATTTTGCTGCAACAGAGAGCAGGAAAAGGGCACAGCAGTGTATTTCACAAATATATGCATGCCTCGATCCTCGTGCCACCAATCACGCATACCGATGCATGATGGCCGAGGAGTCGAATTGCACAACTCAATATAGGGATGAATGCAGATGAATGCTAAAACAACACTTAACTCCATCATGGATAATCCGGAGTATCGGTGACTTGGGAATTGAGACCCGTTCCGTTACTCGGAGTACGAAACGTGCCTCGTTTCCCGTGCAATATGCATGGTATGCATGAAATGCAACTAACATACAACCTAGCATGCACGATGCTATGAGAATGAGATGCCTCAAAACGCGTGCCCACTGGCACGCGAACCGAGGTGATGACATAAAGGCACGAAATGCAATGATGGGCTTACACCAACATGAGAAGGCCTCAGCCACACTCATACGGGATGCCGGAATGATAAAAATGAGGTGCCTCGAAGTGCGTGCTCACGGGCACGCAAACTGAGACGATGATGAAATGCAAATCGGATAAAACCGAAGTGCCTCGAGATGCATGCCCACAGGCACGCAAACCGAGGCGATGACAAAACAAAGCATGAAAATGCAAATTGGGCTTACGCCAACATGAGAGGGCCTCAACCACACTCACATAGGCTGCCGTGAGGTGAAGTGCCTCGAAATGCGCGCACACGGGCACGCAAACCGAGGCAGTGACATACAGGCATGAAATGGCATGAAAATGTAGATTGGGCTTACGCCAACATGAGAGGGCCTCAACCGCACTCACATAGGCTGCCGGATAAAAGTGAAGTGCCTCGAAATGCGTACCCGCGGGCGCGCAAACCGAGGCAATGCATACGGAATGCAAAATGACATGGAAAATGCAAATTGGGCTTACACTAACATGAATGGACCTCAGCCACACTCACTTCAGATGCCGGTGAATGAAAACGGAGTGCCTCGAAGTGCGTGCCCACGGGCACGCAAACCGAGGCAAGGCGGAATGACATGGGAAATGATATGCAAGCATGCAAACCAAATTTCAGCCCCCTAAATGAAGGGGAAGACAGCCCCGGAATGATATGAAATGACAAACGATGCATGTAATCATCCCGAAATGCGAAAATAAGCCCCGAAATGGCCTATAGCCATGCTATACATGCAAAATATGATCATGGAAGCAATAACAGTAGCAAGGCAGTCCCAAATATGGCATTTTTTCAGTAATAAATATGGCTAAAATGCAAGCATAGATATGGCAACAATAGCTCGCAAGAATACGGTAAAAGAGAGGATTTCAAAGCAAGTAGTATATAGAAAATTCAAATAGAAAAATTTTCTTCTACAACACTGAAGAGGGACCAAATATAAGCATATTTTCAGTTTATGGAAACCCCAAAATCAGAATAAAATCATGCTAACAATTCCATGCAAAATGGAGCTCAAAAAAAGGCTATAACAAGAGACATGCAAAGCACACACCAAATGACAAAATTTTCTTCATGAAACATGTAAAGGGGGTCAAAATAAGACCAAAATCAGTAGGGGTCGAAGTCCCAAAAACAAACACAAATAGGTCAAAAATTGGATACAAAATATGGCATACTTGATGAAATTGAAGGAACTAGTATATACAATGGCCAAATGAAGTTGAGCTCCTCTACAATGTTGTAGAGGGGCTCAAAATAAGCAAGAAAGGAGTAGGGTTCGGACCCCTAAAAACCAACACAAATAGGTCAATTTTAGCATGCAAAAATGTGACAAACTTGGTGAATATTGAAGGAACTAGTATATACAAATACCAAATGAAGTTGAGCCCTTCTACAATGTTGTAGAGGGGCTCAAAATGAGCACAAAAGCAGTAGGGGTCGGAGCCCCAATTCTCAACCAATTAGAGTATAAAAAAAGATCAAGAAAAAGCCCCAAAAGTTGGTTTTGAATACTTACCCTTGAAGACTTGTCTTTCTTTGCTTCTTGGCTTGGATTTGTGGCCTCTCAACCTCTGAAATTCACTTCCTAGCTGCTGGAATCAAAGTTGGAATGGTGAGGCTAGGTGTTGGTGAAGAAATCAAGCAAGACTTGAAGCTTTTTTGAAGGTTTTGGCTATGGAGATTAGGGTTTTTGCTTAAGTGTTCTTGAAGACAAATGTTCTAACCCTAGAGAAGAAGGGGTTGGGCCCTTTAAGTAGACAACAAAGGGGTGTAAAAGGGGAGGGAAAAGCACCCAAGCTTTCCCTCCCAAAATATCTCCCGGAAGGGGTGATATTTTGGCAAAAAAGCGGACAGCTGGAATGAGCTGGAAAGCAAAAAGCTGGCCGGCCAGGTGGTTTTTTGCAAGGTGGCCGGCCAGCCACCCCACCTGGTCGGCCAGCCACCCACCATGGCCGGCCGGCCACCCCAAAAAAATGAAGTAATGATTTTCTGGCCGACCACCATGCAAAGGTGTCCTCCCAAGTGTGTAGATCAAGGCCCCAAGGTCGGAATCTGGCAACTCTGAAGCAGGAGCCACAACATAGAGCTGGAAGGAGGGGCTCAAAAATGAAATCAACAATTGCTGGCCGACCACCAACTTTTTGTGTCCTCCAAGATGTGTGGAACAAGGATCCAAGGTTGAAATTTGGCAACACTGAAGCAGGAGCCACAACATAGAGCTGGAAGGAGGGGCTCAAAAGTGAAACCTGGAATTTCTGGCTGACCAGTAGTTTTTAGGGTCCTCCCATGTGCCCTCATCACAGATATGTAGCTTTGGTTGGAAGAAAATGGGCCTAGGGTGTTCAACATTGGCCCGGAAGTGAGCAAAACGGGCGCCGGAGGAGCGAAACTGGTTATCTGGGATAATTGCTGGCCTCCTACCCTCCAGTGATCTTCCCAATGTTGAAACAGAGGTACCTGCCAAAATTGAACAAAAACTAATGAGAAATGAACGCTCGGGGCCAAAACCGAGCCATTCGGGATCCCGAAAATGGGCTGCGGGTGCCGGAAGTGGTGTTCGGCAGCGAAGTGGGTATCTGCAACTCCAGTGTCCCTCGGAATGACAAAACAGAGGTTCCTGCCAAAAATCAGAGAAAACCGATACAAAATGAATGCTCGGGGCCCAAACTGCGCAATTCGGGGTCCCGAAAACCGGCTATGAGCACCGAAAGTAGCATACGGCCACGAAGTGGGCATCGGGGGCCCCAGTGTGCCTTGTTATGATGAAACAGAGGTACATGCCAAGAACCGGAGAAACCTGATGCGAAATGAAAGCTCGGGGCCCAAATCACGCAGTTCGGGGTCCCGAAAACCGGCTGTAGGCACCGGAAGTGGCATACGGCCACGAAGTGGGCATCGGGGGCCCCAGTGTTCCTCAAAATGATAAAACAGAGATACTAGCCAAGAACCGGAGAAATCGGAGATGGTTGGGCGGTCCCGAGCCGAGGCACACGGCCTGGCGGCCCCGAGAACCGGGAACCGGGCTCCGAAATGGGCAAAATGACCTACGGCCACGAAATGTAGCTCACGGCCACCGGGAGATAGTCTACAGGACTACTCCCTTCCCTCAGGAAAGAAAACAGAGAAAACCGAGTCTGGTTCGCAAACCGAGACAAGGCACAGAAGAGAATTCGGAAGTCCGGAGGCAGGGCGCACGGCCGCGACTCTGAAACTTCTGAACGAGCACGATATGCAACATCACCGAGCGCTCAATCGGTGACGTCTGAGTCTTAAGGTCGGTCAAAAATGGGGTGTCTACACATAGTAATCATCAAATTGATCAGCAAGGCAATTTAAGAGATAAAAACGAGATTTATACTCATCGGTATTATATGAAGCCACTTTTGCATCATGTGCCTCGTAGTCTTCATCATTCATCTCCTCGGTTGGGATTTTGTTTGGGTTTTTCTCAGTAAGAATATAAGCAACTTTCAAAAGGCTAAGGTAAAAAAGAATTTTTCTTTTCCACCTCTTAAAATGAACTCTCTTGAACTTGAAAGGCTTGTTGAGATTTCCTTAAAATTGTTGGTGAAAATACCAGAAGAATTATATTTTATTGATAAATAATGCAAAGAGAATGAGATACAAATAGATCAGGTTGAGGCACATATATCTCATTTTCTTTAAGGAGATCAAACTCACTGCGGTAGGAAGAACCCAAATACCGATGCAACAGTCGCTGAACTATGACTTGTCCCCTCCAGGATATAACAGTCCGACCACTTGTCAGATGGTCAGGCCGACTCTGTATAAGATGGTGAACCCAAAGCTCCACCAAGAAAAATGCCATTCTTTGGCTAGTAATCTCTCAAGTATAGAAAAATAGTTGGTGTAGAAAAGAGTAGATGAGAGCAATAATTTATCGACCACTAGGACCTTACAAATTACACCCAAAAAAATAATGACCATTAACTCACCAAGAGGAGAAGGAAGCAAAGGAGGTTCAGAGGTGAAGAGCCAAGGAGTTTTTCAGGTGGGGAGTTTTTTTCGGCCAGCAAGGAGTGTAGCAGGTGGGCCAGCAAGGAGTTTTTCAACCATGGAGTTTTTCCGGCCAGCAATGAGTGTAGCAGGTGGGCGTGTGCAGGGTTCTCCATGGCTGGCAGGTTCGGCGTTGGGTGTTGTAGCAGCATAGGTGTTGGGCGATGGGAGTTGATACAGTCTAGTGTTGTCAGGAGTGAGTGTAGCAGGTGGGCGGGGTGTTGTAGTAGTATAGGTGAATTAGATTTTGTTTCAAAAAATAGCAGGTGTGGCTGGGTTTTGTGGGTTATTTTTGTGGGGTTATCAGGCGTGGTGGTTGAGTGCTTCAGACGTGGTGGTTGAGTGCTTCAAGAGTTTCAAGAGTGTTTCAAGAGTTCTTCAGGCGTGAGTGTATCAGTGCATCAAGTGTTGTATCAGGCGTGGGGCTCAAGTGGGTTAGGTGGGTTGTTTCAGTGTGTAGCTTTGGTTTAGGGGGCTCAAGTGTTTGGTTTATTTTGTTTTTTTTTTTTTTGTTGTATTTTAAAATTTAAAATCGTGAGGCTAAGGGGTTGGTTGTAAAAACGCGAGTAGCAGTAGTAGGAGAGTGAGTATTTATTCTTCGAATCTCTCTCAATGCGTTTTTTTACCTTGTACCTGTAAATTTTATGTTTTTAATGAAATTTTTCTTTACCGATCAAAAAAAAAAAAAACTCACCATCAATCCCATGACCTTCCAACTAATCTCCATTCATGAACAAAACAAAAGGTCACCAAAAACAAATGAATCTCCATTCACCAAACAAAATGATATTCATGAACAAGACAAAATAAGATTTATGAACAAGACAAAAGGTCATATTAAAAAAAATAAATAAATAGATAAATAAATAAATAAGATATTAAAATGGTCCAACGGTATGAAATTAAATATATGAGGAAAGTATATATATAATTTATATATCATATTGTGTATATATATATATATATATATATATTTATATTTATGGTAAAAAAATATTATTTATCTTGTGAGTACTCCAATAATAAAATTCTAATTCTTGATTCCCTACCTAAAGCTAAGCCACATATGAAAAAGGAAACCACATGGTAAAGCTTTTGGTAATGTTTGGTAGAGTTTTCTACATATGATTTGAGAATAGAATTGTATTTTGAATTTGTGAGTTTTGGAATTATGATTTAAGTGTGAAAAATTTGTTTAGTTATGAGTTTTGAAAAGAGTTTTGAATTGAGTTTTAGAGGGAGTTTTAAGTTTTTGAAATTAGAAAAGTTATTTGATTAAAAAATTTACAACTCATAACCAAACACACAACCCAAAATTCTATTCAAAACTCATATAAAAATTAAAAAAATTCTGAAAATATTTTTTATTTACAATATAAAAATAACAGGTGCCCAAGAAAAAAAAAACCGAACACTGATCCAGTCAACCGGCCGGACGTTCGGATTAGCCAAATTTTCCCGCCTAGAAATGAGTTTTCAAAAGTAGATATGAAATTATAATTTGAAAACTCAAAACAAACACTATACTTAAATGAGTGGGTGGAAATATATTTAGAACACAACCAAACACAGTCTTTATATTTCCTTCCTCAAGCCGGACATAAAAAATGTCTCCATCGACTGACTTGAGCATTGATTTCAACATGACATCAAGTGACTCGATAAATAATTTTTAATTGGTTAAAAAAGTTTTTTAAGTTGAATAATGTTATGCATAAACGGTTTCCTCACTAATTTTTTTTTTACAATTGGAGACAAATATATTATAGTCGACATTAATAAAGCTATGTTTGGTTTCGACTTTTTGATTAAAAAAGTATAAAAGACAAAATTAGTTATATAAGTTAATAAGACAAAATGTCATATCCAAACCATAATCATTACACTTTTTCTCTCACAAAAGTCAAAAAAGTCAAAAACAAAAACCAAATGAGGCTAAATTAGCCCAAAAAACTAAAAAGTTAGACTATTTTAATTCTTCCCAAATGAAGGCTAAATATATGTGTTTTTTTAAAGCCGGCAACAAACAGGAATGGACCAAAAGCAAGGCCATTAGACCATTAGCTTGCCTCCAAATTGGAGGTGGTCTTATTTTTCGTAAGGGAAATTTTACTTTAGTGATTTAGTCGACGTGCGAATTATCTCCATTTATAAAAATAACAACGTAATCGCTCTATTATTTATGTACTGAAACACGTCATTCTAATATTTAAAAATAACTACATAACCGCTCTATCATTTATGGACTAAAACACACTACTAATTCCGTTAACGACTAAAACAAAATGACCTTAATGACCATTTATTCTTCTTCTCCTCATGTTCATCTTCTATTCTGAATTTTTGTCTAATGGCTTATCGATTGCAGTACCACCACCACATTGTAGCGATCTCGATTTTGACTCGTCTCTGTGTGGTGTTCCGGGCTCAGGTTGGTATGGTTTTGAATAGTGTTTGTATCTTAGTTTCTCGGTATTCCCCTTATTTTGGTTATCGGGTTGTAGCGGTGTGTTTGGAACAAGTAATGTCTCCAAACCTTTAGATGTGAATCCAATCCGAATTGTGCCTTACAAAGTTGTATCAAAAGTTAATTCTTTTATGTTTTGCCACTTTGTTGAGTAGGTTGGGGATCGAGCTGCCCGGTCAGCTCGCGGGGGTCCAAGGGGCAGCGCCCCTTACTGGGTGCGGGGCAATGCCCAGCCAGGGACGAGGGGCAGTGCCCCTGAAGCAAAAATGCAAAATGTATTCGAAGTTGCTTGTCCGCTCGAGCGGCCGTTTATGCGCTCGAGCAGAGAATGTTTGGTTCCAAAAGTTTGATCTGTCTGCAAAAGTACTGGGAAAGTGTATTCGACGCTCGAGCGGAGCTTTTCGCGCTCGAGCCGGAGGCTGTGTCTGACGCTCGAGCAGGGCTTTCCATGCTCGAGCGGACCATGTTATATTAGTTCTTGAATATGATATTTCAGATCACTTTTTCAGTTCTCTCTCTCTCTCTCTAAAACTCTCTAGAATTTCAGATGTAGAGCTTCTCTCTCTAGAAGTCATCTTCTCTCTTTGATTTCTCCAAATCCATTGGGATTTAGACCTAAGTTCTTCATCAAAGTTGGTTATCATCTCGAGGGCTTCATTGTGTGCAGTGGAGATTAAGTTTAGGCATCGTTGATTTTGGGGTTTCATCTCAATTCTTCTTCAATACTTGAGGTTGGGATTTTCTTAGAGTTATATATATATATTTGCAAGATCTAGATGATTTTCAAAATCATCCTTCGATAACTTTGAAAATTGATTATTGATTCAAGAAGTTGAGCGATTTTGAAAGTAGGTTTGTCTCTTGTTCTTTTAAAATGATCTTATGGGTTTTTATCTTCGTTGATTGAAGAAAAGATGATTTTGGAAAGTTTTCTTTCAAAAAATTTGAGTTGTATAGCTTTGGTGAGAAAACCTAAAAATTGGGGATTTTTAAAAGAAATTGAAAATCCATGAATGATATTGTTATATTTATTTTGTGTGTCAAAATAAATGGATGTTTGAAAATTTTCTTATTTATATTTATATAAATGATGAATTTCATGGAATATGAGAATTGTTGTTCATTTTGGAAATTATTGTTTAAAACGTTGAAATAGTCTTGAAATGACTAATTGTTGAGGATACTTGAGAAAAGGGAATTGTGTTATTCCTTGGATAATGAATAGGAATAAAAGTATTTATATTCATTTTGTGAAATTGGCATATCAATTCATTTAATTACATTAAACTTTGAAAGTTGATTTAAAAACTTGCATTGAGAAAAGAATGTTGAGAAACAAGTTTTCATGGAATGGTTTTAGGGTAAATACGTTGGTAAGTCTTGATAGGTGGTGTAGATGATATTGAATAAGTTGGCTTGAGAGTCTGGGGTGAAAGACCGAAAACCATCGCAGATAGGTGTCGAGCCTTCCGGTTAATACCGGTAAAAATGACAATTTGGTAGTACTTGTATAGTCTACTTGCAGACACCGACCTAGGGATTACCAGAGTCGTATTTACTGCCCTAGAAATAAATTGTTAAGTTTTGAACAATTGAAATTGCATGACATCATTGAGCTTGATGGTTTTCAAAAGATGAAAATGTGATTTACTTTCAAAAAGGGGCATAGCATGACATGTGCATTTCATCTCTTGAAACTTGTATAAAATGTATATACTTTGTTAAGGATTTCCTATTGGGCTTTATGCTCACCCTACGAGATTTTTGAGCAGGAAAAGATGTGGTGATCCCGCCTAACTAAAGGCGAGGAAATATGTGTTGAGAGTGCAAGGCTCTCATTTTGCTGTAACTTTGTTTGTAAGCCAAGGGTTATATTTGTGTGGGTTTGAATAACCATTTTGTGTAACCAAGCCTAAGCCTTGGAAACTTGTAAACCCTTGGGGATATCTATTTGTTTATGTTATTTTGATTTGAAGTGAATGTATTATCGCCTGAAGACTATTTGTATCATGTAATGCAAGTGTGGGGATTTATTTTCAGTTTCACTTTAAAGAACCATGGTTATCGTATTATCATTTGGGTATAAAAATTGGGGCGTTACACATATCCTCTCTTGTTACTGTTTGCCACCTTCTCTCTTATCTATGGCCACTACACAATCCTTCCCTCTCTTATCTATGGCCACTACACAATCCTTCCCTTCTCACGCAATCAAACGCTATCCCTAGTAATAGAAAACAACAAATACACTTAAATCTATATATAAAGGTGTACGTATATTCAATGACGGAGTCCAAAATTTAATATAGAAGGGCACCTATTAATTATTATCTCAAAATTTTTCTTAACATAATAATAATTTTTTGAGCTAATATTAGACACAAAAAATTAATATTAGCACAAATTAATATTTTAATTTTAGCACAAACAACAACAAACCAAAATCCCTAATTTTAACACAAATTACCACCAATCAAGATTTAACTTTAGCATATCAAAATCTATTATTTTAACATAAATAATAACAAATAATTTTTTTTCTTACAAATCAAAACTTAACAAATAACTATAAATTAATACACATAATTTTTATTTAAAATAAAAAAATAATGAATAAAGTTACTTGTAAACAATGAAGAGAAGACACTAAGGCTGTAGTGTGGTTCCAAATCAATGTTGTGTGATCCCAATCTGGTGAATCGCGAGTCGATAAATTGCAAAACAATAAAAGAAAACAAAAAAAATACTGAGATACTTAACAAGTACTATGAATAAATAAAAAACTTCATACACTTTTAGGATTTTAGAGATCCTACCGACTACCCTGAAAGCCTTGCCCAACAATTGTTTTATTTTAGATTAAACCTTGCCCAAATAGTTAAGAATTTAACAAAAAAAAAAAAAAAAAAAGTCGAGACTATGGAAATTGGGGAACGGGCTTGTATTAGTGTTTATTAGTGTTTGTGTGTGTCAGTGTTTAGCTAGGAGTCTAGGACCAAACAAAAAATGCAAATTACACTAACAATCTCTATAGTGTGTGTCACTTTGGTTCCCGACTTTTCAATTGTGACACATTTGATCCTGAATTTTGAATCTTGTTTCAACTAAGGATAATTGAAGATACCATTACTTAATTTCAAAGACAAAGTCGTTAATTTGACAAAATATAAACTAATTTGACAAAAATAAATGTCAAAAAAATATGTTTGAATTTTTAAAAATTATTTCTACCCACAAAAGATAAAATTATGTAAAATTAATAAATATTTTAGACATTTATTTATTTAGTTATTTTACTAAATTAATTTTTATTATGTGTTTGGATGATGATCATGTAATGAGCGGTTGTTTTTATTTTCATTAAATTAGTTTCTATTTTTTCAAAAGTCAAATATGATGATAACTTTGATATCATTATTAAACCAATCCATTAAATTAAAAAATTTAGAACTAAAAAAATTTCATATATTAAATATATCGGTTACACATTAAAAACCTAACCACCTCCCATTACATGATCATCATCCAAACACATAATAAAAATTAATTTAGTAAAAAAAATTATCTAAAAGATTTATCCGTTTTATATAATTTTATCTCTGGTGGGTAGAAATTATTTTTAAAAATTCAAAAATAGTTTTTTGACATTTATTTTTGTCAAATTAGTTTATATTTTATCAAATTGACGACTTTGCCCTTGAAATTGAGTAATGATATTTTCAATTATCCTTATTTGAAACAAGATTTAAAATTCAAGGTCAAATGTATCACAATTGAAAAGTCAAAGTAACATGAGCCTCAAACTATAGGAACTGTTAGTATAATTTGCCCAATAAAAAAAATTAAAATATCAGTGTTTGTGTGTGCCAGTGTTTAGCTAGGTGTCTAGGACCAAATTTTTTATTTTTATTTTTTTTAAAAGTCACGACGTGGGCTATGTTAGTGTTTGGTTTGGGGTTGTGTGTCGGTGTTTAGTTAAGACCAAAAAAAAAAAAAAATTTAAAGGTCAAGGGGGCACACGACCCCCTGGTCCTTTAGTGCCTCCGTCATTGTGTATATATATGTATATTATTTTTGACATACATATGTTCCAAAGAAAATAAACTCGTTCTCTCTTGCCCAGTTGAGGTACACATGACAAGTTTTATGATATCTTGGGTTCCAAGTAAATAAAATTAATGTAAAATACTATTGAAATGAAGAAAATCGTGTTAGAAATGGTTTTGAAGTTTTGGAAAAAAATTTGATTTTTCCTTAACTTTGGTCTATTTTTAAGGTGGGACCCATGCGCCAAATTTGGCGAGTCTAAGTGATAACGCGTTCTATGCCGCGTTGTGATTGACGTGGTATATTTGGTTGCTCAAAACCATTATCAAGTGAATGGGAAATTGAAACCAAAGTGAGCTCTATGGAAATGGAGTTGTGGTGGAAATTTCTTCAAGGTATGGTTTAAGACTTGTCCCACATTGGTTTGGTGGGAAGAATTTTTTGGGTTTATAAGGCATGGGTTTCTAACTTGGGGTAAGCCCCAAGGGGCACCCAAGTTTTGTAGAGAGGGAGGTTATGGGCTGCTAGATCCATTGGACCCAAAAATAAACATGCGGCGCCAATTGGTCAGTCAACCTGGGGTGGTGTGAGGTTGGGTTGGGCTTGTCCAGCCCAATACTAATTATTTTTTGGGCCAAAAACTTTTAAACTTTATTTTTCTAAAATTAAATTCTAATTTTTTGAAATTTGAATTTCATAAATTAATTCCAAAAATTCTGCCCGATTTTTTCCTCCACCAAAATTCTACCCGATTTTTATCTGTTTGAATTTAAACTGGAATAGTTTCAGTATCTGTTCAAATTCAAACCCAAACAGTGCCATATTTGTTCATTCAAACTAAACAGGTTTGCACTTGTTTAATTCAAGCCAAACAGCCACATTTTCACCTATAAATAGACAAGTCTCTCATTTGTTTCTTTCACTATAATTTTCGTACTTCTCCTGTGCAATAATTCTCTGCATTTTGCTACATTAAATTTCTGTGAGAAAGAGTGTAAACACTTAGTGTGTTCGTTGTGCAAACAATTTGTAGTGTTGCTATTGTTTGCTATTGATTATTTTATCCTAGAAGATAGACGTCCACAATCTGAAAACACTGTGGAGATGACGAATCTGTCTTAAGGACACATTGTCAAACACTAGACTTGATCAGAAAATTTGTTCAACATATTAATTTGGTAAGTAATTAATTTATTTTCTGCTTTATTATTTTTCTATTTCAGATTTTTATTTTGTTTTTGTAACAAAATAAAATTTTGTTTTATTTATTATATATTATTTTCTGGTTTGATTTTTGTAATCAAACAAACTCTCTGCTATCCTTTATTTCTTCTGTATTCCGTTTGTTATTAAGTACACAAAAAGAATTTATTTATTTCATTAAATACAGTGAAGATTGTCCAACAATCTTAAGACAGACTAATTTTTGGTGTCTTTATTGTGTTTAATTTTCTGTGCTTTCACAAAGTGATATTCTCGTTGGAAAATACAAATAGTAGTAATATATTGTTTGACAAATAATAGTAATACACTGTTTATTTTTTTTGACAATTAGTAGTAATATACTGGTGTCATTAACAATTGCAGAATATTAATTTATGTTATAGAAAATTATTGTGGCATTTTATTTTTCTAGTTTTAGTAACAAGGAAAATAAAATTATTTTGTGTTATAATTTATTTTCTGGTTTTAGTAACTAGAAAATTAATTTGTGTTTTGATTTTTTCTAATTTTTGTAATCAGATATTATGGCTGCTGAAAGTAGTACTCCAAATCCGATCGTTACAACGACTCTGGTCCCTTTCCAAAACCATGTTCAAGTTCCGATAAATCATGGAGAAAAACCGGAAAAATTTAATGGCACTGAGTTTAAGAGATGGTAGCAGAAAATGCTATTCTATCTTACAACTCTAAATTTGGCCCGGTTTCTCCGTGAAGAGGCTCCAGTACTTAGAGAATATGAAAGTGATCGGTAAGTTGTTGCCGCTGTAGACGCTTGGAAGCATTCTGATTTCCTGTGCAGAAACTACATCCTCAATGGCCTTGACAACATGCTGTATAATGTTTACAGCCCTCTGAAAATAGCAAAAGAATTACGGGATTCTTTGGAGAAAAAAATATAAAACAGAGGATGCCGGCACAAAGAAATTTGTTGTCAGTAAATTTCTGGACTTCGTTATGGTAGACTCCCAAACGGTAATTTCTCAAATTCAAAATTTTTAAATAATTTTGCATGATATTCATTCTGAAGGTATGTCTCTTCGCGAGTCTTTCCAAGTCGCTGCTTTAGTGGAAAAGTTACCACCGGCTTGGAAAGATTTCAAAAATTATTTAAAACATAAACGCAAGGAGATGACCATAGATGAATTGATTGTAAGACTAAGAATTGAGGAAGATAACCGAAAGGCTAAAAAGAGGAATGGTAAAAATCCCATTAAGTCCAAGACTAATGTGGTTGAACAAGTGCACAAACCACATAACAAAAAGAGGAAGTTTACTGGAGATGGTCTTAAATAATGCGACAACAATGGCAATAAGAAGTTCAAAGGAAAATGCTATAACTGTGGCAAGACTGGACATCGAGCTTCTAACTGCCGCCGCCCTAAGGAGGATCGCAGAAGTACAAACAAGAAGACCACTAATCAAGCCAATGTAACATAATTAGATTACATCTCTGATGGGGTAAATGACATCAATCTCTCTGCTGTGGTGTCTGAGGCTAATTTGGTTAGAAATCTCAAGGAATGGTGGGTTGACACTGGGGCAATTCGTTACATATGTGCGGACAAGAACATGTTCACAACTTACAATGAGGCTGCAAATGGTGAACAACTTTTCATGAGAAATTCTTCTACTTCTGCTGTGGCTGAACAAGAAAAAGTGATCTTGAAGATGACATCAGGGAAGGAACTTACCCTCAACAACGTACTGCATGTACCAGACATCCGGAAGAATTTAGTTTCTGGTTCTTTGTTAAGTAAAAATGGTATTAGACTTGTATTTGAGTCTAATAAATTTGTATTAACAAAGAGTGCTATGTATGTTAGTAAGAGATACATGAGTGATGGTCTCTTCAAATTGAATGTAATGACGGTTGTACCAAAACTTGCTATGAATAAGAATAACACATCTTTTGCTTATATTCTTGAGTCGAATTTATGGCATGATATATTATGACATGTGAATTTTGATGCTTTGCGTAAATTAATTGGTTTGGATTATATACCAAAGTTTGAAATTGATCCTAATCACAAATGTGAGATTTGGGTAGAAGCGAAACTAACTAATGCTCCATTTAAATCGGTTAAAAGAAAAACCAAACCTCTAGAATTAATTCATACAGATGTATGTGATTTTAAATTTGTTCAAACTAGAGGAAGCAAAAAGTATTTCATAACATTTATCGATGATTGCACAAGATATTGTTATGTATACTTACTTAGAAGTAAAGATGAAGCCTTAGAAATGTTTAAACTCTACAAAACTGAAGTTGAAAATCAACTTAGAAAAACCATTAAAATGGTTAAAAATGATAGAGATGGTGAATATGATGCACCATTAAATGAATTGTGTTCACAACATGGCATTATTCACCAAACTACGACACCCTATTCTCCACAGCAAAATGGAATTACTGAAAGAAAGAATAGAACCCTTAAAGAAATGATGAATGCCATGTTACTAAGTTTAGGCTTACCGCAGAGCTTGTGGGGCAAGCAATATTGTCTGCTAATTATGTTCCTAACAGAATACCCCACAAAAAAACCAACAACACTCCTTATGAATTGTGGAAAGGTCGACCGCCTTCCTACAAATACTTAAAAGTGTGGGGGTGTTTGGCAAAGGTAGAAGTTCCTGTTCCTAAAAAGACTAAGATAGGACAAAAAATAGTGGATTGTGTGTTTATTGGTTATACTCAAAATAGTAGTGCATATCGGTTTCTAACTTATAAATTAGAAATATCTGATATAAATGTGAACACCATTATAAAGTCAAGGAATACTGTGTTTTTTGAACATGTCTTTCCTTACAAGAAATGACAGGAATTAAGTTCACAGAAAAGAGCTTATGATTGTACACAAAGTCAAGAGACTAATGACAATTAAACACAAGAGACTAGTAATGGTCTCGACCAACAGGATTTAACTGATGATGAACCAAGATGAAGTAAGAGAGCAAGAACATCAAAATCCTTTGGTCCAGATTTTTTGACATACCTGTTAGAAAATGAACCTCAAAGCTTTAAGGAAGCAATGACAGGTCCTAAAGCACCTGTAGACGTCCCCGAACGCCCCGGGAGGATGAGTCCCGTTCTGTTCTTTTTGTGGGTTTACTACATTTCGGACTCAATTTGTCACGGTTCTAAATCTGAACCAAAGAGTCCAAATCCGGCAAATCGTTTTGAGAAAAATAGATTTTTAGAAAAGAAGTGCCAAACATGGACTGCTTTGCCAGATACAGAGTCGCCACCTAAATATTTTTTTTTAATGGGGGAATTTAGGAAACCCTGACTCGGTGCCAAAGGCCACGTGTCCGTCATCACCAAAGTTGCCTCGGCTCAGGAACTTGGGTACGATTGGGGAAGGTCAGCTATGAGCACCCCCTCTCGCCCGATCCGAAGATCGGCCTCTACTAACCATGATATCCAATTTTGAAAACGTTATGTGTTCTTATTCCGGTTATTAGCTAGAATTACTATGTGATGCGCACAGCAAAACAAGAATAGACTAGATCGCCTAATTTGGAACAAAGCATTGCATATCCGTTTGTTTAGAAACGTTTTAAAATTTGCTACTCGCGAGTAGGCTAAAACACGGATTTCAATGAATTATCCCAATTTAAGTAATCCAACCTTCACCCACAGGCATTCAGGCAGTTTATCACATAAGCATTTAGTCACATGGTAAGCATGCTGCCATGTTAACATTCACACTCATGCGAGATGCTAAAGCATAAATACTTACACCGTACTCCGTGCCAAAACAATGAAGCTAGTTAGCAAAACATGCATGACCCTAATTCATGTTAAGTGGCTAATGTATCACATACAGAATGCAATCTAGAGTAGGCTCGGCTACTAATGACATGGCATGGCACTTACTTCAAAACATGCTTTGAAACACGTATTCAAGAAAGTGTTTTGAGAATTGCAATGCAGTTTGAATGATGAACCGAGCCTTCGGTGCATGCAAGACAAATGAATAATGCACTCATGCAAACATACGGTATGCTAATCGAGATATGCCCTAAATCTAACCATTGTAAGCGGTTAAATAAAAGGGAGAAAGAAAGGGGATTGGAAGACATGCACACACGCACGCACCCTTATTACAACATTGTGCCCTCACAGGGAGGGTCCAAATAAAAGAGTCCAAATATCCAAAATAGGTACAGTCCAAAGCAAAATAAACAACTAGCTAATCTAAGCTAATTACTTATTACATCACAAACTAATTTAATCAACTATCTAAGCCAATTAAATATTACAAAACAAACGAGCCAATTGACAAATTAACTAACTTCAACTGAGCATGCATCTAGCTAGCTACTGAAGCTAATTAATCTAAGTTATTACATAATTAGAAACCTCGGGACACGAGGGATGCACATGCTCGCTTCGGTTCCTCGCCTTGGAATGCCTTCCATTTGCTCTTTGGAGGCTCTGTTTGCAGGGTGTCCTCCAGTTCTGGATGCTGAAACTTACCAAAACACTGCAGGGGAAGCTCCCAATGGCCTGCCGGCCAGGAAAGCAAAGCTGCCGGCCAGAGATGGCCCACTGCCGGCCATCAATGGTAGGCTGCCGGCCACTGGTGTGCTGTGACACCAAACTGCAACAAAGCACAAGATAGAGGAAAAGGAGGGTTTCCCTAGGACATGTACGCACCATGGCACTCCAAATCACCTCGAAACATCAAGGAAGAGGCCAAGTTGGATCCACGACCATCAATTACGCATCCCGATGCATGATGGCCAAAGATCCAACTTGTGCAAATCAATATAGAAATGAATGCACAAATACAACAAGTAAAGCCTAGAACTCTATCATGGATCATCAAGAGCTTCGGCGACCGAGGATTGAGGCGCGTTCCATCACTTGAAGTATGAAACGCCCCTCGTTCCTCGTGCTCGGATTAATACTTAATCCAAGCAATGCAACACATAAGCATGGCAAACATGCAACATGACCTAAGTATGCAAACATGCAATCAAACCGAACATGCAACAAGCATATGAGCATAATGTGAGGCAACAACCTATGACAAAATGCAATATGAACATATGAACATGCAAGGCATGTAAAGCTAAGCAAGTATGCAACAACATACTACATGTAACGAGCATGCGACAACATGGCAAAATGAGCTTACACCAAAGATGGACAACTCTCAACTAGGTCCAAATTAGTAGCCAAAGGCAATGAATTAAGCCACACAAAACACTTAAGCATGCAGAATGCGAAAGGTTCATCAAAGGGGCCTAAAAGGGCAACTCTCAAAAGTGCCTAAGAAGTGACAAATGTGCGAGTGTAACAACACTATATGCACTGAAATGAGATGATAAATGATGCCAAATCATTTAAACAACATAAGTAAAGCATGCGAAGGTCCTAAGTCATGAAAGCTAGCAAAGAGCAATACAAAGGAGGCATGCAATACATGGCATGAACACATGAACTAAGCATGGACAGAGTTTAATTAAGCCTAAACAAGGACTTAAACATGCTGGAATGAAGGCTCAAATACCTAGACATGCAAGCATACAAGCTAAGCCTTAAACTAGGCAATAATGCGCGACATTCAAAAGCACTTGAAGCATGAGTGAAGTGAGAATGTGACAATGGTACGTGCTCTGAAATGAAGCATTAAATAATGCCAAATCATCTAAATATCTCAAAGACAGCATGCATGCATCACTGAAACACAAAGCTTGCAAGGTCAATTACACTACAGCTATACAAAGCATGCATTATTTGACTAAGAAGCATAAATACAGAGGCAAGGCAGCCCCAAAACATGAACATTTCTAGTTCAAAGCATGGCCAAAAGGTGCTAGCATGATGAACTAACATAGCATGCAAGATTGGCCAACAAACATGATTTACATGGCAAGTGTATAAAGCAGGTAAGAACTCATCAAACCAGCCAAAATCAGTGAACTAAACATGTGAAAATACCCCCAAATAATCATGGAAATGCAGCCAATGCATACCAAAATGAGGGGCCTCTTTGGAGGGCCACACAAGGGATTATTAGGCACATGCAAGATGGACATTCAACAAGGCCAAACCAACTCTGGAAATGGCTCAAGAGGGTTCCAAAACCCACTAAAAATGGCCTGGAACAAGGCCTAGAGGCATGCAAAATGGGGTCTCTTTGGAAGGCCAAAAAGGCCACCAAACAAGACAAGGAGAGAGGGGGTCACCCCCCTCTAATTCGGGCTCTCAAAATAGTGTCTAAGCCACTAAAAATCCACTGGATTTCAGTGGCTAATGGGCCAAAACAAGGCCAATGCAAATGCTCACATGTATGGCTCTAAACTTGAAGAGATAAAGCATGCATGGGGGAAGATGACCCCAAACAGAAAAAGTATCTTAAACAAACATGTTTATAAGCTCAAAAGGAAACTTTTTCTAGTTTATGTCCAATCTCGAAGATGATCACAAGTAGGGCTAATCTATGATGCAAAAATGGCCCTAAAAGGAGAGATAAAGCATAAGGGACAGAAGCTGGCCCCAAATGACAAAGAGCCCTTCAAAAAAGTTGAAGAGGGGCTCAAAAAAAGGCACTTTACAGTTTACATCAAGCCACGAAAATGATCACAAATAGGGCCAAGCTATCATACAAGAAAAAGGCCTAAAAGAGGGATAAAGAGACAAGTGGTAGGAGGAGGCCTCAAACAGCAAAGAGTCCTTGATCAAACATGTAAATGAGCTCAAAATATGATCTTTTTCAGTTCATAACAAAGTCCAAAAATGCTTGCAAGTGAGGCTTATAGATGAAGCAAGAAAGTGCAAGTTTAGGGGAAATAGAGACTTACCCTAGAAGAGCAGTAAACTAGCAGGTTTTGGTCCAAGATTCTGAGCTTCCAACCTCCTCAAATGGCCTCCAAGGTGCTGGAATGGAGGATGGAGGTGTATATCTAGGTGTTGTAGTGCAAAAGTGCAAAGAAATCCAACTCTAAGGCACAAAATACATACAATATAGAGAGAGACAGCTTTTTTTCCTCTCCAAAACTCAGAACCTCTGTCAAAGAGGAAGGCCTCTTGCTTATATAGAGCAATGCAAAGCCAAAGCTTCTTGAACAAGCTTTCCAAGGCTTCTATCCCTCCATACACGTGTATGGAGGGGAGCAAATGAAAATCCAGCTGGCTCAAAAGATCTGCCTGAAAGCCAGCTGAGATAGGGGGGGTGCCGGCCATCAGTAATGGCCGGTAGTGCCACACTGATGGCCGACAGGGCTTCATTAGTGGCTGGCAGTGGAAAAGCCATGGCCGGCAGTGCACTATGAGGGCTACTCTAACAGGACCAAAACAAGGTCCAAAAATGAGGCAGAAATGATACAAGGTCCGGGAAACTCGAACCGGTGCCGTTCCGCCACGACAGTCGAATGCTGGGCGAGCAATTGAATGAGTTGTTGGGTGTACCTACAAGCACAACCAAGTCTTGAGGACGGTCAAAAATGGGGTGTCTACAGCACCTTTGTGAAAAGAGGCTGTTAATAATGAAATTGAATCTAGTATGCAAAATCATACTTGGGAATTGATGGATCTTCCACCTGGTTCTAAACCTCTTGGATATAAGCGGATATTCAAGAGAAAAATGAAAACAGATGGTTCAATAGACAAGCATAAAGCAAAACTTGTAGTAAAAGGTTACAGACAAAAGGAAGGTCTGGACTATTTTGACACATATTCTCCTATGACAAGAATAACATCCATTCGCATACTTATTGCTATTGCAGTGTTGTATAATTTAGAAATACATCAAATAGATGTTAAGATAGCTTTCTTAAATGGTGATCTAAATGAAAAGATCTATATAGAGCAACCTGAAGGGGTTGTAGTGCCAGGGCAAGAAAAGAAAGGTTGTCGGCTTATAAAATCTCTTTATGGATTAAAACAAGCACCTAAGCAATGGCATGAAAAATTTGATCATGCTATACTTACTAATGGGTTTAAGATAAACGAATGTGACAAGTGCGTCTATGTTAAAAACACTGACCAAGGATATGTCATAGTTTGTCTTTATGTGGATAACATGCTTATCATTGGAAGCAGTCAAAACATGATCAAATCAACTAAGCAAATGCTGAACAAAAGATATGGGGGTCGCAGATGTAATATTAGGAATGAAAATTACTAAAACATCTGACGGATATGCATTATCCCAATCACATTATATTGAGAAAATTTTTGATAAATTTATCAAGGATGATATGAATGTAGCTAGCACACCTATAGACATCAGTCTTTGTTTATTGAAAAATAAAGGTGATGCGGTGTCTCAGTTAAAATACTCCCAAATCATTGGAAGCCTAATGTACCTAATGAATTGTACTCGTCCTAACATAGCTTATGCAGTCAGTAAATTGAGTAGGTACACTAGTAACCCTAGAGAAGACCATTGGAAAACAATCATTCGGGTTCTTAAATATCTAAGATTTACCTGTGATCATGGTTTGAACTTTACTCGATATCCAGCAGTACTCGAAGGTTATTGTAATGCCAATTGGATATCGGATACTAAAGATTCAAAATCCACTAGTGGATATGTCTTTACTATGGGAGGCGCTACTGTTTCTTGGAAATCCACGAAACAAACATGCACACAATCCACAATGGAATCAGAGTTCATTGCTTTAGACAAAGCAAGAGAAGAAGCAGAATGGCTTCGTCACTTATTAGAAGACATTTCAATGTGGCCAAAACCTATGCCAGCTATTTGCATTCATTGCGATAGTCAATCTGCAATAGGCAGGGCACAAAATCATATGTATAATGGGAAGTCACGACATATTTGTCGTCGACATAATACCGTAAGGCAATTGCTCTCAAATGGAATAATCTTAATAGATTATATTAAATCTAAAGAGAATATTGTGGATCCGTTAACAAAAGGTTTGACAAAAGAGAAAGTGTATAGTTCATCAAAGGGGATGGGATTAAAGCCTTTTACATAAGAGTCATTATAATGGTAACCCTACTTATATGACTGGAGATCCCAAGAACTAAGTTCAAAGGGACAACTACGTTATGTGTGGCTCACCAGAAATCACCAAGGGATTAAAATTCCCTACCCATTCCCATGGTGAGAGTGATATCTGCAACATATGTTGTATACAGGGGTTTAAGGATAAGCTTTACTTTTAATGATTACTTATATCTTGATTTGGGCATAAAAATCAAGACGAGTATAAGAGATACTCGCAATAAGAATCACCTATATAAGTGTCGAATTGGGGCCGATTCTATGAGAATGAAGAGGCTAAATTCTCTAGAAGCACTCATGAAAACCAAGAGCGTTCAAGGCCAAAATGAACACAACCGTGAGAACCACGATGTGTCAGAAGATATTTTGTGTGAAATCTATTGTCTTGGCTTACACAAACAGCTAAACAATTCAAGGCATCGTGTCCATTAGTTAGCTTGTAAGTCCGATAGGTTATCACTAGGGAAGGTTCAAGGCTGAAAGCTACATATCCTGATGCAAGTATTTTCGATTTATACTTTTTCAACAAATTATACATATTGTTGCATTTTTGTTATCATCAAATTTCATTCATGTGGGGGATTGTTAGAAATGGTTTTGAAGTTTTGGAAAAAAAATCTGATTTTTCCTTAACTTTGGTCTATTTTTAAGGTGGGACCCATGCGCCAAATTTGGCGGGTCTAAGTGGTAACGCGTTCTATGCCGCGTTGTGATTGACGAGGTATATTTAGTTGCTCAAAACCATTATCGGGTGAATGGGAAATTGAAGCCAAAGTGAGCTCCATGGAAATGGAGTTTTGGTGGAAATTTCTTAAAGGCGTGCTTTAAGGCTTGTCCCACATTGGTTTGGTGGGGAGAATTTTGTGGGTTTATAAGGCATGGGTTTGTAACTTGGGGTAGGCCCCAAGGGGCACCCAAGTTTTGTAGAGATGGAGGTTATGGGCAAAGTGAGCTAGACCCATTAGACCAAAAAATAAACACACGTGCATGCCGCTGTTCGTCCGGTCAGTCAGACGGGCTTGGTTTGGGCTCGAGTGCGTGGTGTGAGGTTGGGTTGGCCTTGTCCGATCCAATACTAATTATTTTTTAGGCCAAAAACTTTTGAATTTTATTTTTCTAAAATTAAATTCTAATTTTTTGGAATTTGAATTTCAGAAATTAATTCCAAAAATTATGCCCGGTTTTTATCTGTTTGAATTTAAACTGGAACAGTTTCAGTATCTGTTCAAATTCAAACCCAAACAGTGTCATATCTATTCATTCAAACTGAACAGGTTTGCACCTGTTTTATTCAAACCAAACAACCACACTTTCACCTATAAATAGACAAGTCTCTCATTTGTTTCTTTCACTACAATTTTCGTACTTCTCCTCTACAATAATTCTCTACATTTTGCTACATTAAATTTCAGTGAGAAAGAGTGTAAACACTTAGTATGTTCATTGTGCAAACAATTTGTAGTGTTGCTATTGTTTGCTGTTGATCATTTTATCCTGGGAGATAGACGTCCACAATCTGAAAGCACTGTGGAGAGGACGAATCTGTCTTAAGGACACAGTGTCAAACATTGGACTTGATGAGAAAATTTGTTCAACATATTAATTTGGTGAGTAATTAATTTATTTTTCGTTTTATTATTTTTCTGTTTCAGATTTTCATTTTGTTTTTGTAACAAAATAAAAATCTATTTTATTTATTATATTTTATTTTCTGGTTTGATTTTTGTAATCAAACAAACTCTCTCCTATTCTTTATTTTTTTTATATTCTGTTTGTTGTTAAGTACACAAACAGAATTTATTTATTTCATTAAATACAGTGAAGATTGTCCAACGAATCGAAGCCTAATCCTTTTCAACCTGAAACTACTTTCTGGGCACAAATGAGTTTTAACTATGTATGATGTAAAATAAATTGATAACAAATACACTTTGTGATGGCTGGACATGGTGGCAGGTGATGTAGTGGAGGTAAACTAGCAATTCAATCTTTTTAGTTGTCCTTAAATTAATAAAATCTATAGAATAAAGATATAGTCAAAAAAACTAACTTTTAGACAAGAAACTAATCGCAAAACAACCACATACGTAGTGATATTGAACGTATGATAGCAAAAGACCGATCATATATAAAAATTTTCTTTCACCTTTCTTTGCTTTCAATCTAAGTAATATTTATTATAAAAAAAAAAGTACATAATTAAAAGACAAAGTGCACACTTGCGCTCATAGTCACACGCATGCATACAATCATTCAAACAAACAAACAGACACGTACATGGTTCCTTCCAACAAACATGGATCGATCATAGAAGGGAAATCGAGTATGGAGGTGGGGAGACAGGTATGTTCATGGTTTCTTCCAGCATCAAGATGACATTCTTGATGGAAGGGCGCATACCGAGATCATCTTGAACACACAATATTCCCACATTCACCATTCTTTCCAATGTCTTTGAGTCTACCATCATTTCTTCATCCCCAACAAGCCGCTTATGCAACTCTCCCCCCACAAAGCACTTTTATACCCATGTCGAAAGAATCATCTCATCTTCATTGGAGACATTAACCTCTATATTCCTCATTCTACAGATAATCTCCAACAATACTACCCCAAAACTATAGATGTCCACTTTTACCGATATCAAGTCTTGTTTGTGTCTCTGCTGCTGCTGCTGCTGCTGCTGTTGTCACTCGGGTGCCAAGTAAGATGACCCTGGCCCCACACTTACCATTAGTCCTCCTCTGGATCGTCCTGAAATATTTTTCATATGATTTCGCATTAAAACCTTTGATAGACCGAAATTAGAGATCTTCGCAGTCCAAGAATCATCCATCAGTATGTTTTGAGGCTTTATACCACAATGAATGATACAGGCTTCACACTCCTCATGTAGATACAGAATCCCTCTAGCGATATCAAGAGCAATCTTTATTCTTTCTTTCCAACCAGGATGTCGACTCGTATCTTCCTTGAACAAAACATCTACAAGTGAGCCATTATTCATGTGCTCATAAATAAGAAGCTTCCTCCTGCTTTCCACGCAAAAACCAAGTTCCTGTGATGTGTTCGCCTGATTGCAGTCACCTCTGTTTGGAACTAGAACTCCCTGTCTCCCTCATCCTCCACAATATTCTCTAGTCTCTTAACCGCAACAATATTTTTGTTACCTCTTCCTGATAATAAAGTCCCTTTATAAACTGTTCCAAAAGAACCCTTACCTATCTCTTTCCTGAAACCTTGTGCCACTTCTTCCAGCTCATTGTAAGAAAATGATCGCAAACTAAACTCATCAATAGACACTACTAAAAAAAGTACTTTTTGCGACCACTACAAGCCGTCGCAAATAATAAAAAAATAGCCACAAAAGACTTTTTGCGACGGCCCATGCGACGACAAATGAGGGTCGCGAATGTGGGGGTGGCAAATACTTTTTGTGATCGCAAAATAGTAGTCGCAAACTATTTGCGACCGCCTAACCTACTTATAGTAACTGATATTTTGTTGTCGCAAAAGAGTTTAAAAAAAGCCTATAATGTATTAGCAACCATCTTCTTACCGTCGCAAAAAAAAACAAAAAAAAATACCTACAATCATATATATATGCAAATATTATATACAATAAACGTAAAGACATATTTGCAAAAATCTCAACATTCATGCATTATTTTCCATTATTTAAAAATGCATACAATGAGAACTTTCACTTTTGGAAATTATAGGGCGGCCCAAATCCAAGCATTCAAAATAGACAATAAGTCTCTTGAAAGGGAAAAATATAAACAAGTAGAGGATATTGCATTAGACAAATTGATTTCAACTGCTCCAATGAGGTCTTCCAAGTAGAAATGGCCATCCTCCTGAGATATAACGCCCATGACCCATCTTCTCCCTATTAGCCCAATGAGACTCTGAATTGAAGATATCTGCCCAACATATACACATAAATAAGCACACTTTGTTTAATTAACATATGTGTCTCCAATTAAACCTACTTAAGTTTTTATCTCCAGCGTCCTATCCAAATTAGTTCAACCACAAGCACAGCAGGAAAATTAACTGGTGAACATTTTGATTTTAGTTTTTTTTACAATTTCACTAGTAAGACATTTTTGATCAGATATATGGGGTGAAATCGCCATGGGTAAGGAAGTCAGGTGCTTATGTCTAATACCAAAAGAAATAGTCATACGCTCACATCAGCAACGCATCAACCAAATCATGGATTCCTATGCTGATAATGTAAAAAATGATTCCTAATGCTTTCATTGACTATCTGCTCTGTATGTGAACTAAAATAGATGAATTGGATAGCAGTTTCCTAAGAACATTTTGATATTGATGTTTTGGATAGTGATATCCTTGAAGAACTTCATATACAACAAATATCATAAATACATGTAGAAGTATAAGGGAAAAGAGAAGTATTCCAAAGAGATATTCATATGTGACAGTTGCACATCAGGACAAAAATGCTTTTGCTTTCTAACTGATTGATTTAAAAATGGCATCCATGAGCTAATAAAAGTTGGATAATCTTTGTAAATGAACACTTCCATTAATCAAGAACTTGAATAGGGGCGGTAAATACGACTCAGGTAATCCCTATGTTGGGTGTTTGCAAGTAGGTTCAACAAGCACTACCAATAACCCCACTTTACCGGTTGCTAATCGGAAGGGAAGTGGTACCTCCTCCGCGCGTGTTTTTGGTCTTTCACCCTGAACGCTCAGGCCAACTTATCAAATTCATCTACACCTCCTAACTGCACTTACCAACGTATTTACCCCATAAACATTTCAATAATAGTATTTCACATTATTTCCCTTCTCAAAGCAAATGATTTCAAATATCAACTCAACACTTGCAACAATAGATGCCAAAGCTAAATAACAATCTTGTAATAATCAAATGAATGAGTATGCAATGCCAAAATTGTTTATTTTCGACATAATATCAACAACACACAATAATGATCAATTTCCTTTTCTCCTTGCAATGCTATTCCACAAATAGCCCAAAATTTGTTGCCAATTATCACCATTACAATAATATGTCCACAATCCATACACTTCCATTACTTTCATCATTTCTAACGATTGCAAAATTTTAAACAACACTCTCCAATCTCCAAAATTTTCATGAGTAGAGAAGCCCAACATCACCATATATATATATATATATATAAGCATTTATAATTAAACAAGGAAAACTCTCCACTTTCTATACTTGTCATAGCACACAACTATGAATTTATATATATATAATAGCAACTATAAACCCTCATCTTCTTTTATTCAAGGAAAATCTCCAAAATTTCTAGGTTTTTCTTCTCTACAAAACACACCCACACTAACACTTGAAAGGGGACTCAAAGTAACACCCCATTTTCTTGCTTAAGAGGATTTTAACCCTCAAGATACCATCTTTAGAAAGGTTTGAGATTTAAAAAAAAAAAAAAAACCACTTTAGAAAATCTCTACATCTTGGGCCACAAAATCAAAGCCAACATAGTAACTTCAAGAAAACCTTTAAATCAACATCAATATAGCAAAATATGTATATATAACTCAAGAAATTCCTACCTCAAGTTTTGGAGATGATGAGAGAAGAAAACCCTAGAAATCAAAAGTTGTAGAAAGTTGATCTCCACCGTACACAATGTGATCCTAACTTTGCTCACCAAGTTGTGTGAAAGGTGATGGATTAAAACCCCATGGATAGTAAGTAACCAAGGTTTTTGGGTGTTGGGTTAAGGTTTTTAGAGAGAAGGAGGAGCAAAATGCCTTTTTAGAGTGAGGAGGGAAGGTTAGAAAATGATATAATTTCAACCAAAATGAGTTAAAAAAATAGGATTTTCGGGTTGCCAGCGTCCCGCACGTGCCCCCGCATGTGCGGAGCCTACCTCCCACACGTGCAGCCTCCCACCCCGCACGTGCGGCCTTTCCCTCCCCGCACCTGCTCTGCCTCGTGCTTTTATTTTAGTGTGTGACCAAGACCTCCCTTGTATTCCGCACATGCGGCCTAGCCTCCCGCACGTGCGGCTCAGCCAAACAGCCTAGAAAAAAATTTTCAGCTCAAGTCTCGACACTCCGGACCTGACCTGACCTCGCACTCCCCGGAACAAGTGAACCCAACACCGGAACAAACAAGAAATAGAAGAATGAGGAAAATCTACCGAACACCACAAACCCAAAGAATACAAAAGTGAAGTGACGTAAAACAAAACCGGTCATCACAATCACCTTCTGCTCTCAAACCTCGCATGTTAAGTTCTCCCAAAAAAAGTTACTCTATTTACAAAATACCAGCCACTACAAGTAGATCACAAGTTTTTCAACAACAAAAAACTACTGAACAATGTTGAGGCCATAGATACACCCCAAAAGAATTGATTTAAAATACTAATTCCATAACGACAACTCTCAGAGAAATAGGCAACCTAGTTCAAAATAAGCTGAAAAATTCATTGAAAGCAGAGAAATAGGTTAGTATAATGTGTTAATAATTTCCTTTTGAAGAGAAGAGTGGCATACCTATTCATTTTCTTTTGAAGCTTGTTGCCCACTAGATGCAGCTAACACCTATAATATGTTAGTATAATGTGTTAATAATTTCCATATGTATATATATACAAATTGATAAAACGTAAAATTCATCAATTTGTAAGTATTGCACCTCTCTCAAGCTCGTACTCCCAGCCACACCCTGTGACTCTAAGAACAAAACACGTGCCGTTAGGTTTTGATCGTCATAGTGAACCTAGACTCAACGCCTTGTGTCACACGCTGTGTGATCTCATCAATAAATGAAGGGGCTGCTAATGATTGGGATGGGCCGCTGCCTCGCGCATACACTGCACTCCAGGGCACTCCTCTCCCATAGGTCTTGCAATACCCATGTACATCATTCCCAATGATTTTATGGTAAATCTCATTGCAATACTCAATCATATGTTGCTCCGTAGGAACTTTCCAATGATGCACATTGTATTTCTCCTACATTTTGAAAACATAAAGACAATGTTTGGTAAAAAACAAAATATTTGTAAAAACTTTTAAACCATAGACATACCACAATTGCCACCACATTGGGATCATTCAGGTTGTGTGCCCTCTTCCAAAGGTTCATCTTATCTATCCTCTCTCCTTTATGTGTCATTTGAAAAAAAAATCAGGTTAGGAGCTCAAGTCTTCACAACATAATAAGTCAAAATTGCAGCACTAGGTGCAGCCACAACTGTCACACCAAGTGCACTAGGTGCGGCTGCAGCTGCAGCACCAAATGTAGTCTCAAATGATGCCTTGGGTGCAGCCACAAGATCAATACATTGAAACGAATATCTAAGAAAGTTGTCCTTCCGATCGTATGTGCAGGCCCACGAAATCCCCGATTAGAAGAATTCTTCTTAGCAATCGCCTATGACATTGGTTAGAATATCAAACATTAGTTACTTATCATTAAAACATTAATTAAAATTTTATAAAGAATACATATACCTATACTTCTTTACTCGCCCAATATTGCACAAGTTTCCTCTACTAGGTTGGCATTATGTTACTAGGTACTCTAGAAGCAATGTCTGGATCATTCTTGAATGGAACCCAATACTTGGACTTTGTCTTGCTTTTATGATCTTTCCACGATGTTATACAAAGTTGCATACAAACCTCCTTGAATTCATCTGGACAGTATACCAAGTTGTCCTACAAAGCACAAATTGAAAGCCAATTTCATCCTCACAATTATAGAGCATACACAAATACACAAGCAAGCTAATAACTAATAACTAAACACAATCAAGAAGAACTCAGAAATCAAATAACTAATAACTAATAACTTGGAAAAATTCAAAAATCTAAGCATAAACCCTAACCCTAATTAGCAAAAGGGAAAACTATATACCTTCACCTCCTGCCAAATATTCTCCTTTATATCAACATGCATCACATTCCAATTGAGATATGTAAGTGGGACTCTATGCCCGTTGTGCACGGTCAACCCCAATTGTCCCTTCAACTTTTTGCCATCATCCTCCACCAGCTGAAACTTATCGTCAAATTTTACTTGGATCTTAGTACCTGTACCTCATTCCTTTATCCCTCGGGCGAATCCTCGACCTCGTCGTGTTAAGGTAGTTAATACTATATGTGGAGATAAAACAAATGAAGAAGATGCTCCATCCATAGTGCGAGGTAGCGAAGAACTTGCCTACACACGTAAAGCCTCATCTATAGTGCAAGGGGCCTTAAAGGTCTTCCTCTTCTGTTTCATCCTAAAATGAAATAAATATGAAAATGTTAATACATAAGAAATATGGATATCAATTTACTAATAATATAACACAAGATATAAATATAAACAAATGATACAAATTAGTTTTAGAACAAATAGAATTTTAGCAGTAAAGTTTACCTCGAAACTTATGGATTAGATGCTCCATCAATAGTGCAAGGTAGCGAGGGACTTGCCCGCACACATAAAGCCTCATCCATAATGCAATGGGGACTAAAGGTCTTCCTCTTCCGCTTCATCCTAAAATGAAAGAAATATGAAAAGGTTAATACACAAGAAATATGGATATCAATTTATTAATAATATAACACAAGATACCTATTAGCATCCTCGGTCATCTTTCCAACAATTCTTCATTTGGGTGATACTGATAACTGTCAAGAGTGCAAGTTAAATTCAAAACCAATTTAATACATGAAAAATAGCATCAACTAACAAGATAAATTCATAAAAAAAACTCCTACGAATACTGACTAGAGAGGCAACATCAACTTCAATTTCATCTAGGACCTGTTATTTTCCCTCTCTTCTTGTCTCCTGAACATTTCCTTAAGGTCATTCCTCTTGTATTGACTAAGGACACCTTTTGATTCCAACTTATGCAACATCTCAGATCCAGATAACATTTTAGGTTTTAGTCTCCATTCTCAACTACCATCAAATGATACTTTATCCTTTTGAAATTTATGATTAACTGGTAAGAAACAACGATGACTCATGTATGAATACTTCCTACCATGCTTCAACCAACATGACTGAGTTTTCACATTGCAACAAGGACAAGCATATTCACCTTTCGTACTCCATCCTGATAAGTTGGCATAGGCAGGAAAGTCACTGATTGTCCATAACAGAGCTGCATGCAATTGAAACATTTCATTGGTTGATGTATCAAATGTTTGTTCACCTTCATCCGATAATTCCTTCAACTCTTCAATCAATGGTTGCAAATACACATCGATCTTATTGCCAGGTCCTTTTGGCCCATCAATCAGCACAGACAAAATCAGATTTGGTTGCTTCATGCACATCCATGGTGGTAAATTATACAGAATCAACACAATTGGCCAAGTGCTATGAACTATGTTCATCGATCTAAATGGGTTGAATCCATCTGTAGCTAACCCAAGACGTACATTATGACTATTACTAACAAAACAAGTGTTTCGCCGATCAAAGTCCTTCCATGCGAGGGAGTCAACAGGATGCCTTAACACACCATCATCAACTCGTTCTTCCACATGCCATCTCATGAGCTTTGCCGTTTTCGATGACATAAACAATCTCTGCAACCTTGGCTTCAAAGGGAAATACCTCATCTATTTTGCTGCTACCCGTTTACCAGATTTCCTTTCATTATTTCCAACACCACCATTTTGTTTCCATCTAGAACTACTGCATATAACACATTTATCAAGCTTTCTAAACAACATACAACTATTAGGGAAAGCATCAAAAGTCTCATATGTGAAACCCAAATCTGTAGTAACCTTCTAAGCTTGATAATATGAATTTGGAAGTTTTGTGCCCATATGAAAAGCCTCATTCAAAAGTTCAAGTAACATGTCAACAGACTTGTTGGTCCATTGATTGAGCACCTTAATATGCGAAATTTGAACAATGAATGATAGTGAAGTAAATTTGTGGCACCCCAGGTACAGATCAGTTTGTGCATCTTCCAAAAGTTTAAAATATTTCATAGTTTCGTCATTTGCCCCTATCCGAACTGGATCATCTTCCTCTACATAGCTTGGATCACTTGCCCCTGCTTGGGCTGGATCACTTGCAGTTGGTTCATCATTCTCAACACCCATATGTGGAATTTCCAAGGCATCTTGTACCATCCCAACCACATCATCTCTAGTCGCTGAATCCACCATTAATGTTTGGTTTTCTTGGTTACCATGTAATTGGACATAGGATTCCCTATGATGAATCTAATTTTTGTACTTTTTTACATACCCATTGGAAATAAGATGCTCTCTTACAACCTCTCGTGAAAAATTGTATCGATTACTACAAAATCGACACGAACAACTAATTGATGAACTTTCATCTCTATTGTTGTACGCAAATCTCAAGAAGTTATCAATCTCATTCACGTAATCAATTGACATCCGATTTGGTAAATCAATCCAATTCTTGTTCATCTTTCTATTTCTTTAACTGTTTTTGAACACATCAATAAAAAGAATGAGTTTACAAAGTATCACAATGACAAGTGTATATTATAGTTCAAAAAGTACACCAAATAAAACCAATGGCCCATGAACACTTTTAGTTCAATGCAACCCAACAAGTGTTATTCTACAGCCTAACAAAAATTTATTAAACTATTAAATTTAGTCAGAAATTGGACCAAAATTTATTAATCCAAATTAAATTTGAAAACGGTTTGCGCATGAGTTTTCATAACTCAAGTAACCCTAACAACTTGAATTTTTTTGTTGATACATATAAATTATATATATGACACTATGAAATATTAGAATTAAACTATTTTTTTTTAATAAGGCTAATTACTGAATAATGTACATAGCGTGTAGAGACACAAAAATAAATAAGGTAAAATACACATTCTTATGTAGAAGAGATGACAATAATATTTTTTTTTATCTATATGAAAATGCGGTATGTGTTTTTTTGGGTGAATAATGAGGTTAGGTATTATGTGACCCAAAATCTTAAAAAACAAAACTCAATATAATTATGTTAAAATTGTAAGTCTCAGTCTATTTTCTTTTAATCTTAGGCGACATAAGGGTAATTAACTCTATTATTTTCAAAAACATTGCATGGATTTTGGGTCAGTGAAATGTATCAACATACCCCATCAATCACGTGGCTTAGATCATCTGATGCTCATCTCATGAGAATCCTTCAAAATTTATTAACTTGTATAGAAAACTACTGTACAAACACCAACTGCAAAAAAGTAAATTTCCCAAAAGGTGTCAAAAGAGAAGGAATATAACACTTGAAGAAGAAGGAATACCAAAAATGCAAACCCAGTGGCTGATCAATCAATAAAGGCAGGAATAATAACTACTCAAAATTGAAAGGTTTTATTCTTCAAAGATAGACATGTTAGGATCAAAGGCACTCAGAAGATTATCTCACACACATACAGAACACAATATTTACGTGGTTCGGCCCAATGCCTACATCCACGGAGCAGAAAAGAGAATTTCACTAATATGGAGCAAAAATACAAATACAGATGAGGAGATAAATTACTCACTCAACTCACAGCTCTCTCTCTCTATTTTCTGATACAATACATCATCTCCCTCCCATCTCTATTTATACACAAAGAGAGGGAGAGAGAGATACCAACCCACCCAAAAATGTCTACCCTCTTTAATGGTGAATGGTGAAAATCAACAAGGAACAACAACGTGAAGAGAAGAGAAGGCTGATCTTCCAGATGCCCAGCTCAAACCTCCTTCTCTGGAGGTGGAAGTCTTCTCACGCCATCTTCTTTGACTCTCTCCTTTGCATGGTTTTGGATGCATGTGGGTTGGAATAATAATTGGCCTGTAGCATGAAATGAGGATCACCCCTTTCACATGGGGTGACCTCTAACAATCACCCCCTCAGCCCATGTGAGGTGATCCGCAACAAAACCTATTGCCAAGGTATCAGGCACCCCCTGATTGGATGCCCTGCACCCCCTGTCGGGATACCCTGCATTGCCGTGCAACTCCTTGTATGATGAACACGGGAGCAACTAGAAAACTTTAGAGTTTGACACATCAACATCCTCAATTTTCCTTGCTCGGAGCTTATTTCTGAACAACCAGCCTTTGCCTTCTGCACTTCAGAACAACTTCCCAGCGATCTCATACGCCCGTTGTCTGTGCTGCAATCCCTGATGTTCGGTTCTGTCTCACTTGTACGTCCGTACTGATGTTTGACAGTTAGCCCTTCTGCCAAGACAGCTTCCATCGGTCTATACAAGCTACCACTATGCAACTCCGTGCATAGTGCTCGCACCCCTTTATTGGGGTACTATGCAAAGCTCACTTTGCGACTCGAGATTGCATTCCTCCCTTCCATGCATCTTTTGAGAGGTTGCAAAATGTCTCTAACATGGGAGCAAAAGAAACTCTCTTTTTCACTGGCACAGTCTCTATCGACTTGGTTTCTTTGCTCTGAACTTCCTTCAAGATTGGCTTCACTGGCTCAAATCTGTGCACCTTCGAACTACCTCCTTGCATTCCCGTGCACCTTTTTCGTCATTCCTGATGAAAGCCTTGCTTAGTCATACGCTTTGGTTGCGTATGTTCTCCCTTTGTACCCTTCGACTGGCGTTTGACAACACTCATCTTTGTCAAAACTTCTCCTTCCAGTCTGTACAGTTTGTTGCACAACTGGCCTTGCAACATTTCTCTATCACCTCTATGTACATGGAGAACCCCGCCACTAGATGAGAAACAATTTCCTTTTAGATCTAGCATACTCAGGGAGATTAGATTCCTCTGTACTCCTAGCACATGTTGGACCTCAGATAAAACCACTTTTCTTCCATCCTTAGTAAGGAACCGCACTGTCCCTATGCCGACAACTCTGTTCACTGTGTTGTTGGCCATCCGGATAATGCAACCGCTTACTCTTCGATAAGTGGAGAAAAGCTTCCTATCTGCACATATGTGGAACGTACACCCTGAATCCAAAATCCAGCCGGGTGTCTCCAACTCTGACGAGACTGTAAGCATCACATCTTCATCGCAGAGGAATTCACTGCAACTGCTGTAGTTAAGGGACCTCCGTGTCCCTTGGCCTTCTCTTTGGCTTGTCTGTCTGCCTTTTTCTCTGGGCAATCTCTTATTACGTGATCCTCTTGATCACAGTAAAAGCACCTCCTCGTGTTGCCCTGTTTGAACTGTGAACACCCTCTGCTTTTACTTCTTCCTTTACCTCAGCCCCTTTCTCTATCTCTGTCTCTACTTTCTGTGACAAGGGCCTGGAACTGTTCTCCTCCCATCTCTCTCTTCCTTGCCTCCTCGTTGAATAAGGTGTCTGTGACCATCCCCATGGTTAGCTTCCCTTTGGATGCAGAATTACTGAGAGAAACCACCAACGTCTCCCAGCTGTCTAGTAAGGAACTGAGTAATAATAATGCTTGCATCTCATCTTCCAACTCCATTTTGACTGATGCAAGCTGGTTCACAAGGCTGTGGAATTCACTGGTGTGCTCAGCAACAGACACACCACTCTTCAGTTTCAGGTTTATAAGCCTTCTCATTATCAAGGCTTTGTTCCGTGCGGTCTTGGACTGGTACATGCCCTCCAATTTCATCCATAGGGCATAGGCGTCCATCTCTTGGGCAACATGGTGGAACACACTGTGGTCAATCCACTGTTTGATTTGACCGTCAGTCTTCTGGTTGGTTTTTATCCAGTCCTCATCCTTGCTTCCATCTGGTTTAACCCCCTTTAGCGCTATAGGGTCAAACAAATCTCTACAATACAGGATGTCCTCCATCTGTGGCTTCCATATCGCATAAGTAGAAGCATTCAACCGAATCATCGGCCCTGAAACTGATGTGGATTCCTCCATCGACTTCGCCGTTGAGTCTGGACTGATCAAATTAGGCTAAAAAGCACTTCGGATTGCCAAAAGAAAGACTGCAAATTTTTTAAAGCTGATTTACAAAATCTGACCATACGGATGTGTCCGGAATATTCCAAATAGTTGGAAAACATTATTTGATCACCTAAATCGGACCTCAAATGGCTTAGATCAAGCCAAAATAGATTGAATTGTTCAGATCGGCAGAATCTGGTGCGCCTGAGAAGCACCAGATTATTTCTCCGATTCTGCTGGCGTCAGGCTGACGTCAGCGGCTCAGTCAACGGCTTGGTCGACGGTGCACCTAGTCAACGGCTCTGTCTCGGCTCGGCTGGCGGCTCGGCTTAGATGACGTCACCGGATGACGTCGCCTGGTGCGCTCGCATATGGCGCGTGTCTACGCATGAAATCATGCGTCTTCTTCCTCTGGAAGCACGTGTGAGAGTGGTCGCGCGTGGGAACGGCGTCACAGAGCGCGTGTGGCGTGTGAGAGGCCGTCGGATCTCCGTTTTTTACCCGATTTTCACCTCTGTGCTTGTCTCTTCAAGGGCTTCAACCTCGTCTGATCAAAAGTAGATTTCTCCCACTTTGATTTCTGGGCATTTTTTGAAGACAGACTTTGTTTTTCCGAAAAACACACACCAGGCTCTGATACCACTTTGTTAGGATCAAAGGTACTCAAAAGATTATCTCACACACATACAGAACACAATATTTAAGTGGTTCGGCCCAATGCCTACATCCACGGAGCAGAAAAGAGAATCTCACTAATATGGAGCAAAAATACAAATACAGAGGAGGAGATAAATTACTCACTCAACTCACAGCTCTGTCTCTTTATTTTCTGATACAATACATCATCTCCCTCCCATCTCTATTTATACACAAAGAGAGGGAGAGAGAGATACCAACCCACTCAAAAATGTCTACCCTCTTTAATGGTGAATGGTGAAAATCAACAAGGAACAACAACGTGAAGAGAAGAGAAGGCTAATCTTCTAGATGCCCAGCTCAAACCTCCTTCTCTGGAGGTGGAAATCTTCTCACGCCATCTTCTTTGACTCTCTCCTTTTCATGGTTTTGGATGCATGTGGGTTGGAATAATAATTGGCCTGTAGCATGAAATGAGGATCACCCCTTTCACGTCGGGTGACCTCTAACAAGACACGCAGAAAGACACAACCAAGCATATATTTACTCCAATGGTGAAAGAAGTGTCTGTCTTTTTTCTTTTTTCTTTTTTGAATTTTATGCAGTGATTTAGGAACTTGAATCCCTGCTTGTAATTACATTTTTGTCCCTCTTTTTTACACAGAAAAAAATAAAATAAAAAGAGAATGCCCTACGTGCACAAAATTGAATAAAGAGAAATACCAAGATTTATATATCAATCTAAATGGAGCATTTTTTAGTAAGAACAAAAAATGAATAAATTAAAATCCAGCTAAGAACAACTTTATAGGTGTCAAAATAAACAAAAACCAGCTTATAAAATTTTTGTAAATATAAACAAAAAACGTAAACGTTACCAAACGCTACTAGTCACATGAAACTTGAAAGAGTAAAAACACAATAATCATCCAAGAATTTACCAATTTTTAATCTGTTTTGTTCTGTTTACTTATTCTTTTTTTTTTCATTTTGTGTTTTTGGAAGAAAAACAATAAAAAGTTCAAAAACACTGATCATTTTTCATATTGTGCGGAAAGGGTGGGAAAAAAAAAAGAAAGAAAAAGAACGCAACCAAGAATTTACCATTCCAATTTTTTAATCTGTTTTGTTCTGTTTACTTATTCTTTAAAATCTCTTCACAAGGTTGCCTAAAGCATCATAACTATAGCACCAACATATATATATATATATATATATATATATTATAAAAAAGTAATGGGCATTAGTCTCATATTTATAGGCCTTCATGACAATTTGATCCTGAGGCAGTTTTGGTATTATTTTCAACTTAAGGCTCCAGAAACCACGTAAAGAGATGAAAAGTGATTACGACTGACATACAGTTCTATAGTTCCTATACACAGCTCTATGGTATCTTTTCGAATGGTCTATCGCATCTTACTCAATCCTAAACTTCAAATTTTTTCTTCTTATGATAGGTAACTCCAAGATTGTATACTAGAGGTCACTAACTGCCATGTTGTACCATTATCAAATTTCCTAAAATGGGCTCTGGTATGTCATTATGTATGTTTCAAGTCAAAATGAAAATCAATCAACTCGCACTAGAGCAAAATGGCAAAAAATGATTCATATAACCGACCCTATGTGATTAGGACTCAAGGCTTAGTTTAGTTTGGTATTTTAACTGATACCTGTAGTTTGTGAGTAAATTGTAGGTATCCCATACGCAACCGAAAATGTAGTCATGCAGGAGAGCTTCTCAAAATGGTCACCAAGCAACCAATTTAATTTAAGATTTTTATTCCATTTGCTTCTCAAAAGGGCTTTTCACTCTTCAAAATAGCTTATGACATACATAATCATATGAAATAATATTAGTATAAATTACTACATTCTACGACAAGGCTTAATTAGTTACCTTCTTCATTTGCAATTGCTGGCACTGATGATGATGATGATAGTAGAAGAGGAAGAAGAACAAAAAGATCAAACAAAATGAAGATTGGCATTTGAAAACTTTGAAAGTTGTAGTAAGTACTCCTAATTTTAAAGCCTTTGGCCACTGGAGAGACTTGAGCTTTGTCCAAATACTGATTTCTAATATAGAGAGAATGTGAACGAATCTAAAGCTTTCTTGGTAGAATTTATAGAGACTGGTCCTTGTGGGAGCAAATTTGAACTGGAGATTGTGCTGATGTGTTTTGGGGAAGACTTTGAGAGGAAATTTGAACTGGAGTTCACTAACTGTCATGGTTATTTAAGAATATTCATTCATCAATTTTTTATTAATATTCTATGATTAATATTCATTCATAGAATCTGGTAAAACACCAGAAATAAGCCAACAAATTAGCAAAAACAAGATCAATCACTGAAATCATGTCTCTATCTATCTATATAACTTTAAATTAGCAAAAACCAGATGAATCACCTAATAAATCAACAACACAGATTAAAGAACCATCGAAATCAACACAGAAATTCAGAACAAATCAACATAGAAATTCAGAACAAATCAACACAGAAATTCAGCAACTAGGCATAAAACAAACATGCTAGATTACCGAGAGAGACAATGAGTTGGGTTCATACATAGAAAGTAGCTTACCGATTATGAATCGATCAAAATCTTCATCATCAGCCGATCGAAATCTTCAAATCTTCATCAACAATCGATCAAAATCTTCAAATCTTCGTCACGTGAGAGTCGAGCGAGAGAGAGTGGAAAGTCAGTAAGATTCAAGCGAGAAAGAGTCGAGCGAGAGAGAGATTTTAACAGGAAATGAGGTACACCATCGTTGGAGACAAATTTGGGAAATAAGAGTGAAAGGGGAGATAGGTCAAGTTTTAGATGATTTTTTTTTTTTTTTAACACGATTGGGTTAAATGATTTTGTGATTTTTTGAATGTAAAAAGTTATTTTTTGCGACGGTTAAATAATCAGTCGCAAAAAAATAGACGCAAAAAAGTCATATTTCTAGTAGCGAGATAGGCCTAATTTTGCATTGTCCGACAGCTTCTTATACTTGCGAACTCGGTGCCTGTACAAGAAGAAACTAGATATTGCAATGACATTACATAGGCATGCAAGGGAACCCAAACTTCCAGCAAGAATTGAAATCAGATGCCCTTTGTTTTTAGTCACAACCTTTGGATGGTTTGAAGCTGCTATTAAAATTGGAATTTTAGCAGGATCTGTTGTTGAAGTAAAACTTAACAAAAGCTGTATATGTATTCGAATCGCTCAAGTTTCTTGTACCATATCTCAGTGGAAGCTTATGTTTGTTGCATTGCCCACTAACATACATTGCTGCCCCACAACGACAATCTTCTAGGCAAGATTTCTTGCAATCTTCCTTGTTATTTGCTGGTACAGGAGAGTAAGCTAGGCCAAACCACCTTAATTTCTCCAAAGTAGTAATGTTCACTAAACCAAAACCTTCTTTGTTTCTGCAATGTTGTTCAATAAAATTCATGTAGCAACCCCGGAATTTTTTACTGGGTTGACAATAACAAAACTAGGATAACAATAGCAGTCAGCTTGTGTGCCGGTTGTGATTGAGCAGTAACTGTTGAATCTGCAGAAACCATAGACTTTGCCGTGATCCTGCAACATAGACCACTCAATCAATACGTTTGAGCCTGTATTATAGCTTGCAAATCTGTGTGAATACAACCTAAAAATCCCTTCATCGTCAAGCGTTGCACGGTAAATTATAACAAGGGGGAGGCACCGGAGGCAGAGGCGTTCACCAAAGTGAGTAGTTGAAGACCACCACCAGTAATAGTCAAGTTGTAGTAGCCATTTGCTCCTGGGAGTGAACTTGCTGAAGCAGAAGCGTAGGCAAAATCAGAGTTGGAACAGTTTATTGGGAAGGCAACGAGATTATCATCCTGCATTTGAAGACGATAACGACCACTTGAATGGTCAAAGGAGCTTGATTCACTAGAAACTAGTTGGCCACCAGAGGAGAGATTTTGGTTTCCCAATATGGTGTCAGTTGGGAAATAAAAGCATTGCCAAATAACAGAAGAATAGTTGTCGTAGATCACAAAATTGCTAGAGTCGAGCATTGAAGCAAAGAGGACACGACTCGTAGGAGTGAAATCAACAATAGCCAACTCTGTGCCTTGCTGAGTATTGTTTAGAATGAGCCTACCGTCTCTGGTGAACTAAATGGTGGAGTTTGAGGACACAGGTGGGTAATCTCGATTTGCAGTCTAGACAACAGTGTTGTTTGGGTTGCCATTTATCCATATTCCTACTGCAAATCCATTCCTTTCTGGGTAGAAACCGAATGTGAAAAGGCCTGAAGGTGAGAGCCATGAATTGGGTTTGCTGATGGGAGACAAAGAAGAACGCAATCTTATTAGATTGGAGGTCTTTTTTTGAGCTTCTATGGCTGCAAAGAGGATAAAAAAAATCAACAGCACAACAACAATAGAAGCCATGAGAGAGAGAGAGAGAGAGAGAGTTTTGTTATTTGTTTGTAGAAGCACTAATAGAGCATACAGCTAATAGACATATTTTCCCAAATGAAAAGCACAAGAAACAAAAGGAGACCAACAACCTCTGTGCGAACATAAAAATTATTAAACACTCTGTGGAGTATTATGTGGTTGTTTTTACCAATGAAAAATTACAAAACACACTCAGAGTGGTTGCCTAAGATCCCCTTTCTAGTTTTTTTTCTTTTTTATTATTATTTTATTTTTTTTATTTTTATTTTTTTGAAAAATTGTAATTCAGTGTAAGTTTTCAAAATAAATTACAGATAAGTGGTAAAGTTTATCCACATTGATAATAGAAGTCATAAACTATGTTGATAAACTTTTCCATGATTTTGTAATTGTTTTTGCCTCATATTGTTATACTCTTATGTTACATTTGGTTCATTAGAATAAAAGTTGAATGTAATGAAATGACCATTCTTTTTTAATGTAATGATTTCATTTGTCACCCAAATAGCATCACTATCCCGCTGAGTCCTCGGAAGACCTACAACAAAGTCCATAATGACATGCTCCCACTTCCACTCGGCAATAGGCAAGGGTTGCAACAAACCCGCTGGCCTCTGATGCTCGGCCTTCACTTGCTGACAAGTAAGGCACTTCGATACGAAAGCTACCACATCTCTCTTCATACCCCGCCACCAAAACTGGCGACCCAAATCACGATACATCTTGGTGTCTCTCGGATGCACCGCAAGGCGTGAATGGTGAAACTCTCGGAGTACCTCCTCTCGGCAAGACTCCGGTACAAACAAACGGTCTCAGTATCTCACACTCAGGTCGGGATACACAGATAAACCCTTCTCAGCCTTCCCACTGGAGATCTTCTCTCGAAGGGATTCTACCTCAAGGTCACCTCTCTGTGCCTCTACCACTCGATTCACAAGTGTAGGCTGCGCAACAATAGAAAACAAGGCCACAGCCTCAATGGATTCGCCCAGAAGCAAATCAAACTCGCCCAGTGCACCCAACATCTCCCACTCCCGGATGGCTATACAAGCAACATCACTAATGGATTTCCTACTAAGGGCATCGGCCACAACATTGGCCTTTCCCGGGTGATAGTGTAACTCGAAGTCATAGTCCTCAATGAATTCCATCCACCTTCTCTGCCTCAAATTCAAGTCCCTCTGTGTAAACAAATATTTCAGACTCTTATGATTCGAGAATACCTCGAATCTCTCACCATAAAGGTAGTGCCTCCAAATCTTCAAGGCAAAAATTACAGCTGCTAGTTCTAGGTCATGTGTAGGGTAATTCCTCTCGTGTATTTTCAACTGACGTGAGTCATAGGCTACCAGTTTCCCTTCTTGCATCAACACACAACCCAAACCCTCTCGTGAGGCATCACAATAAACCGCATAACCCAAACCTCTCTCCGGAATAATCAAGACCGGAGCGGTGGTCAATCTGACCTTCAACTCTTGGAACGACTTTTCACAAGTCTCACTCCATACAAATTTGACCCCTTTCCGTGTCAATCTAGTCAACGGCGAAGCTAGCCTAGAGAAATCCTTCACAAACCGGCGGTAATACCCAGCTAATCCCAGAAAACTGCGGATCTCAAATACACTCTTAGGCTGTACCCAATCCTGCACTGCCTCAATCTTGGATGTATCAACAGACACCCCTTCTCCGGAAACCACCTGGCCTAAGAACTTGACCTCTCTTAGCCAGAATTCACATTTCCCAAACTTGGCATACAGCCTATGGGCTCTAAGCAATTCAAGCCCCACCCTCAAGTGTCCCTCGTGCTCCTCCTCCGAAGGTGAATAAATCAGGATGTCGTCCATGAAAACGACTACAAAACGGTCTAAGAATTCCCAGAATATCCGGTTCATCAAATCCATAAACACTGCCGGTGCATTGGTGAGCCCAAACGGCATCACCAGAAACTCGTAATGGCCATACCGCGTACGGAATGCCGTCTTCGGAATATCTTCCTCCCTGACCCTCAACTGGTGGTAACCCGATCTCAAGTCTATCTTAGAGAAACAACGGGAACCCTTCAACTGGTCAAACAAATCATTTATACGGGGCATAGGGTACTTATTCTTGACCGTAGCCCGATTCAACTTCCGGTAATTGATACAAAGTCTCAAGGCACCATCTTTCTTTTTAGCAAAGAGGGCCGGTGCTCCCCACGGCGAAACACTAGGGCGAATAAAACCCTTATCTAGCAACTCCTGGAGCTGAATCTTCAACTCACTCAACTCGGCTGGGCAAAACGGTAAGGTGCCATAGAAATCGGTGCTGTGCCAGGCACTAAATCAATGGAGAACTCTATCTCCCGATGAGGTGGCAAACTAACAAGATCCTCGGGAAAAACATCCGAATACTCACAAACCACTCTCGGCAACTCAACCCCGGTCTCATCACACTCACTACTCATAAGGCTAGCGAGAAGACCACTAAGCTCACTCCGCCTTCGCGGATCATACACCGATGGTAACACACTACCAACCCGATCCCCCAAGAAATGGAAACAATCCCCGCTCAAGGTACATACTGTGACCCTTTGGCGGTAACAATCAATAACAGCCCGGTATGACGATAGCCAGTCCATACCCAAAATAACATCGAAACCCAACATGGGCATGACTACGAAAGAAAACGGAAGCCGACGATCTGCGACCTCTATATCACAACCTCTACACCCTTGTTTCAAAATCAACTCACCCCCAACAGGTGATACAACACAAATAAGAGATGTTAACTGTTGTAACTCCAAACCCAAAACAGATGCAAATGCAGCAGATATAAAAGAATGGAATGCACCCGTATCTATCAACACATTGGCAACCGAGTTGCAAAACAAGAAGGTACCTCTCACAACAGATGGAGCAGGTACAAGATCCTGTGCGGTAACAGCATACACGCGCCCTGTAGGCCCCTGATCTACCTGCTCACCTCTAGGAGCAAAAGACTGCTGCACAGACTGGGACGACGAAGCTCCCTGATTGGCCCTCGAGGCCTGAACTGACTGAGCTAGCTGAAAACTCTGCCTCTGCCCAGATGCACCAGAAGTGCCACTCAACTGCGGACAAAACCTCTTCAGGTGCCCCGCCTGACCACACTGGTAACAAGAGAGCGACTGGCCTCTGCCCTGACTCTGGCTCTGAGGTCGAACCGAAGATGAAGCTGCTCTCTGCTCTCCGCCCTTCTGCGGGCAAGCTGGAGACTTGTGGCCCAGCTGACCACATTTGTAACAAGTGATGTCTCCCTGATTGCCTCTCCCAGAACCCGAACTCGGTACTGGAAAGGTCGATCTAGCAAAACCACCCTGAGACTGTTAAGGGTTAGAACCCCTCTGTCTCCTACCATCACCCTGGCCATCCTGACTCCTCTTGGAGCCTCTCTGCCTCTCGTCCTCCTCCTGCATCATAATCTCCATATGGGCTGCAGCATTTACAAGGCGCCCATAGTCCCGGGTCATAGAACCCCCAACTCTCATCTTGAGGCCATGCCTCAACTTCCTCTCAAACTCGATGCAACGGCGTTCCTCAGATGCCACAAGCTTAGGTGCGAACCTGGATAAGCTAGTAAATGCAACCTCAAACTCGACCACTGACAAACTCAGCTGCTTGAGCTGGCAAAACTGGTCCCTCAGCTTCTCCCTGATAGCTGGAGATAGGAACTTCTCCTGAAAAGCATCTACAAAAGCCTCCCACGTGCCACCAATACGGCCCCTGATATACTTCCACCACTGACCCGTATCTCCCTTCAACTGGAAAGACGCCAAGGTCACCTTCAAAGCCCCGTCTTCGATGCCAAGCATCTCAAATGTCTTCGTCATCTGTTCCAACCACTCATCCACCTTAAGTGGCTCCTTAGGATCCCCAACAAACTCGACCGGATTAGACTGGAAGAACTCCCTCTTCAGAAAGGAAGGCCCTGCATCAACAACCTGGGCCTGGGCTTGATTCTCAGCTCTGAGAATGCCCATGGACTCCCTCAATGCTCCTGCCATCTCGCGAGCTAAGGCGCCCATGGCCTGCTGACCCACTAGCTCGGCCACATTGGCCTGGCCAACACCCTTCTGCTGCGCCGGAATCTCATCCGGTATAGGCATCTCCTGCCTCCTAGGCCTACCTCGCCTACCACCACGTCCTCGTCCTGATATCCTAATAAAGATAACGAAGACATTAGCACATTCATAAATGTGCCGAAGCTATAACACTCGCGTCCTAATGCATGGACAACTGTAATTCACTCCACGTAAGCACATAATCACATAAGCACTTACCAATTTCATTTCTAGATAATGATAGTCCCGAGGCATTACTAGAGTTCCTGTTAGAAACAACATTGATCAAGTGCTTTTCCAACAAGACTCACAGAAACCCAAGGATCCAATCAACATCCTAGAAATTAAATCCCATACCCAAATAGTCACATAAACATGTTATCACATAAGCACATAACATTACACATAAGTCTCTAACAAGCGAGACAAACCCATTGTGATACTAATCACTTCCCACGTACCCAAAGTATTCAAACCCGATACGCTCTGATACCAAGTTGTAACGCCCTCAAAATAAACCCATAAACCATACATTCTTGACATGCTTAGACATAAGAGAAGTAAGCATAATTATATTTCATTAGAGTATTCATTACAAAATGTATTACATGTTGACAACAAAAGTAAATGCCCTGCGGGCTTACAACTTTCCAAGTCAACACTTGGTTACAAAAGAGACTACTAACTCTGCACAAAATAAGCCTTTGGCTTGATATACATGTAATACAACAAAAAGACAACAAAAGGTGTCCCAGCCACTAAGCCTCTCAAGCTACGTCCTTGGAGGTGGCATGCTACCTGTACTTGAAAATGATGTCTCATATAGGTTGAGCCAACGCCCAGTAGAGATATGCTAAACATAGTATGAGCAATAACTAAAATATTAGCATTTGATAAATGTTTAACTCACATAAATCAATTCATAATCCATTTCAATTACATGACAAAAGTGTCCATGTTTCATTTCATTATTCCATTTCTCATTCAATTCCTCAATTCATAATCCTGACTCAGAACCTGGCCATATACTATGGATGAGATTACATCTCATATCAATAATTCTTCCATTTCAACAATTTAAATGAGATAACAACTCATATCAAAACACTTCCATAAGCCTCAATAGATACACATATTTGCTGTATCGACAACACATAAAACACTTCCATACTTCACAAATGATACACGGATTTGTTGTATCAGTAATTCAATAGATACACATTTTGGTGCTGTATCAATGGAGTCCATCCCCTATCTCCTCCCAAACAATATTCGGTTTAGAGGTCCATCCCCCATCTTCCCCTAAACCGCGGAGTACATCCCTTATCTCCTCTCACACAACACAATGTATATAAACGCATATCATATACATAATCAAATCAATACATAAAATTCACGTATTATATCAACCGCCATATTCGATGGCATACTCAATTGATTAGTTTTAGTTTGCCTAATCATCATGCATTGTCTACAACAATCGCGACTATCCTCCACCGATAGCCCAAAGCAATTATCTCTAAACAGATAATAATTGTCTCAACAAATATATAATCTCAACATTATCAAAGTGAGTGATTAATAAATCCAACTCCCCCATTTTATCTCAGAATGAGCCAATTTCATTATTTCCAACTTAATTCCACATTTCCATAACAATTGTCATTAATTACACTAATGACCCAAATATACCCAAACATGGCATTTTTCCCATTTTCTCAATATTGACCCAAAGGTCCCAAATATTATCAACAACATCAACAACCTTCTTTTTAGACCCAAAACACAAATGTTTGAATCAAAAGAACAAAACCCCTCTTTCCAAAACAACACATCACAAACCCTAACTTCCCAAATTAAACCATTTATACAAAAAGCTCAACATTTAGGTTAAAACTCATAAAGTTGAGTAGGAATCCCTACCTCGAAATTAGAAGCCCAAAGGAGAAGATGACCAAAATCCAAAGTGCTCCAAATCCACTATTTTTCAGATTAAAAGGAAGCCCTCAACACCCTCTATCTTTCTTACAAAGGGCCTAGGTTAGGAACTCACTAGAAGTAGATCAATCCTTAGAGAGAAGTTGTTTAGAGAGAGAGGGAGCTCAGATCTAGGGTTTTTGAAAAAGAAGGAGATGAAAAAGTAAAATGTAATCCCGCTGCTGTCTACTGATATACGTATGACCCGTTCGAGCGGAGAATAGGACGCTCGAGCGTCAAGCACAAAAACTGGACCCGCTCGAGCATGAAGATACCCGCTCGAGCGCCAAGACACAACTGCAAAACACACCCGCTCGAGCGCAAAGGGAAAGCCGCTTGAGCGTAGATTTCCCCCTTCCAGTACTTTTACAGAAAAAGAACTACCCGCTCGAACGCCAAGGTACCCGCTCGAGCGCACACCGCTCGAGCATAAGAAAATCCGCTCGAGCGTGAAAAACACACCTGCAGAAGTTTTGCAGAGGCACGAAATGTTGAGAGTGTGTAAACCCCGCTCGAGCGCAAGAAGACCCGCTCGAGCGGACAACCAAAAATCAAACTCCGCTCGAGCGCAAAGATACCCGCTCGAGCGTACCACCAAAATTTTGGGCAAGAAGGAATGGGACTAAAGCTCAACCAACCTGTTCGAAACACGCCCAATACATCCGAAAACTCAAACACACGGAATTAAAGGATAACAACAAGATATACAACCATCAACTCCACGGAACCTAAGTCCGGAATACAACAATCAAAGGAAGAGAAACCGGGATCGCTATAGTTAATTAACTTGATAATTTATTAATGAAAGGACCTATTTGTTATGAAATTAAAAACTTTATGGAGCATAATGTAATTTCTAGAACTACAGAGATAATTTGTAATTTAAGTAAACCTCAAGAGATGTGTTTGTAATTTATCCTTTTTTTATTTTTTTTAATGAACCAAGCATGACGTTGGACATTCTAATGGAATGTTTATTTCATTCCACCATTTCAGTGAGCCAAACACTACTTTAGAGTTTATTTGGTTAACCAAAATAAATATGGAATGGAATGAATATTTCAAAGCCTCCATATGAATTGACAATTCTTTTATAATGATGAATAATAAGTTTGCTTTTTATTATTTTTTTAATAAATCAAATGTGAGAATGAACATTCTGTTAGAACAATTATTCGATTCTACTGTTATTCCAGTGAACCAAAAACTACTTTAGTCAAAGGGCAAAGTTTAAAAATACTTATCGTCCAAAGGTCTATAAAATAAAAAGATTTTCTTGTCTAAAATCCAAAAATAAATACTTCATTTCAAATAGCTAGGCAAAAAAAGGAACAATATTATTGTCAAATGGCCTCGTAATTTTTTTATTTTTTATTTCCCAACGTCTCTCAATTTTAAAGGTTATTTTTTTAAAAGAAGACTGTAAGAGAATATTACTTTTTCTTTTCTATTGTAATTTTTGAATTATTTTATGATGATTTTTAAACTATTCATATGCAAATGAGATCCAATTCTCTAAGACTTAAATAAATGTGTCCAAATATTATTAGATGTCGAAGTATTATTAATTTTTGAAAATTAATCATAATATATGATCTCTTGCACTTTTAGTAATCGTGTTAGCATCCATAAAAAATTATCAGTAAATTATGAGTCACTCTTATGCGATGAGTTTCAATATGTATAAGTCTCATACACTCTTTTTTTTTTCTTTTTTTTTTAAATATATCAATAAATTCAAAAATACTTGTTTTGTTCCAACACTTTTTGAGAATATTAATAGATAAAAAAATGATCAAAATTATATGTTAATAAGTCTGGCCAATAGAATCAGAAATGTTTATTTTATTACAACATTTTTTGAGAATATTATTATTAATAAATAAATAAATTATCAAGATTTATAGGTTAATAAATCTGGCCAATGGGATCGGTGAGTATCCCCTAAAATTATTCATTTGGACAAATTGATGGGGCTCTTGACTAAGAATAAAATTTTTTTTTTTTTTAAATTAAAGAAAAAGAAAAAAAAAAAAAGTCTGCTTTAAAGCAAGCCTTGACGCGCAAATCTGTATCATAGGATTGAGAAGAAATAAATAATTTCCAATAATGCTAGTGGCATCTTTAACTAATTTGGTGTCTCAAGAATATCACGTAGTGCTCGACAAAGAAATTTCAAAGAAATGAACAAAGAAATTTATGAGCATCTCCAACTTGACAAAGAAAATTCAAAGAAATGGACAGCAGATAAATTTTTGGGATAAGAAATTTCTTAGAATCTAAATCATTCACCTTGTGTGGACAGCCAAGCATAACATAGGCATAAGATCGGATCGTTTTTGTTATAAAAATGTTGGAATGGTCTATTCTCAAAATCATAATTGATGTTTGTAAAACAACTGTGATTGGATCATGTGATTAACCTAATATTTGATCATGTGTTTGTAATCAACCTAATATTTAGCAAGGATGATATGTTCGTCAAACTGATAAGATAAAATAATTTAAATTATCAAAATAAAGCTCGTATAGGCCCACCAAACTCAGGCATCACATCTCCAATTCCCAATGCAGAGAAGTTAATCCCAAAGATTAGGGAATTTACAAGACAAACTGTTAGGTTTTTATTCTTGGCAATCCCGTTTGACAAAACTCTTTTGAGTTGTAATTTTATTCGCATTTTTATTTCAGTGAGGCTATGAGTTTATTAGATGCGAATCCAACCCGAATCGAGCTTTGCGGAGAAGTTTGTGATGTTAATGCTTTCAAGATTGCCACTTCGCTGATTATTACGGGGGTCGAGCTGCCCGGTCAGCTCGCGGCCGAAGCAAAATTCAAAATTGCATTCAAAATTGCATATCAGCCGTTGCTCGCTCGAGCCAAGGAGTGCTCGCTCGAGCTAAGACTTTCTCGCTCGAGCCAAGGAATGCTCGCTCGAGCCAAGGATTGCGTCCATACAAAAACCTGAAGAAGTGTATTCCTCGCTCGAGCCAAGGATCCGTCGCTCGAGCCAAGGCACTAGTAGAAATCATGAAAATTACTCTCCTCGCTCGAGCCAGGAAAGCTTCGCTCGAGCGAGCCTCAGAATCCGGATTTCTCAAGGAGTTTGTTTTCTTCCCAATCTAGGATTACTTTTGGTTCTCTATAAATACTTGGTTTTCTCCCAAAACTAAGTAATTGATTGAAGTCCTCCAGATCTTCTTTTTGGTTCTTAAAGGTTTATATCTGGGGATATTTTGTTATTTTCTTTGATGTTTTATTGAGTATTCAACTCATGGTTTAAAGAGAGTACATCAAAGGTTTGTTTGTTATACACAAAAAGAGAGTTGTTCTTCAGTTGTGAATTCTGAAGAATTCGAGCCTGAAGCTTTGGAGGAATCCGGAGTGGCTCATCAGAAAGACAATTCCGTGCTGAAGATGGGGTTGGAAGAGGCACATAGAGGTTGGTTCAATTAGGCGTTGTGAATTCGCTAGATAATTGAGAGTGATACCTGTGTAATTCCTTTATATCTTCTTAGTGGATTGTTCTTGTGGCTGTTGCCCGTGGTTTTTTATCACAATTGGAAGGTGTCCAATTGTGGTTTTTCCACGTAAAATCTTTGTGTCTCTTTCTCTTGATTGTTTGATTGGGATTGTTATATTCTGCTTAAAATTGTTACATAATCACAAATCAACATCTAGGGGGTTTCTAGATTTTTCAATTGGTATCAGAGCGGGTCGTTCTATTTTTTAAAAAAAAAATTTCTTTTAGAACGCTCTATTTTTTTTAAAAAAAAATTTTTTTAGAACGAGATCTTGTTTGATTTGTGATAATGGATTCAATTCGTGAGGGAAATTCTATGGTTCGACCACCCCTACTTGACGGATCCAATTATTCTTTTTGGAAAGCTCGGATGAGATCTTTTTTAAAATCTATTGATGAAAAAGTTTGGCAATCCGTCATGAATGGGTGGACTGAACCAACGATTACCATTGATGGAGTAACTTTCCCCAAACCAATTGATAAGTGGGACACAACTGATTACCAAAATAGTAGCTGGAATAGTAAAGCTATCAATTCTCTCTTTTGCGCTGTCACACCTGAAGAGTTTAGCCGTATTTGTAATTGTGAAGTCGCAAAAGAGGCTTGGGATATCTTACAAACTATTCATGAGGGCACTCCTTCTGTTAAACGCTCAAAACTTCAAAGGCTCACATCTAGTTTCGAAAACCTTTCAATGAAAGATAGTGAGACCTTTGATGAATTTTATGCGAAGTTGAGTGACATTGTAAATTCCAGCTTCAATTTAGGTGAAAAAATACCAGAATCCAAAGTTGTGGGAAAAATTTTGAGATCCTTGCCCGATCGGTTCCAACCAAAAGTTACGGCTATTGAGGAGGCTCAAGATGTTGACAACCTCAAGCTAGATCAGTTGGTTGGAAATCTCAAACTTATGAGGCACATAGAAATTTCAAAAAGAAACAAAAAGATCTTGCTTTTAGTAGTGCTCATAAAGTGGTTGAGGATTCTGATGAGGATTGTGAGATAGATTCCAAGATTATGGCTGCTTTTGTTAAACAATTTAAAAAATCTTTTTTGAATAAAAATCCTAATCTTTTGGAATCTACTCATACTCATAAATCCAAAGGCAAAGATAAAGTCAAAATTAATTCTATAGCCAAGAAGGAGAAAGGAAAGATACAAGGGAACTCTGAAAGCGTCCAATGCTATGAATGCCAAGGATTTGGCCACTTTGCTTTAGAATGCCCCACTCGTTTGAGGAAGAAGAAAGCCCTCGCCATCACTTGGGATGATGAATCAGAATCTAATGGAGATGAAAGTGACGATGAAGATCAAGGTGAAGAGGGACATAAGCAATTCCTTGCTTTCATGGTGGCTTCCGAAACTGAAGGACAAACAGAGTCTCCAAAAGGTCAGTTGAGAATACTACTGATGATGAATCCTCGGAGAGTGATCATGAAGAGCTTGAGCAAGCCTATGAAAAGCTGTATAAGGAGTCTCTTAATTTATTCAAATTGAATGACAAACTCACAAAGAAACTCAAAGCATGTGAATGTGAGAATGTCAAACTTAAGGAGGAGATTTCCGAGGCTAGGATCAATGCCATCAAGATAGCTGATGATCAACAAGTTCTTTGTGCAAAACTGTTGACTTGTGAGACAGAGAGGAATGAGCTACAGGAAACTCATGCCATGTATGAAGAAAAGATTGAATCTCTCGAGATGTCACAAGTTGCTTTGGAAGAACTAATGATCAAGAAAGAGGAAGAGCTCAAGTGTGCCATGGTTACCATTGGTCTTTGGAACAAAGGATCAAAGACTTTGGAGGATATCATTGGGTCTCAACAAATCTGTTCAGACAAGAGTGGCATTGGCTTTGGAGATAAGAGAGAGCAAAAACAGAGTGCTTCCACATCTCATGATACAAGAACTCAAGGAAAGGGAGGACAAAAGATTCAACAAGAGGAAAAACTTCTCAAACTCCCTAGAGTTGGTAAGGTAAAAGAAAAGAAGGTACACTCTGTACACCCTGTTTTTATTTGTCATCATTGTGGTATGCATGGTCATATTCGCCCTTTTTGTTATAAATTGCATGGGAGAATGTCTCAAAAGGGTAGAAATTCGAATACTTTTTGGGTTAGGAGACAACCTTACTTGTCTAGGCGGAATACCAAGATTCATGAGGGTGTTCACAACACCATGACACTTACCAAGACCGCTAGACCTGATTTTGTGAAGACCAAAAAGATTTGGGTGAGAAAACTTGACTTGTGTTAATGTGTTTACTCTGTTTAGTTTTTTGGGTCTCTGTGTGTTTTGTTTAAAAAAAAAAAAAATGTGTGTGCTTGTGTGTTTTTTATCTTACTTTGGTTCAAGAAAAAAAAAAAAAATCCAAAAAGATTTTCTTAGTATGGTTTTGCAAGCTTGAAATTTTTGAGTAGTCCTTGGTGCATATTGGAATTGATGAGAATATCCATTACATGTTAATACGTGTGTGCTTTCTGTGGTAATTACTCATTTTGGAGTGTGTGTTCTTTGATTAGTATGTCTCATTCTGTACACACTCTTGGATTAGCAAATATTGGAGTCTTTCACCTTAGTGATTATTTTTTCCATGGACTTCTGGCATTGTATCTTTTGCTTTTCTAGAGGAATTGACCGATACTAGCATATCTTGGGTGATGTTGAGTCTCTTAACCACCTTCCATCTTTTTGCATCTCCATGGCTTTCCCCTCTATTCTTTGTAGTCCAGCCATGAGGAAAAGGCTACCTCAGAGTCACCAACCAGGCCATCCTTATTATATCCATGCTTCTCTGGTTCGGTTTCCATACTCTTGAGCGTGTCAGCCGCCGATGAGTGTGCAAAAGAAAGAAAAAAAAAAAAATGTGCACAAGAAAGAAAATAAATGTGCAAAAGAAAGAAAAGAGAAAAAAATGTGAAAAAAAAAAAAAAAAGAAAAAGATTCATTGATTGAGGGGGAGCCTCCGCCTTTACTCACCAAATACCCCTTGATTCCTAGTGGTTTGACTTTCCTTAGTTGTGCTTAGATTCTCTTGTCAGAGGTCAGCTTTCATATCACTACCAGGATTTGAATCTAGTGTTTGTCGAACTCCAAGAGTCACACACACACTTTTTCTCATGGGATCTATGCTTTTCACATAATGCATCACTTTCTTTTATGAGGAATTTTCTAGAGGCTGTGCACATTGTGTTTTCAAGTAATTGTGCTTCTTGGATAGTCTTGTGTGTGTTAAGGTACTAATCTGAAATTCCTTGCTTGCTCCACCATATTATTTTTGTCTTTTTCTTCTTGTTCATTGTTTTCAATGTGTGTGGTTGTTTTTAGTGAGGGGGAGTTTGGTTTATTGTTACAAAAGTTTGTTCGCATGATCACTTTGATTTGTTTGGTAAGGAAGATTGGCTTTAGTTGTGTGTTGCTTTGCATTCTTGCATGCTCCTGATATTTACATCATTATATCATTGCTTGTGTGGGTTTTGATCTTGATTTTGTTATTTGAGATTCCTTTGTCAATTCAAACAGGGGGAGAAAGTTGTTTTTCATGTGTCTTAGGATTTCATGTTTTTATGCCATGTGTCGGGTTCAGGTTTTCATGCTACATGTTCTTAAAATCTCCAAAGTTGCATCTTCATGTTATTCATGTTTTTCATCTCATGTTTCAAGATAGTCTTATATTGTTTTTTCATATACTCTTGTGGGACTAATAGTTGTTTTGGAGATTGTGGCACTAATATTGTTTTGCAGATCATGATCTTGAGAAAGAAGTTTGTTTGTTGGCTGTAATGGGTTGGGTGATTAGGATTTTATTTGTTAGATGTGTTTTGTCACGGCATTGCCAAAGGGGGAGATTGTTAGGTTTTTATTCTTGGCAATCCCGTTTGACAAAACTCTTTTGAGTTGTAATTTTATTCGCATTTTTATTTCAGTGAGGCTATGAGTTTATTAGATGCGAATCCAACCCGAATCGAGCTTTGCGGAGAAGTTTGTGATGTTAATGCTTTCAAGATTGCCACTTCGCTGATTATTACGGGGGTCGAGCTGCCCGGTCAGCTCGCGGCCGAAGCAAAATTCAAAATTGCATTCAAAATTGCATATCAGCCGTTGCTCGCTCGAGCCAAGGAGTGCTCGCTCGAGCTAAGACTTTCTCGCTCGAGCCAAGGAATGCTCGCTCGAGCCAAGGATTGCGTCCATACAAAAACCTGAAGAAGTGTATTCCTCGCTCGAGCCAAGGATCCGTCGCTCGAGCCAAGGCACTAGTAGAAATCATGAAAATTACTCTCCTCGCTCGAGCCAGGAAAGCTTCGCTCGAGCGAGCCTCAGAATCCGGATTTCTCAAGGAGTTTGTTTTCTTCCCAATCTAGGATTACTTTTGGTTCTCTATAAATACTTGGTTTTCTCCCAAAACTAAGTAATTGATTGAAGTCCTCCAGATCTTCTTTTTGGTTCTTAAAGGTTTATATCTGGGGATATTTTGTTATTTTCTTTGATGTTTTATTGAGTATTCAACTCATGGTTTAAAGAGAGTACATCAAAGGTTTGTTTGTTATACACAAAAAAGAGAGGTGTTCTTCAGTTGTGAATTCTGAAGAATTCGAGCCTGAAGCTTTGGAGGGAATCCGGAGTGGCTCATCAGAAAGACAATTCCGTGCTGAAGATGGGGTTGGAAGAGGCACATAGAGGTTGGTTCAATTAGGCGTTGTGAATTCGCTAGATAATTGAGAGTGATACCTGTGTAATTCCTTTATATCTTCTTAGTGGATTGTTCTTGTGGCTGTTGCCCGTGGTTTTTTATCACAATTGGAAGGTGTCCAATTGTGGTTTTTCCACGTAAAATCTTTGTGTCTCTTTCTCTTGATTGTTTGATTGGGATTGTTATATTCTGCTTAAAATTGTTACATAATCACAAATCAACATCTAGGGGGTTTCTAGATTTTTCACAAACATTTAGGTTGCGTTTGGTAGAGCTTTCTAACTATAATTGAGAGTATGAGTTGTATTTTGAGTTTATGAGTTTTGGAATTATGATTTGAGTGTGGAAAATTTGTTTGATGAAAGAGTTTTGAAAAAAGTTTTGAATTGAGTGAGGAGTTTTTGATGTGATATTTGATATTTGATACAAAAACTTACAACTCATAACCAAATATACCACTCAAAATTCTAATTTTTTTTAAAAAATTTAGAAAATATTTTTTTCGAATATATAAAAATTAAAATATGTCAATTGCAAAAAAAAAAAAAAAAAAATCACTGTTCCGATCAACCGGCCGGACGACCGGTGGGACATCCGGTAGGACGTCCGGTGAGACGACCGATTAGACCAAATTTAAAAAAAAAAAAAATTGAAAATCACGCCTCACACACAGAGTTTTATGCAGAGTTGTGAAAAATTAGTTCCAAAGCTCTATCCAAACATCATATTGGAACGTGGGTGTAGAATCAACGTTTGGAAATCGTTCCAAACACAGCCTTAAATTTTAATAACGAGTTTGCTAAACTACTTATTAAGATGTTTGAAATTGTTCTATATTATTTTAAAAGATTACAACTATTTTAAACTTTGTTAGTCAGTACCCAAAAAATTTTTTACATAAACATTACTCCCTCTGTCCCAAAATATTAATTCCTTATTTCATTTTTTATTGTCCCAAAATATTAGTCCTTTTTCAAAAATCAAGGAACAAAATAATATAAATTTACTATTTTGCCCTTCTTTTAAATTCATTAATAACACAAAAAGTACAATTATGATAATTGATATTCTCAAAAAAATGTACTATCAAAGAATAATTTTGAAAAATTAATATTTTTAAAATATAATAATTATACTATTAAAAAAAAAGTTGGATTCCCTAAAAAAGACCATTATTTTGGAACGAAAGGAGTACAAAAAATGAGTAAATTACAAATAAGTGAGACATTTACAAAATAATTGCACTATAAAAATGAGAATCTTTTCTGGTGTAATTTTTACACAGAAGGATTTGCACCAAACACAGGAATAGACTTTTACTATGCGCACAGGGTACTAAGAGACTTTTACTATGCACACAAGATACTTGCACCACTGAGAAAATATAATTATTTCTTCATTGCTCCACTAAAATACAATTTCCCCACAAAAAAATTAGACATTCTCTAATTTGGGGCCTTAGCAAGCATTTGCATCAGGCTCTTTATTATGGTTTTATAAAATTAAATTTTAGAATGGAAAGCCTGATGAAGCCTGTACATAAAATAATGCTGGCTAAAATAATAAAAGTAAATTTTTTGTTAAAATTTAACTCAAGTTTGTTGAGTCTGATATAGATGCTCTTAGCCTAACATTTGGGTCAGCCCTATTATGATGCTCATGTCACTACAAAAATTTCGATTTTTTGCGACGGCAAAATGCCATCGCAAATACTCATTATACTGTCTCAAGCTTTTTTTTTGCGATGGCATATGTTACTATTTGCAACGGCATTTATTGTCGCCAATAATCTGTAAAAATAGAGACCTTTTTGCAACGGCATTGTTTAACCGTCGCCAAAAGTATTATTTGAGACGGTAGAAATTGCCATTGCAAATTTTTTTTTTTTTTTGCGACGGCATGGATTATGTCGCAAAAAAGGTTTTTGATTTTTTGCGACGGTGTGGTGCCATCACAAAAAATGCAATATTTATTAAAAATTATAAAATACCTGTTTTTTGCGACGATTTGGTGCCGTCGCCACAAAAAAAAAAAAAAAAAAAAAAAAAAAAAAAAAAAAAAAAACCTAATGCAAATTAATTAAAACTATTAAAATTACCTGTATTCAATGAAAAACAATTTAAAAAAAAAATCACTAATTGCATAATAATATAAAAATTCCTGTATAGAAATAATAATTTCTCCATAATAGACATATTCTTGCATTTATAACTATACATCAACAAAATTAACCCAGTACATAATGTTCCATAATACATATATAATGTTTAAATACATAATGTTATTCATAATTCAAAATAACATAAATCAAAATTAAAAATTTTCCTCAGCATTCTCCGTGGTACAAAATCAAAAATTAGTGGCATTCTTCACAGGCATGAAATCCACAAGAAGCAAACTCCTACTCCGGAAATATCTGGAAAAAAAAAATAAAAATAATTAATGACAATATAATTATGTGTTAATATGTTAATTACAAAAAAAAAACATAAAAATTTAACTACCATACAATTAGAAAGATAATTAAGTAAATAATTGTGCCTAGATTGAAATCTGACTCTACCTCCCAAACCGGGAACCCGATTTGAGTCCCGTCTTCTCCCACAAGTCTCTCGTGCCAAGGCGGTCGTGTGTGCCAAGTTTCGTGCTAATCCGATGCCGTTTGGTGATTTTGGGGCGTTAACACCTTGAATTCTAAGATTTTTAAAGAACTAGTTTACCTAAAGTGAAATTTGACTTTAATTCCCAAACCGAAAATCCAATTCAAGTCCTGTCTTCTCCCAACTACAATAAACATAAAAGATAGGAGAGGAGAAGAGAAGCGTTTTCCATAATTAATTATGCAGAATTTTTATGCCAGTTGCATGTTGACATATGTGTCATAATGTAATGGAAACTAAAAACACTTCATTGCACCATGCACAGCTAAATGTCAATTTCCATATGAGAATTATATGGATCTAGACCTTATGACAATACCTAACTACATAGACATACCACAAGAAGCCTTCAAATGAAGCATGACTTTAGCGGAATATTCATATTGCATATATAACTCAAATCAACATGATAATTTAACTACTAGATTTCTTATGGCGAAAAAATCTGACGTTCAAAAGAGAGAATCATGAGCACGCAGGAATGTCAAAGATGGATATAACTGTTGATCTCTCCAAGATATTAATGTAAGAACATTAATATGCAGCTAAAAAAACTATAAACTAAACTTGCTAAAAAAAAAAGCAAATTTAAATATTCGGCTAAATATGCAGCTAACAGAGCGATTGTGAGCAACTCACCAAAATTGAACGGGCCTTAAAATAATGTTTTTGAGTTTTTTTTAATTTTATTTAGTTATTCTAAGTTTTTAAATATATTAAATAAATTTTTTTTTTACTTTTTAAATTCAAATAATTTACATATATTTAGAAGGAAAATATTTTTTAAAACATTTCAAAGGTTCAAAGGTTCTGCTTTTGTTTACAGCTGATGGAACATCTAGATCAAGCCTCTCTATAAGCTCACCAGCCTAAAGGACAAGTGGTTCTTAATCACTACTAAGAACAGAAAACATAAAACCTCCTATGTATGATATAATTTATATTCACATAAATAATGTGCCAATGAATCCAAAAAATTACAAACAAACCTGATGGATCTAGCCTGGTTCATTGAGAAGGTTTTGTCGTATTGATCATTTGGTGGGTCCGGAAGGGGACCAGATGCCTTCCCTTTCGAATTTGAATAGTGCAAGATACCAACACCAGTAACTCTTTGCCAGAGTGATTCATTCACAAACCTAGCGCTTGCTACAATGTAGTAATCAGAACTTGCGTTCTGATCCATGGTTACCAAGAAAGAATAAGACTGTCCAACATGAATATCTAAGCTAGTGTAATTTTGTTGCACTGTATATGATCCCTCTGTTTCCGCTAAAAGCAGGTTATGGTTCTGAATTCTGAAATTCAAACTTGTTGACACACCAACATTGTGTACACAAATGCGATATGTTTTGCCTGGCCAACATTATAATATAAACAATCAAAAGCTAAAAAAATTTAAGGAAACAATGTAAGAAAGAAAAACAACTTTCACGAGCATTGACATGTGTTCCAATATACCTACCAAAAAGAAATGTTATGTTTCAATGCCTGACCCAAAAGTTCTCCTGGATGTATAGTTCCTAACTATCATGCAGTGGCATGTTGCATGTGAGTGTATAGGTGAATTATTCAACTGTAATGGTGAATTATAACCCCTAAAATATGCATGTCCTCAATTTTTCACAAAAATAATAAATGAATAATATATATATATAAGGAAGAAGTGCAATGCTGATGCACATCCTAACACCTAACTTGTTACTTTTGTTAATGTGATTTATATCACATCAAAGAAGTACACGCCATTGCTGAAGCCAAGTCCCAAGTCCTAAGACACAATGAAAGAACATGTTTTCTTAAATAATGCCCTATTTCAATCACAATCTGATGATGGTATTAGTGCTACCATGAGTTTAGTGTGTATTTAACACTAATACCATCAAATAAGGTAATTCACCGAAAATAACAAATAAATAGTAAAAATAATTAGAAGAGACAAGCAGGCACATCCTAGCCAAAACTGGAAGGTCAAAAAGCCATATGGTATAAGTTGCTTCAAAAGTAGGTTCAATGCATAAAAGGAGCAAGGGCACAGCTCATTCAGAGAATCCAACAAGAACAAATATGTTCCAACTTCTAAATCAACAAAGTTCCTGAACGCATATGACTTATAGACTAAATGATTTGATGATAAACGTATAAGTTATAGTAGATTCTTCAAAAACAGTGTCTCTGAAATACTCACCAGGGTGAACATCAATTGTTTCATAGTCAATGCCGTCAGGAACAAGTGTAGTGTTATATCTATAGGGGCCTTTCCCATTGATAAGAACACCATCCGGCATCCCAAGATTTTTCCCTCCATTAAGTGTTGAATTCACCCATGTGTGAAAGGAGTAATTGCCATGTGTGAACACACCTTGTCATGTGAACACACCGAGTCAACAATGGTGGCCACCAACCACCAACCACCAACCATGCCAACCAAGTCAAGAAGGGAGGCTGCCCAAAGCCACCTCCCACCTACTCCCTCACCTATAAATGGAGGTTGAGAGGAGAGAGCAAAATGAGAGAGAGAAAGAGTGAGAACCAAGAGAGGTAGAGATGTGAGTTAGAGAAACCGTCTCTCTCGGTGTGAGAGAGGGAGACAGGTGAATGAGTGAGTGAGAAGAGTGTGAGCTTCTCCTCTGTAATATTTCTGTAATCCCTCATTCGTATAATGATAAACGGTTACTCTCCCGTGGACGTAGGCTTTAATGCCGAACCACGTTAAATATTGTGTCTCCTTGTGCATGGGTGTGTTTTTCTGCTTCCAATAATTTCTATAAGGTCTTGGGCGGGATCCCAGATCCCAACAAGTGGTATCAGAGCCTCGTCGGTAGCGTTTCGGCACAAAAACAGTGCGATGTCCGAAACTGCCCAGAAATCGAATTGCTCGAAATCAGGTTTTGAGCATACCAGGAGCAAGGGCCCGAGAAGAGGAGTCCAAATATGCAAAGAAAACACCAAGGAGACCAAGGACGCGCTTTCACGCGCCCCTAGAAGGTGGCGCGTGACCACCAGTCACAGAACGCGCCTTCACGCGCCGAGAAGCACACCGGCGCGTCGGACCCAGTCTCAGCACGCGCCCCACGCGCAGCTGAAGGAGGAAGACGACTGAGGTGTAGCGCGTGCACCACACGCGCCAGCCACACGCGCAGCCACGCAGCAGACACGTTGGTGACGCGTGGTGACACGTCAGCAAGAGGTGCCACGTGTCTGCCACGTCATCATGCCAAGTCATCGCCACGTGGCCCATCCACGTCAGCGCCAAGTCAGCAAAGAGTGCCACGTCATCTGCCACGTCAGCATCAGAGAGCAGGATCCAGTGTTTCGCGGCAATTGTGCAGTCGCAAGTGGGAAGAGATCCAGTGCTTCGCGGCTATGGTGCAGCCGCAAGATCTGAGGCGTACATAATGTTTTGGCTAGATCTAAGCCATTTGGAGTCTATTTTTGGTGATCCAATAGTGGTTTCCAACTATTTGGAGTATTCCGGATACATCCGTACGTTCAGATTTTGAAGACGGAGTTTGTGTAAAAAGAAGGCAGATTGAAGTGACGGACGGCATCAGGCGCAGTGGACGGAATATTCTGTTGGAACGTAGAATATTCCCTGAACTTCTGAAAATTGCAATTTGGCCCAGAATTTTCAAAAAATTGTGGTGTGGCCCAAATTTTTGGGGAGATTTTTCAATGAGATCCCCAGAGGTGCAGCGAAGGTTGGTCCTAGCTAAACGGACCGCTCCGGACGCAACCGTCAGCTCAGAATAGTGAAATTCTGAATGGTTTTGAAAGATTATCAAAAGGTTGCCGGATATTATGGAACGCTGCAAATTTAATGAAGATGTTAGAATGGACAGATTCTGACCAGATTGGACAACCAGATACAAAGCGAGATAGATCATTGAAGATCAGAGGATTGCAGGCATGATTATCTCACGATCAACAATGTCTAGGAAAGTTCTGTCAAAAAGACACTGTCTAAGGAGACTGGTTCTTAAGTGGGACCGGTTGTGACCCCACCAGTCTTTCCTGGGAACTTTCCTGGTTGTTGAGGTGTTCAGAGGATCTGGTTCAATCAGAAGAGAAGACCATTCATCAACGGATAGATGATTTGGCAACAAGTACATGCTCAAAGGACATCCCAGCAGGGGGTGCAGGACAATCAATCAGGGGGTGTCAAAATATCTTGGTTGCGCAAGTTCAAACATAGCAAGTGAAGACATCCGAGACAGAAGCGTGGAAGAGTTGTGTGGGGAAAAGAAGAAGAGAGTGTTCCTCTCATTGTGAATCACCAACAGTGGTTTACACCCCACTCCCACCAACAGTGGTATCTCTCCAAATCAGAGAATTGTGTGAGTTGAGTTGAGTTGAGGATGTAGGATTCCCTCCTCCTCTTGTATCTCTGATGTATTATTTCTAGCTTCAGGCGGTGCAGACGTCTCAGTGAAGAGATGAAGACTATGTTGAAATTAGGCGTGACAAGATTAGCAGCAGTGTGTGCTGTGGATCACCCTACATGGGTGAAGGGGGTGATTTGTTGAATTCACCCATGTGTGAAAGGAGTAATTGCCATGTGTGAACACACCTTGTCATGTGAACACACCGAGTCAACAATGGTGGCCACCAACCACCAACCACCAACCATGCCAACCAAGTCAAGAAGGGAGGCTGCCCAAAGCCACCTCCCACCTACTCCCTCACCTATAAATGGAGGTTGAGAGGAGAGAACAAAATGAGAGAGAGAAAGAGTGAGAACCAAGAGAGGTAGAGATGTGAGTTAGAGAAACCGTCTCTCTCGGTGTGAGAGAGGGAGACGGGTAAATGAGTGAGTGAGAAGAGTGTGAGCTTCTCCTCTGTAATATTTCTGTAATCCCTCATTCGTATAATGATAAACGGATACTCTCCCGTGGACGTAGGCTTTAATGCCGAACCACGTTAAATATTGTGTCTCCTTGTGCATGGGTGTGTTTTTCTGCTTCCAATAATTTCTATAAGGTCTTGGGCGGGATCCCAGATCCCAACATTAAGTTCTCTTCTCAAAGCCTATATATACCAAAACAAGATCAACCACAAGACACATTGCATGCTAAGCTTCAATACACACCTAAAATGTCGATTTAGACAATTTATCAAACACTAACCGTGTGGTTTCGAGTGTACCAATCACCAATCAAAATCGTGATATCCCCATCTGGGGTTGCAAAAGGAATTGGAATTATATCCCAATTGTTAATAATAAAACCACCATAACCTTCAGATGCCCTTTGAAAATTGAGCGATGGGAAGTAAAAGAAACTCCCGATCTGATCCTTCACTTGGAATTGGTAAGTCCAATTCCACTTTGGAGAAATCGGACAGTTCGTGCCGAGTACCCCATCTTGCCAAGAACTTCTCCTCTGTTGAATACCAGCCCTATTCACAACCATTGATTTTTTAAATCCTAAATTACCATCATAGATCCAAAACCCAAATCAAATTAATAAATAAAAAAAACTACTGCAAATCATACCAAGTCATGAGAAGGTCCTCATCTAATTTGTTCCTCACATTGACAACTACATTGTTGTTAGTAGTCACATCAATGATAGGCCCTGGAAAATAACCATTAATAGCAATAACCTGCAATTCAAAACAATGCAGTTCATGAAAATCACTAAAACCCTAGTAGCTCTTGAATTTCATCACAATGCAGCTCAGGAAAATCCCTAAGCTCACTATACTATATCACTGTAACTTCAAAAACTAAGCATATTTTGCCGATCTGAGACTAAAGACTCAAAATTTTGAAAAACAAAAACTAACCCACCAACTGTTTGTGAAATTTCAGAAAACCCAGATGGAAAGAGGAACAGAGTACATTCGAGAGAAAATAGAGTGAGAAAGAGATCTCAAACAAACCTGTTGGGAAACACCCAAAGGAGAAGCTGTGATGTAAGAGAGCACAAATTCGTTGCTAACAAATGGATTGTTAGCTAAACAGAGGCTCGAGAACAAAGAAATGTAGATGAAGAACAATGAAACAATGCTATGGGAAGCCATGTATTGGTCTTTTTTGTTTTGAAGATAAAGAGCTAATTTTTTTAGCTTTTTTGTGTTTTACATTCTCAGAAAGCAAAGAAAAGAAGAGAAACAGCAGAGGAGAGACAAGAAACAGTCTGTGTGAGGAGTGTTTGGAGAGAGAGAGAGAGAGAGAGAGAGAGAGAGCATACAGGCGTCACTCGCTGAGTGAATGAGAGAGGAGCGCTTGAGATTGACTGAGCTCGCGCGAGAGAAAGATAGAGACGCTGCACCACTGCTAGCCGTAATACGCCGTCGCCGCACCACCGCTAGCCGTCGTCGAGAGCGATTGAGATTGCTCGCCGTCGTCGCTCATCGAGAGAGAAATCGTCGGTGAACACTCGAGCTTGTTTGGGGATTTTCGGGGAAAAAGATCTTGTTTCAAAGTTTTAGGGATTTTGGATCAAAATGATCGAGCGCCAAACAATGGGAGAAGCGAGACAAAAAAAATTTCATTACTTTTTGCGACGTTATATTTAAACTGTCACAAATGATAAATAAAAATAGGTAAAACTACGCCGTTTGAATAAGGGTTTTTTTGCGACGGACATTTGCCGTCGCAAATTGTCCACTATTTGCGACAACAAATTTCTCCCGTCTCAAAAAAAAAATTTTGCGACGGTACACAAGGCGTCTCGAATACTTCCGTATTTATCACACCTTTTCTTGTACGTTTATTAGCGATGGGGTAACTACCGTTGCAAAAGCTATTTATTTGTGACGATTTAAACTGCCGTCGCAAAAGATCTTTTTTTGCGACGAGAAACGCGCTGTCGCAAAAAGTTATGTGTTTTATAAGGACTTTTCTTATAGTGTGTCTGTGGCTAGCTTTAAAGGAAGACTTGAAAATCGACTCCACAATTAACTCCACTAAAGTCAAGGACGGATCTAGGATCCTCATGTCTGTGTCTAGCTTTAAAAGAAGACTTGAAAATCCACTACTAAAAAGCGAAACTTTTGCAACGGTCTCAAACCTCGCAAAAGGTGCACATGTCGTTGCAAAAGACTTTTTGCGATGGAGTAGTGACAGAAAATGGGGGATGGCGGAAAGGGGCATGACAAAAGGTATTTCTGACGGTTACAAACCGTCGCTTTCTTGTAGCGACGGCAAATCAATGGTGTTTACGACATTTTAACCTAACACAAAAAAGTAGGAAAAACTTCAATGTTAGCAACAGTTTAGGATGTCACTAAAAACTTTTTTAGAGACGGTAGTTGACGTTGCGAAAAGTATTATTAGCAATTGTCTAAAATGTCGCAAAAAAAAGTAAAATTAAATCAATAATGTATTCGCGACAGTTTAAACCGTTGCTAAAGAATTGAACTAATATGTATATGCGACAAATTAACCCGTCGCTATTAAAATGTAAGGAAATGATAATTACATTAACGATGATTTATTATTGTTGCAAAAAAAATATTTTCATAAAATAAATATATATTTTATTAATTCATTCTCTGTTCAAATTATTAATAGTTTCTAAAATAAAATACATCCACATTCACATGCACAAAATCATATATATGAATAATCATATATATATACCTTGTAACAATACAGTGTCAACTAAACATTTTTTACAAAAATATATAAAACATCCTCCAACAATACTAATAATTTTTTATAATTCAAAAACTCAAATTTGTATCTAAAACAAAACAAAAGTATTGACAATACAAATAAAAAAAAATATATATTATAGTTTGTTTTAGTATCAACAGTAAGCTCCAATATCGATATGCGAAGCTATCATCACGCACTCAAAAGGGTAACATCTACAAAAGGAAACAAAAAAAACAATAATCATTTACAATATTTACGAAAAAGGTAAAAATTTTGATATTTATTTCAAAAAATAAATAAATAAGATTGTAGCATATACATAATCAAGCACCACACAATGTATCTTCCAATAGCTTCTCTAACTGTTTTTAGACCTCAGGATGGTGTTTTTAACCATGGACAACAATTCAATGTTTACTTGGAAGTCCAAGTTAAACAATTGATATTGAAAAAAGGGAGAGCCAAAAGCTTCGCTTAGTAGCTTGCTTACTCTCCTAGTTAAGTTATAAAATGTGAATTGTCATATTTAATAATTCGGGTTGAATCTGTCATTGGTACATTCGACCATTTCATAATTGGATTTACTCCAAATTTATATGAAAATAAAGTTCTTGAGTTGATTACAATAACCCATTCTACAATCTCCCTCAAAAACAAAAAGGAACAATTTCAGCACTTTTGTCAAATATAAATGTTACTGAAGGGACACGGTGAGTTAAAATATATCCTTTACCTGGGCGTTGCTATGGTACCCCACAATCAGCACTCTCACTTCACTGCTTTTCAATTATGTAGAAATCAAAATGCAAATAAATGAAGCACTCTGTGAAATCAAAATCCAACTATTAGCTTTCAAAGTGACTACTTGGAGTTTGTTATTATTCACTCATAAATGATATTTTGAAATTTCAAGCTATCCATAATAGTCCATTACAATATAATATTTGCAAAATCAAACTTCTAATACATACTGTATTTCATTCATGAGTATCTGCATAATTCTATGTGTCAATACTTATACAATATGAAACTCATAACTGACATTAGTATATATATGTATTGGATTCTTGATATGAATAGACTAGGTAAAGAAGACACATACATCAGATAGCGTACAATCCTCAAGAAGCTCCACAAATAGAAAAAATGAACCTTGAGGCTTAAATTGAACCTGGAAACCAACCCCAACAAGCAACTTGATAGTATCATTTGTTCTTGATTCATAATCCTAAGCACCAATGCAAATATGAATTACAAAAACAATTGACATTATCGTGAGCACACATTTTATCAGAGTAAGCTATTGTATTTGATAATTGAATTGAATTTATGATAAATTAAAAATTGGGTCCTATATAATTGAATTTATGATAAATTAAAAATTAACACATATAACTTGTCATGTGAGAATATGGTCTCATACATTTTCAATCAAAACTAATCATCACCCATTAACATTTTCTTATAATAAATGAAAATGAAAGATAGATTTGAAGTTAGGAGGATCATATGATCAGAGAGAGAGAGAGAGAGAGAGCTGTTTTAGGCGAATAAAGATAAAAATAAAAATAATAAAAAAAAGTAAATATATCAAAAGCAAAATGATGAGAAGAGTGTGGGAAGCATGAAGAGAAAGTTATATTGGGTAAACCGTTTCCTGAAGCAAGGGTACACACTTGACCCTGCTAGACACCCCAACAAAGAGAAGTCAAACAAAGAGAAGTCATTAGTGGATAAATTAACTCAGACTCAATAAAACTAGTAATTTGGATACACATACACATTATATACAAGTGTTTGCACATCAAAACCCAAATACTTTGTTGGGTTTTGTGAAGCAATAAGCTGATGATGGTGACAAGAATGATAATTTTACCACTAGTTTATGATGCTGGTACAACAATATGCTTCTGTACAACAAAGCCAAAAGCCAAAGCCTGAGAGAAGAATGACAAAGTGGTGTATCTACGCCTTAATACACAAAAAAAATTAAAAAAATAAAATAAAATAAAAACTCATTCTGCAAAATTAAAGGAAAAAATAAAAATGATTGAAAAAAAGGCCCCAAAATATCAAAACCAATATACAAATAAAAGGGGGGGGGGGGGGGGAACCTAATAAAACTATAAAAAAAAATGAAATGAAATAAAATCAAGAATCCGATTATGAAATTAAGGAGGAGAAGTAAGAGAACAGTACCGAGATTAGCAACTAGAGAGGCAGTGACATCACGAAATAAACAACCTGACTGATCATAGGCGGCAACGACGTTGCCAAGGACGCTCGATCATTTTGGTGGCTTCAGATTGATCATTCTGAAATTGAATTAGGTACTTAATCTATTTGTATATGTAGATGTATCTGGATGCCTCAGTGGTCTAGTGTTCTCATATGTACACTATATGGGTGATGTTAGCCAAAAACTACGTATAAGAAATATTCTCAGCAAAAAAAAAAAATCAGAAATGAGACCAGGAAAAAAAAAAAAAAAGAGGAAAAAAGTTGAAGTATTTTGTTCTGTTTAATAAATGTAGTAGTAGTGATGCAAGTCCCACAAAATTATAAGATTTGTAGATATGATGGCAACATAGACAAGCATTTAGAATTTGGATTGTGAAATATATTAAACATCTCATTTGATCAATAGTTTTCCTCATAAGATCTTGATTGCTGGTAAAACAATTAACATAAATAATTGTCTCTTTAAAGTATACAAGATCACTCTGCACATTCAATAAAGTCATGGCAATAGCTATTTTAACAAAGCTATTTTAGATGAACTTAAAATACACTTATGATTAACAAATCAAAGTTGGAACAAATATACATTTAACGTCCATTTAAGCATAAAAGAAGAAAATTTCAAAACAATCCATTAAAAATTGTCAAATCTACAGCCTTAAAAAAAAAAAAAAAAAAAAAAAAAAGGTAAAGATTAAATAAAAATGACATATTGATCTTATTAATATTAAACAGTTTCCAAATTATTCATAGATACTCAGAGATTTCGAAATGTAAGGCATAACTTCTCTATTACCACTTCTCCAAAATTATATTATCATAAAATTAAGAAACAAGCTTACCTATTGATGTGAATGGTGGCAAGCTCAAGTATTTGGAACAAGTGCTCTTGGAAGAAATAATGTCATTTTCACTACTAAATCCAATTAGGCAATCCAGAGGCTGCAATGATGTTAAAATATCAAAACAGGCATTAGAGTTTCTTCAACGTCGGGAAAATCATAGACAAATGTGAATAAAAACAAAGATCCTCTGAAAACCAAGAAATCAAAAGACCCTATGAACATTTCAAGAACAGTACCAATTTATTCAAACACATAATTCTCCAGTTACCAAGAATTTGAACTTTAAGTAGGTTCATAACAAAAGAGTATACAAGAAAAGTGGTTATAATTTGCCCAAAGTCTCTACTCAAACTATTACGGCAATTGTGATCATGTTTAATTGTGAGTTAATTCAATACCCACCAATTTCATTTTGAGGTTCTTATTTCCAGTGGTTACCAATAACGCAGGTTGATTCAATTCCAAAAGCAAATTAGATTATGTGTATCAAAATATATTAAAAATCTAAAGATTTTTTTTTTTTTTTGAAGGTTTGACAAAGAGAAAAGGGCTTGATTCAACTAAGCTATATTCTAAATATCCAAAATTAAGAACATTAGAATATTAAAAAAAAAAAAAAGAATGATATCATGAGAGAAGAAATTATGCCCAGATTTTTAAAAGTTGTATAATTTCTTCTAGAGATACAATATCGACCAGATTATGTTTGAAATTCGTCTAGAACTACAATTTATAGAAAAATTCTCTGTTTTTTATTTTTACTTTTATTTTTATAGGTTCTACCTACAGATCAAACAACACAAGCATAGAATTCTGAAAACACTGGACACATTTGAGTTTAAAAAACGTATCTGATACCTTAGGGATCTGAAGTGACACATCCCCTCCCAAACTTACGCTCTTTTAGGGGCAATGATCCGCATGGTATTGTGGAAACTGCAGCACACTCTATCCCCATGATAAGTATTAGAGAGAACAGTTGAGGGATAACAACATAAAAAAAAATAAAAATTAGGGGAATTTATAAATCAATGTTTTTTCCCCAAAGAAATTACTAACTCGTGGAAAAGTCATTTCAATTAGTAAAATTTGTAAAGTTTATCACTAATTTGAAATTTTTTTTACAACTATATACTGAATTGTTAACTCCCCCAAAATTATCCATTTTATGAAAGAAAATAAAAAAATAAAAATAAAAAAAGAAACAGAGATACACATAGTATTGAATCCAACTCTACCACTTCTCTTTCGAGATTATTTTATTTTTACCCCTATACTTTGTCACGTTTTTCAAAGACACCCCTAGACTATTGTTATTTTCACGCGTACCCCTATACTGTAGCGATCCCGGTTCTTTCTCCTTTGGGTGTTTGTATCCGGACTTAGTTCCGAGGATTCCGGTTGTTGTTTTGAGCTGTTTCTATCCTTCAATTCTTTAAATTTGGGTTTAGAATGTTTTGGGCAGGTTGGTTGCAGATTGGTTGAGTTTAGGAACCGAGTCTGCCTGTCCAGTTTTTGACTTGGTCGCTCGAGCGAGCTTCTTCGCTCTAGCGAGGCTTTTGTTTTTGGTCCGTCGCTCGAGCCAGCCTTTCTTTGCTCGAGCGAGCGTTGCGTCTAGTACTTAGACCTGAGAGCAGTGTTTGTTGGCTCGAGCGAGCTTCTCTTCGCTCGAGCGAGGTCTGTTTCTTGTGTCTGGTCGCTCGAGCGACCAGGTCTTCGCTCGAACGAGCCTGTCCAGTTTATAAACTCAGCAGCGGGGAAAAATAACATTTTTCTCCTTCTTCTTTCTTTCTTGAAACCCTAGCAGCCGAGAGTCTCTCTCTCTAAACATACTCTCTCTCTAGATTTCATCTCTTTCTTCTATAAATCCATCCTAGGTCCTTTGTTAAAAAGGTAGAGGAGAGTGAGGGCTACATTTTAATCTGAAGAATTGTGGATTGGAGCACTTGGATTTCGGGTCAATCTTCTCCATTTGGGTTCTCCTTTGAGGTAGGGATTCTCCTTGTTTCTTTTCAATACTCCATCTATAGATAGACATGTGGTAGTTTTTGTATTGCATAAAAACAGTATATCATGTTGGATTTATTAAAAATCATGGGGTTGAACCTTGGGTTGACTGTTGGAGTTGGGTTTATTATCATTAGTTATGGTTTAGGCTAATTGGGGTGTTAATTAGCATGTTGTTGTTGAAAGGAGAGAAAACCCTAATTTTATTTGATTTAATAAATTAATAGAGGGGTTGTGATCGTTGGGCAAATACTTATGAATTTTGGGTCTTCAATGTGATCATTGTTGTTTGTTGTTAATAATTGAGCCTTTTAGGTCAATATTGAGAAAGAGGGAGGAAAACCCTAGTTTAATGATTATAACTTAATTTGCATAATTAAATTGGAGTGGCTTGGAAAAGAATGTAATGGGTTAAAATGAGTTATGGCCTTATTGTCCAGGGAATTGAATTTGTGAGGCAAAAGGTATGAGAGTTGGATTATTGTAATGTGAGTGTTGAACACACATATGTGGAGGTTGTATCTTTAACTGCCATGTTAGTTTTGTTGAAGGGTTTGTGGTCTCATGATAATTGAGTATGTTAATAGATGTACAACATACCTGCATCTAGAGGTTTTGTCCTTGGTCATCGGTGGAGGATGACACGGTTGTGTTGAATTGTTGTGTATGCATTACACCATTGATGTTTGTGTATATGACGTTGTGTTTATATGCATTACTTGTGTATGGGAGGAGATAGGGGATGTACTCCACGGTTTAGGGGAAGATAGGGGATGTACCTCTAAACCGGTTAATGATTATGGGAAGATAGGGGATGAACCCAGGGTTGCAACTCATATGCGCACCTATTGCAGAGATATAGCTTTTATGCTTATCTATTGAAGTGTGATACAGCTCATATGTTTGTCTACTGAAGTGTTTTGTTGATATGATACATCACTAAAATGTGTATCAGTTGTGAAGTACGGAAGTGGTTTTTGTGAGATTGATACGATACCAACATGTGTATTCGTTATGTTATCAGATATGTTTAACTTGATTTGTTATTCCTGTTGAATTGGAAATATTGTTAATAAGAGATGAAACCCTTGTTGAGTTATTGAGTTATTTGGCCAAGTTCTGAGCCATAAAAGGGAAGGTGAATTGTGCCATAGACTATGTGTCATAGGTAGTGTAGACATTCGTGTCGTGAAATTGTAAATGGATTATCTTGTGTTAATCAAGTATCAGTTGCTACCCCTTGTCTTTTAGAAGTGTAAAGAGAATCAAACATTTTAGAAATATGTTCTAGAAAGGCACATCTGTTGTATGTGTGGAAATTGGAGAATAGTAGTGGTCTTAGTGAAATTATTTCCTAAGTAATTGCTTATGTATAAAAGATTGGGAACGGGGTTAATGAAAAGAAAAAGAGAAAGATGAATCGCTTATAGCGTTGAATGAAATAGTTGTTTTTGAGAAAAGTTTATATATATATATATATATATATTTTGTCTAAACTGTCACATTATTATTCTAGTACGAGAAAGAGTGTTCATGATCATAGCTATCTGTACTGTTGTTATTGTTGAGGATCATGTTGAGATCCCTACTGGACTATATGTTCATCCCACGTTGTTGAATCTTTTTCAGGTGTTTAGCAGGATGTGCTACAAGATTTGGATCTTCTTGTTTTGTGGGCCACGGGGCCTCTTTGTTGTTGGCGGAAAGCCATATGTGAAAAGGGTTACACCCTTCATTTGTTTATTTAAAGGTTGTAAGCCCAAGGGCAATTTATTAAGTATGATCATGTAACATTTACTTGCATACGAATGAGAGTACTGATATTCATTGCTATGAATTGAATGTATGAGTTTATTTCCGCATGTTATCTCCGAAATTGGATTAAGTTAATGAACTTGGTAATGACCTTTAGTAATAAAAAGTGGGGCGTGACAACTTGGTATCAGAGCTACCGGGTTTGAATACCTTGAGCTCGTGGGAAGTGGTTTTTACCACAGTGGGTTTACTACGTGAAATGAGGACGTTGCATATAGGTACCATGAGAATTAGGACTTACGTGTTGCATTTATGTGAGCATGGGATTCAGTCTCTTGGATAGTATTCATAGCCGGTGAACTTGCTTTGAGGTCCTTTTGGAAACGCGCCTGATCAACGTGGTTTCTGACAGGAATTCCTTGAGAGTTCCGGGATGAGTGGCTATCTTTGTGGACTTGATTCGATTATGTGTTTACATGTTTAGATGTTTATATGCAATAGAGATGTATGTTTATGGCTAAGTGTGTCTTGTGACTTACCAGTAGTGTAAGTGTGTGCCTCGGAGTAGGCTATTGTGTTAGCACTAGGTGTATTTTACTTTTGTGCTATATGGATGTCTACACGAGGAGTAGAGGACGGTTGAATAGTGGGAGTGTCGCGTAGGGCATAGCAGTTCCTTTAGCAACCGCCGTTGCAGCATCGGCTGTCGGCGAGGATGTCGCACGTGAGATTGTGAGAGCAGTGCAAGACGCCCTAGCTCGTATTGAGGGTGGCAGAGGGCATGCTCTCAAGCTTACTGAGGAGTTTTTCCGCTCCGGCCTACCAGAGTTTGTGGGGGAGGCTAAACCGTTGGAGGCAGAGAGTTGGTTGGCAGATTACTAAGACTCTTGATATGCTCAGAGTCGAAGATGAGGAGTTGAGGGTTTCTTTGGCGACTTTTCAGTTGAAGAGTGATGCGAGTTATTGGTGGAAGAAGACTAAGAATAATGTGGTTGGCACGTGGGTTGCTTTTACCGAGGCCTTTTTGGCCAAGTATTTCCCTCTTCTGCTCGGGAAAGGTTGAGGGAACAGTTTTGGAGTTGCGTCAGGATGACACTCCTATGGCACAGTTTGAGATGCTATGTGATAGTTTGTCGAGGTTTGCTCCAGAGTTGGTGACAACAGAGGAGCGTCGTTGTTTTGAGTTCGAAAGGCGGTTGTGTTTCGATATTCGGGAGAAGGTAGCTGGATCCTTGTGGAAGGATTACTATACTTTAGTTGAGGCAGCGGCCCATGTGGAGGCCCCTGATTGCTAGTGATGATGGGGTCTTGGGGAGGTTCAGGTTTCAGACCAGTCTCTGAGTAGAAGGTCTGGCGATTGTTTTGTTTGTGGCTAGCTGGGCCATGGTAGACGTTCTTGTCCTTTGCGAGGCGACTAATTAGTTAGCCCTATAGTGTTACCTTGGAGAGGGACTTTTTGTAATGTGGCCGGTGGTGTATCATGTATATTGATTTTGTTGTGGACTGGTGTACTGAGGGATGCTGAGGCACCATGCTTATGTATCGCATTTATATGCATAGTGTTGTTTGTTTAATCCTCATGTATTGGGAGTATGTATGAGATTTCGAACTCTCTATTTATTTTTGAGAAGTTGTTAATGGGGTCAAGGATCCTAGCGTTGTGCTTGCTTGGCACTGTATATTGCGTTAACTATGTGTTGGTTGTGAATCTTGTTCATGTTAGAGTTTGATTGTTGAGAACGGGAACCCGTGGGCGTATGTGTTAGATATGATGGTTTCGAGAGTTGTGCAATATTAGCAAGGTTATGTGGGATTTGTGCCTCGGGTTAGCGGAATGGTACTGTTTATTGGTTTGTGTTTTGGGCTTTGCTAGTAGCTAGTTCATGGTGAACCATCGTGGTATGGGGGTAGTGTTCGTGTGGTGATTGGTTATTAATTGTTAGGGATGGTTTGTGAGTGGATGCAGGCAGCATTCTTTAAAGGAAGAACAGTTTGTGTTCTAGAGTAACGAGAATAGCGTTGGTCGAATTATCCTTCTTGGTTGGGTTATTGTGATTGTTGACCATGTCGGTCTTCGGTCGAGGAGATGAGTAGGCTTACTATGCAGCCATGGAGGAGGGAAATGTGATACCCTTAGACGCAGTGTGATGCGGTTTTAAATTGAGGAGAATCCAGTGAGATTCCAAAATTTGGGGATTTATGTAGAGAACTCCGTGTTTGGGGTTAGTAATTTGAGTGGCACATCAGTGTGTGGATTACTGAGTTGGAGTTTGTTGAGTTGATTTGTCAGCTTATTGGTATTGTGTTTTTGTTGGCATTGATCACCTTGAGGATAGTTTTGATTGTTGTAGACCTTGCAAGTGGCTTAGGTATAACTGAAAATAAGTCATTTATTTGACTGTTGAATAATACAGAACATTCATGTATGATTATGTGTTGTATATGGCAAGTGTGTATTTACATTGCATATGCATTTTGTTTTGGAGGAGATAGGGGATGTACTCCACGGTTTAGGGGAAGATAGGGGATGGACCTCTAAACCGATTTGATGGGAGGAGATAGGGGATGGACTCCATTAGCATCACTTATGTGTATGCTCATTGATAATAGAAATATTTCTATTGTTGTTAATATGATATATAGCTAATATGCTTATCTGTGGTGAAGTGAAAAATGCTTTATATGAGTTGCTATCTCATTTTATTGTTTGGCCAGGTGTATGTTATTAAACTGGTTAAGTAAAGGGAGGCGGGATGAAATTGCAAAACCATGAATTTCTTATGCCTTATGTGTTGGTAGCACTGTATTTATTTCTATTAACTATCATTATAGAAATGTTATGCTTCGTGTTGGTTTTGGTATCACTGTATGAGTGATAGTTGTTGCTAATAGTATGTTGAAAAGAATTGGAAAACAAAATTTTTTTTTTAGTGTTTGGGCCACCTAAGGGTGTTGTTGAGAAATTGATTTAAATCAAGGATTTTGAGGAATTCTAAATGAATCTTTTTGGTAAATAAACTGTGGATGATTTTGTGTTTGGGATAACACCATATTTGTGAAAAATATTTACAAAACTTTTGAGTTTCGCATGGAAAATGAAAGATTTATTTTGAATGTTGACATTGAAAATTTGACTATCTTTGAGAAATGTCGCTTGAACAAGAAAATGTTTTCTTATTGTTTACTCATAAGATTTGCTTGGGTTGGCTTTCAGGAATCTTGTTGTTGAGTAGTGACTTAGCTTGAAGCGCTAGTAAGTTGTTGGTTATTGCCTCAGGAAAGGTTTGGTTTGTTAAGGTTTTCATACCTAAGCGTTGTTGTTTGGAATGTATTCCCTTCGTGAGTCTCTTCTTTGGTAAGAGTGGCTTGACGGTTTGTAGTGAGAGCGGTTTCACTCCTAGTATTGGGGGGAAATGTTGGTATTGAGTAATTAGTTGGCCTTGTGTTTTGGCGCATCCTTAATTTCGGGGACGAAATTCTTTAAGGGGGGGAGGTTGTAGCGATCCCGGTTCTTTCTCCTTTGGGTGTTTGTATCCGGACTTAGTTCCGAGGATTCCGGTTGTTGTTTTGAGCTGTTTCTATCCTTCAATTCTTTAAATTTGGGTTTAGAATGTTTTGGGCAGGTTGGTTGCAGATTGGTTGAGTTTAGGAACCGAGTCTGCCTGTCCAGTTTTTGACTTGGTCGCTCGAGCGAGCTTCTCTTCGCTCGAGCGAGGCTTTTGTTTTTGGTCCGTCGCTCGAGCCAGCCTTTCTTTGCTCGAGCGAGCGTTGCGTCTAGTACTTAGACCTGAGAGCAGTGTTTGTTGGCTCGAGCGAGCTTCTCTTCGCTCGAGCGAGGTCTGTTTCTTGTGTCTGGTCGCTCGAGCGACCAGGTCTTCGCTCGAGCGAGCCTGTCCAGTTTATAAACTCAGCAGCGGGGAAAAATAACATTTTTCTCCTTCTTTCTTTCTTGAAACCCTAGCAGCCGAGAGTCTCTCTCTCTAAACATACTCTCTCTCTAGATTTCATCTCTTTCTTCTATAAATCCATCCTAGGTCCTTTGTTAAAAAGGTAGAGGAGAGTGAGGGCTACATTTTAATCTGAAGAATTGTGGATTTGGAGCACTTGGATTTCGGGTCAATCTTCTCCATTTGGGTTCTCCTTTGAGGTAGGGATTCTCCTTGTTTCTTTTCAATACTCCATCTATAGATAGACATGTGGTAGTTTTTGTATTGCATAAAAACAGTATATCATGTTGGATTTATTAAAAATCATGAGGTTGAACCTTGGGTTGACTGTTGGAGTTGGGTTTATTATCATTAGTTATGGTTTAGGCTAATTGGGGTGTTAATTAGCATGTTGTTGTTGAAAGGAGAGAAAACCCTAATTTTATTTGATTTAATAAATTAATAGAGGGGTTTTGATCGTTGGGCAAATACTTATGTATTTTGGGTCTTCAATGTGATCATTGTTGTTTGTTGTTAATAATTGAGCCTTTTAGGTCAATATTGAGAAAGAGGGAGGAAAACCCTAGTTTAATGATTATAACTTAATTTGCATAATTAAATTGGAGTGGCTTGGAAAAGAATGTAATGGGTTAAAATGAGTTATGGCCTTATTGTCCAGGGAATTGAATTTGTGAAGGCAAAAGGTATGAGAGTTGATTATTGTAATGTGAGTGTTGAACACACATATGTGGAGGTTGTATCTTTAACTGCCATGTTAGTTTTGTTGAAGGGTTTGTGGTCTCATGATAATTGAGTCTGTTAATAGATGTACAACATACCTGCATCTAGAGGTTTTGTCCTTGGTCATCGGTGGAGGATGACACGGTTGTGTTGAATTGTTGTGTATGCATTACACCATTGATTGTTTGTGTATATGACGTTGTGTTTATATGCATTACTTGTGTATGGGAGGAGATAGGGGATGTACTCCACGGTTTAGGGGAAGATAGGGGATGTACCTCTAAACCGGTTGATGATTATGGGAAGATAGGGGATGAACCCAGGGTTGTAGCTCATATGCGCACCTATTGCAGAGATATAGCTTTTATGCTTATCTATTGAAGTGTGATACAGCTCATATGCTTGTCCACTGAAGTGTTTTGTTGATATGATACATCACTAAAATGTGTATCAGTTGTGAAGTACGGAAGTGGTTTTTGTGAGATTGATACGATACCAACATGTGTATTCGTTATGTTATCAGATATGTTTAACTTGATTTGTTATTCCTGTTGAATTGGAAATATTGTTAATAAGAGATGAAACCCTTGTTGAGTTATTTGGCCAGGTTCTGAGCCATAAATGGGAAGGTGAATTGTGCCATAGACTATGTGTCATAGGCAATGTAGACATTCGTGTCATGAAATTGTAAATGGATTATCTTGTGTTAATCACGTATCAGTTGCTACCCCTTGTCTTTTAGAAGTGTAAAGAGAATCAAACATTTTAGAAATATGTTCTAGAAAGGCACATCTGTTGTATGTGTGGAAATTGGAGAATAGTAGTGGTCTTAGTGAATTTATTTCCTAAGTAATTGCTTATGTATAAAAGATTGGGAACGGGGTTAATGAAAGGAAAAAGGAAAGATGAATCGCTTATAGCGTTGAATGAAATAGTTGTTTTGAGAAAGTTTTATATATATATATATATATATATTTTGTCTAAACTGTCACATTATTATTCTAGTACGAGAAAGAGTGTTCATGATCATAGCTATCTGTACTGTTGTTATTGTTGAGGATCATGTTGAGATCCCTACTGGACTATATGTTCATCCCACGTTGTTGAATCTTTTTCAGGTGTTTAGCAGGATGTGCTACAAGATTTGGATCTTCTTGTTTGTGGGCCACGGGGCCTCTTTGTTGTTGGCGGAAAGCCATATGTGTAAAAGGGTTACACCCTTCATTTGTTTATTTAAGGTTGTAAGCCCAAGGGCAATTTATTAAGTATGATCATGTAACATTTACTTGCATACGAATGAGAGTACTGATATTCATTGCTATGAATTGAATGTATGAGTTTATTTCCGCATGTTATCTCTGAAATTGGATTAAGTTAATGAACTTGGTAATGACCTTTAGTAATAAAAAGTGGGGCGTGACATATACTATGTGAATTCTTTTCAATTTACCCCTGTCGTCTATTTTCATCAAGGAAGTGAAACAGAATGGTGACTTGGCCCCCTATACTTCCACAGAGGAACTTAAAAAACACCTAGTAGCCATAATCAAGTTCAACATTAGTGTTGCTTAGACTCCACAAATCGCATTATGGGCTCTTCAATTTTTCTTGCAAAATTCCAAATAAAGCTGAGAGTGAACATGACAATGAAATCACATTCAAATCAAAAGTTGATCAATGGATTGGGTGCTAAGAGAGAAGAATAACGGTGGAGGAAGACAAACAGCTGTATATGGTATGTATGGTTTTTTGTTTTTTTTAAATGTTTTTTAAATTATTTTTTGTTATTGTTGGAAATCGCATGTGTTTGATGTTAATATTATTTTAGAAAGTTAAAATCTTTGTTTATTTGTATGTGACATGGATTTGTTAATGAAATTTGTTTATGTTTGTTTCGGTTTGAACAGTTTTACTTTAAGAAAATCTTTGTTTATGTTTGTTTGAAATTGATGAACACATATGAAATCTTTATTTTTTTGGTTGTTTGTATTTCACATGGATGACTACATGTTTATTATTTATCTATCTCTACTGTAATGTAATAGGATTTTATTATTGTGAGTTCCATTGAATAGTAGTGTTAATTAAACATTTCCAATACAAAATCCAGAAGATGGATCAGGGTATTTTACAATCAAAATGCATCATGGAGGTGTGGTGAGGTATATTCCACAGAGGGTTTACAGTAGTGGTATGGTAAGTCATTTTGGCTTTTGTCATTCAGATCAAATTTCTATTACAGAGTTATGTTGCATGGCTACAAAATTAGGACATAGGCCAAATAATAACTATTACAGTAAGGTTAGTGGTTATGGTGGGATGGAGTTACTAAAATCTGATGCTGATGTATTGATGTTGGACACATATATGGATGAAAACAGAGTAATAGATGTTTATATAGGACACAATTTGGATGATTATGTAAGTACACAAAGTAGTCAAGTAGGCTCAAGTGTAGAAACGAGTAAGGGTAAGAGGGTAATGCCTGATGTTGAATTGGAGGAAGATGAAGATAGTAATGCTTATGATCCTGACCAGTCAGACTCATCAGGATGAGTCTGAAAATATAATGCAATGACTATGAGCAAGGTGATGATGATGCTTTATAAGCCTATGCACTTCCAATCATTGAAGACAATGTTCCTTGCACTTTCAAAGAAGCCGTGCAGAATGCAGAAAGTGTCAAATGGAAGGAGGCTATGGATGAAGAGATCGGGTCACTTCACAAGAATCAGACTTGGGAGTTGGTGCAACTTCCAAAGGGAAAGAAAGCAATTGGGTGTAAGTGGGTTTACACCAAGAAGGAAGGCATTCCAGGCAGAGACAACATCAGATTCAAAGCTAGATTGGTAGCTAAAGGCTATGCTTAGAAGGAAGGAATAGACTACAATGAGATATTCTCACCTGTTGTGAAGCACACGTCTATTCGCATCTTGTTAGCTTTGGTTGCACAGCTTGATCTCGAGCTCGCCCAACTCGACGTCAAAACTGCCTTCTTACATGGAGATCTTGACGAGGAGATATACATGTCCCAGCCAGATGGTTTCAAAGTTGCTGGAAAAGAGGATTGGGCTGTAAGCTGAACAAATCGTTGTACGGGTTGAAGCAATCCCCGAGACAGTGGTACAAGCGATTTGATCGGTTCATGATGGAGAAAGAATACACAAGAAGTCAATTTGATCATTGTGTATATTTCCGTAAGCTTCCCGACGGTTCCTTCATCTATTTGCTCTTATATGTAGATGATATGCTGATTGCATCTAAGAGCAAGGTGGAGATTGACAAACTCAAGGCACAGTTGGCAAGAGAGTTTGAAATGAAGGATTTGGGAGAAGCAAAGAAATTCTTGGCATGGAGATCAAGAGAGACAAGAAGAAGGGCACGGTTTGTCTACACAAACCCAATATCTGAAAAGGTGTTAGACAGATTTGGCATATCTGGGAAAACCAAAGCTGTGAGTACACCATTGGCCCCTCATTTCAAGCTTAGTGCTTCGATGTCTCCACGCACAGAGAAGAACGGAAGCATATGGCAAGGTTCCATATGCAAATGCAGTTGGTGCATTAATGTATGCTATGGTTTGTACAAGGCCTGACATCTCGCATGCTGTGAGTATGGTAAGCAGGTATATGCATGATCCAGGAAAAGATCACTGGCAGGCAGTGAAATGGATCCTAAGGTACATACATGGCACAGTCAATCTGGGATTGAAGTTCGAGAGAGATAACCGACTCGGGCAGAATTTGGAAGGATATGTGGACTCAGATTATGCTGGTGACTTAGACAAACGCCGGTCAACAACAGGGTATTTATTTACGCTTGCTAAAGGACCGGTGAGTTGGAGGTCAACGCTTCAGTCAACGGTGGCTTTGTCTACTACAGAGGCAGAGTACATGGCAGTGACAGAAGCCTTTAAGGAAGCTATTTGGCTACACGGGTTGATTGAAGACTTGGGAATTGTTCAGAAGCACGTTGAGGTGTTTTGTGACAGTCAGAGTGCCATTTGTTTGGCAAAGAACCAGGTTATCATGCCCGCACCAAGCACATTGACGTCCGTTTCCATTTCATCCGAGAAATTGTGAATGAAGGGATATTCTGCTTCAAAAGATTGGTACTGCAGATAATCCGGCCGATATGCTCACAAAGGTAGTTTCTGGGATCAAGTTCCAACGTTGTTTGGACTTGGTCAATATCTCTCGGAATTGAGCACCTTCGGGTGCAAGGCAGTGTTGATCGATCACTATGGACAGAAGGCAAAGGCATGACAGTCAAGGGCATCTCAACAGGGGTGCAGGACATCCAATCAGGGGGTGCAGGATATCTTGGTTTCGCACAAGTTCAAGTATAGCAGATAAAGACATTCGAGACAGGAAGCATGGAAGAGTTCTGTGGGAGATAGGAGCAGAGGCTCTCTCCAAATCAGAGAGTGGTGTGAGTTGAGTTGAGGATGTAAGATGCCCTCCTCCTCTTGTATCTCTGGTGTATTATCTCTAGCTTCAAGGGATGCAGTGTCTCAGTAAGGAGATGCAGACTACGTTGACTTTGGACGTGACAAGATTTCCAGCAGTGTGTGCCGTAGATCACCTCACATGGGTTGAGGGGGTGATTTGTGGAAATTCATCACCCCATGTGAAAGGGGTGAATTCAAAATTGGAGGCTGCCAAAGTCTTTGGCCACCAACCTCACCAACCTCAGCCAGCCATTGTTGACAAACCAAGCCAGCCACCTTGCCAAACCTCTTCACCTACCTCCTCTATATGTTGTATAAATAGATGCATTGAGAGAGAGTTAATTACAGCAGAGTGAGTTCAATAGAGAGCAAACAGAGAGAGAGAGAATTACAGAGAGTGTTGTAATTCTTACCATTTTGTTCAATATAGTGAATCCGCTGCCCGTGGACGTAGGCGAGTTGCCGAACCACGTTAAATTCTTTGTGTTATTGCTTGTTTGAGTTCCCTGGTGTGCCCCCGATCCGCAACAATTATTAGTGCAGTTCACATGGATTCCTTAGTAGGTAGTTGGACATGGAGGGATTGACATATCAGTAATGCCTTCAAGCATCAAAACTACACTTTTCATGGAAGGACGAAGAGCCGGTTCATCTAAAATGCACCAAAGTCCCACTTTAACAATGTTATCTAGTGTCTCCATGTCAACTTCTTCATCAACCACAACCATAAGCTTGTTCAACTCCCTCTCAGCAAAGCACTTATAGACCCAATTAGACAAAACAACCTCCTCTGGTGTTGATACATTAACTTCCATGCTTCTTCTGCAAC